>OY728133.1:1048616208-1049052243 GCA_963277665.1 Viscum album | reverse complement strand
CCAGGGCTAGTGAATAGTATTGAAATGGTGTATCCCAGAAAGTGAAGGAATTGCATTTAAACCTATACACACACATACAGGGTATACTACAAAAAGGAAACCCCAAAGGAAATAAAGTATTTCAACCACCACAAAGTACAACCACTGAGAGTAAAAAGTGTAAACTAAATGTAAAGGGTCCAGAATACAATCCTAACTAAAAGGAAAGTACAAAAAAATAAGTACAATATTTGGATGTCGTCCACCAAGGATCTTACCTGATGGGTAGGTACAACTCACTATCGGATGACACTACAACACACCACCTCTATCGATCCACCTCTGAGCACTGTCTAGCCCTGGATCCACAAAGTCCCAGTAAAAGCTGTCTTTCATCTGCACAAGACACAAAAAGTTCAAGAAAATACCTTCTATGAGTGAGTATAAAAATAATCATTAGGTACCCCAAGACCATCTTGGGTCTCACAGAGATCCACAAAGGAAGAATACCACAGTGAAAGATCTCAAAGTAAAGCATAAAGCACATGACACAACTCACACCAGATATAACATATTTACAGAAGTAAACATGATTGGTCATAATGATATATCATCTTATTCGGTAGGGAGGACGTTCCACTGATCCAAGAAGTGTCGATCAACTCCAGATCCATGAAGGGCCACTCTACGACTAATCCATGAAGGGTCTCTCTATGGATGATCCATGATGGGTCATGCTACTACTGATCCATGAAGGGTTTTCTCTCATGTAGATTCATGGAGGGTTTATCATATGTTAATCTATGAAGGGTTTCTCTTATGATGCTCCATGAAGGGTCTCCATTATGCTAATCTATGAAGGGTCTCTCTTCATTCTTCACATCACAACCACCAACTAGAATCCCACACTTAGCATTCTTTATTTATGTAGGATCTACCCATAAATCCATCAGTTGTACCACAACCACCACTAAGTCCCACATAGAGTAACCCAAAGGGTCGTCTCATCCTAAAGGTGCCAATGCAATATATCGTGGGTTGAACAGATGCACAGTCTGTAAGATATGTGCATTTTTGTAAAAAGGGACTTGTTGGATTTGAGTCCGATCAAACTCAGACTTACTCCATCATCTTCCAAAACTCATGTAGAGTATCTTTTAAGGACCTCCTTGTTGAGAGGGTCCCCCACGCCATAAAAAACTAGTCAATCAGATGCTCGGTTTGCAAGATACGATCATTTTAGTAATCATGGGGCCGATTATGTTTGGGGCCTGGTCCGACTCAGTTGGATCACCCCAACCAAACGTAGCCCAGGTTCATGCATGACCCATCTTGTATAATTGTCCCATTAGGTCCTACTGTGCCTGGATCGGGTTGGCCATGGATCCATATTTTTCGGTTCACCCAGTGACCCGGTTTTATCCAGCCCAGCCTGTTTAGGCGGGCCAATCTCTTTTTCCCACCAGCTCCACATAGTGGCCTATGCGGACCGATGTTAATTTTCCACCTGATATACTAAAACATACAAGATCAAACAACTGACTAGGCCACACCTACGGCCTGAAAGGCCAGCCCGGACCGGTATGGCGGGTCTGGTATAGTTTGGAACAGTTCGACTGATCTAGTTGGAGGTGTGCACATTTTGGTCAACCCAGATACCCCCTTCTATAAAATGTGGCCCTAGGATGTGGGCTACTTCTCCATGTTTTGTCTGGTGGTACCACATCTCTAGTGCACCGCCGCGGCCTCCTGCTTCTCAGCTGCAGTGCTAGCCAGATGCGCCGCTCCCGCTTGTCACTCGCCCATGAAAGTGGGCCCCTTTCCCACACCTCCATGGTATGCCAATTGGCAGGGAAAACTCCCTTCCCTTGTGGCTTCTATTGCGAGTCACCACCTTTCAGTGTCGATGGTTTTTCTGCAGACCCCCAGAGTTTCTCCGGTAGTCCGTTTTCCTGAGCCGTCTACGCCTACAGGATCATAAGGCTTCCACCTTTACTTAGACGACTTCAAACTTGCATTGCCACCACTTTGAAAATTTGGCCATGATGAATGAACAAGAACATACAAGGCATAGGGACTCAGTACTTGTTTATGTTAGCCTACACCCTCCATGTTAGAGGTGTATAATAAAAGGGGAGGTTTTGGGATTTCAACACATGAATCTACCCCACCATTCAATTCCCTAAATTTACAACCATCTCGCAAGAACACATGATCCACGAATCAACCTATTCATTGGTTGATCCGCGTTTGTTGTTTTATATCAAAGAATGGGGAAAGAAAATCAATAAAAAAAATCATATCCCCTACCTCATTTATTATTCATAGTCATAGTGTTCCCTCTTAAAGGGTTTAAGAGTTCGACATCGTTCGTCGCTTCCCAGCTTCTTTCTTCAAGGCACATCGAAGTCGATGACATTCCACTGACATTCGTTATTCTTTGTTGGAGAGGAAACTCTCCAGACGCTCATCATGAAATTTTGCATGATTTAATTACCAACTCTCCAATGCATTAGATAATTAAAAAGAGAACATGTCACATCGTTTTTGTTACGTTGATTCATTTATAAAACAAAATGGGTGTTACATTGCATCTTGATGAGCCATTAAGGGTCTTCCTTCAATGCGACTCATTGTCGCCTTGTTTCCCCACCACATCACCACCTTATGCTGAAAAATGGTTGATAAAAGTAATAAAATAATGATATAAAGTTATTTTATTATTTCCAAAAAATTCAAAAAAAAATAACTTTTCTGTCTGATCCTTTCCAGTCGAAGTTATGTCCTTTCTAGGATAATCCTAGAATTCTGAGATCAATAGTGCCCTAAAATTTTCAATGTGAGCACTAGTTCAAAAGTTAAAATAACCCCCTCGCACATTTACTAAAAATCCTTAAAAAAGTTTATAATTTCGTTCCAGGCTCAACGGACCTTGGAATCACGTTCCATTAGAGAGTGTGGTCATGAAATAAATCTAAATAATTAAAAAAAATTCACATAAATTCTGGGACATTACATTATCCCTATTATTGGGCTTGACAACCCTGAAAGACAAAACAAAGGTTAATAAAAAAATGGGGGTACTGAGAACAAATTTGAACCTCATACTTCCATGTGCTCTCAAGGAGGTTCTCGAGATGAAACAAAACATGCACTAGAGGAATCGAGCATCCACAAAGGATGTGCTCCCATATATCCTCTATCTCCACTAGGAACTCTGAAAACATATCCCCATCATCAATGTCCAGATCACCCCAGTCGATGACATGCGAGGTATCATGCTGGTATCAAACTCAGCCATGACACATGAAAAACATCATGTACCATGTGAATATTTGGGTGAAGATCTAGGTGGTATGTCCACCATGCCAGCTCTATTAAGAATTTGGAAAGGTCCGATGAACATCAGAGATAGTTTTTCCTCCACGAAAAAATCTCTAAAATCCCCATCGAGGTGAGAATCGAAAGAAAACATGGTCTCCCTCCTCAAACTCCAAGGGTCTCCATATCCTATCATCATATGACTTATTCGAAATTTGTTCAGTCCTCATGCACTCCTATATGATCTTCACGTTCTCAGTGGTATCCCATACCAACTCCAGAACTAGGAGTGCTAACTCTCATGGGGTCTGTCCAGCATAGAGGTGATCTGTGTGGCTGCCTGTAGGAGGCCTCAAACGATGGCATGCCAATGGTGGAGTGATAGTTATTGTTATACCCAAAATCCACCAGGGGTAATTGGTCCTTCCAAATGAAACCAAAATCAAGTAAAAAATCATGAAGCATGTCCTACAAGGTTTATATGGTCCTTCTCTGTTTGACCATCTGTCTGGGGGTAAAAAAGATGTGCTCAAGCACGATGGCGTCCCAAACACCTCCTGCAACCCCTTCCACAACCAGGTTGTAAAGAGTGCATCATGATCTGATATGATCATCAAAGGCACCCCATGAAGCCTCACTATCTCCTAGATGTATAGGCATTCCAATCCCTCTACTATTCCCTGCTCTTGAATGGGTAGGAATGGAGCCGACTTGGTGAGTCATTCAATAATCCACCCAGATACAATAATGGCCCCTAGATGTTTTGTGGTAACCCCATAACAAATTAAATTGAGATAACATCCAACTTCCATTCCGGTTCCTCCAGTTGCAGTGCCAATGTTGATGGGACCTGATGCTCAACCTTCACTTATTGACAAGTGATGCATAATGAAATGAACTCTACCACAACATTCTTCATCCCGGGCCAACAGTACTGACATAATAGGTCTTGGTATATCTTCTCCACACCAGGATGTACTACCAAATTGGGAATTATTGAAACTTCCCCCACACCTCCTCTAATAATTTCACTGGTACTATGGTTAATCCTCTGAAAAGGATGACATGATGCCCAACTATCAAAAACCCATCACGAGCTTATCCAAAGGATATATGAGCATGTTGGGCCTCACAATCAACATATATAAAACTATGTATGCTTAACTCACTATAATAGTGGAGGATTAATAGTCATAGACTGAAGGTAAGCTTCTCCAACACAATCCACGAATGATATCTACATCACAGCTAGTTGCTCCATCGCCTCACTCAATAGCTATAAACGAAACCTCCTACTAACAGTGTCACCCACCACATTCCCCTTCCAGGAAGTTTAGACTATACGAAAGTCATAGTCATAGAGGAACACCATCCATTGTCGTTATCTCAAGTTTAGGTCCTTTTGTGAGAAGATGTACCTAAGACTCTTGTGGTTAGAGTAAACGGTAAACTGTTCACCCATCAAGTATTGTCGCCACAACTCCATGGAAAGGACCACAACTGCTAACTCTAGGTCATGGGTTGAGTAGTTCTGGTCATGTTGCCTCAACTTCCATGAGCCATAGGTGATCATTTTTGGTCAATGTAGATCAATTAAGAGGAGGGGGGGGGGGGTGAATTGAGTTTCTATAAAAAAAATTATTTAAAATTTTCCTATAAGGTTTCACCAATAAATTTAAATACAACCTAGTTAATCAATGTAATACGGTTATGAAAGTTTAACTGTTTAAAAAACTTAGAAGATTGATTAATTCTCAGTAATGTTAATATTAGTTATTAATATTACTTTTGAAGCTATTATAATATGGAAAAAATAGTTATAACTTCTTTCCAACATTGACTATCCATGTGAATTTAGTGAATTCTGAATTAAATAGTAAAATAGAGAAAACTAAATGAAAATAGAACAACAGATATAAAACAAGTGGTTCAGTCTCAAGATGAGACCTAATCCACTCCACTTGGTGACCATCTACCACAAAAAATTATATATATATAAACTTGATCCACATCCTGGATTGGGGTTAATAACAGTACACAAGACGGTCCAGGTCACAGGATCTCTTCCACAATTGTATGTGGGTAGAAAACTACTAGGCCACACAAGGTCCTATTACCCACATATCTGTGAGTATACACAAGTGTAAAAAGATGTTTGAAAAATAATATCTTGTATCCTTCATTTTAATGCAAGTTATAGAGTGTGGTTTTATACAGATACCCACACTGCTCGAAATATAATAAAATGATACACAACATAACAGAAATTGTGAGATAAGTTTAGAAGTTCTTTGAGTGGTTGTCTATGAAGCTCTAGAATTCTAGGATAAAATAGATGTAGAAAATAAAGTCCTCATATGGAAAACACAGTATCACAAGTCAACTATATTGGAAGGTGTTCTTTATGGTTAAGATTTCTTTCACTATGGGATTCAAGTATGATTCATGTGTTATTCAGCAGTTTTGTGTTTTGTGTCACGAAAATCTCTTACAAAATCCTCTAAGTGTTTTATTTGTTGTCGTGCTCACACACTTGATTCATGTTTTTCCACTTTCATGTACATTCTGTTTCTGGGACGCACTAGTCTTCAATCTTGGAGTGCATGTGTTGGAGCTGACAGGTTGCATGTATTCTGCACCTCGTACCTCATACTGTCATGTGACATGTCTACAAAGAAACATTAATTATGTCAGTGGATTTAAAATTTTCAAATATGACAGTTAGAGATTAAATTGAAAAATAGAAAAATAGATTAAGAAACAATGTCACCGTTTTTCTGTAAACAGTTTCTCTATGAACCGTTGTCTCCTTGAAATAGTTTCTAGATTGGTCGCAATTTCAGGATGGTCACTGTGTCGGGTCACAATGTCTGGTTCACAGTGTCGGGTCATGGTGTTTGGTTCATGGTGTCTAGTTCCTGATGTTTGGTTCATGGTGGCTGGTTCACAGTTTCTGGGTAACGGTGTCTGGGTCAGGATGTCTGGGTCACAATGTTTGGTTCACGGTGTCAGGGTCATAGTGTCTGGTTCACGGTGTCTGGGTCATGGTGTCTAGGTCACGATGTCTGGTTCACAATGTCCAGTTCATAGTGTCTATGTCATGGTGTCAAGTTCACGACGTCTGGTTCACGGTGTCTGGGTCACGATGTCTGGTTCACTGTGTCCAGTTCACAGTGTCTACGTCAAAATGTCTGGTTCACGGTGTCTAGGTTATGGTGTCTGGTTCACGGTGTTTGGGTCACAGTGTCTGGGTCACGGTGTCTGGGTCATGGTGTCTGGTTCACGATGTCTAGTTCACGGTGTCTGGGTCATGGTGTCGGGTTCCTTTACCATAAAAACATAACTAGTGGTAGACTCACGGTGTCTCAAACTTAGCCAAATATCTGTATTCATACATAAGCAGGGATATTCATAAAATAGATTATAATTAATCATTTAGGAAAGAAATCATTATAAAGAAAATCAAAGATAGTGTACAGTAATCAAACTGAATGTGTAGAACTTAAGATCTTTGGATAACATTACTAGACAAGGGTACATTTGATTTGAGAGAGATTACACGGGATTAACAAGGTTTATAGATTGAATAGGATTTTTGATCATTAAAACACGAGGTTTCCAACAATCTCTCCCTTTTTGATGATCACAAATCATGTGTATTTAGAGTGTCTGTTTATTCAAACTATATATTCCTGATGTGCATATAACATATATAGAGTTCTCCCCCTTTTGGGATTATCAAAAAGAGTGAATAGTAAAAGAGAAGAAAAGTTCACAATGTATTAGAGAAAAACGAGTTTCTGTAACACCCCGAGCTTCCACGATACACTTCTCATTCAATAATGCAATAGCTTGCATTGTACGCAACTTCGAGTTCTAAAACACCGCGACAAATCAAAGTAGCCGTTATGAATAGTAATAACCACTTTTTAAAATTATAGAAATTTTATATTTCAAAATGGAATTCATTTTTGTATTCCTAATATCGAAATTAGCCTATGTTGAATTTTTGGTATTTTTCTGAGAACTTCTAATTTTTATGAATAGCGAAAAATACTTTAAAACAACTTTTTTAATCAAAATAATTTATTGTGATAAATTATACTATTTAGTGGTTTTAAGATATAATTAGAATATATTTTTACCATTTTATCCAATGGTGGTCATTAGAAATAATTTAACATTGAAATTGGACATAAACAATTGCCAATCTTTTGATATAAATTGTTTCTTGAAAACACGCTATTTGTCGTAACAGCGGGAATTAATTATAAAATTAATTAATGCAACTTATATGTTTGGAATTTTGTAAAATAGACATCATTTTTGAATTCGGAATATCAATTATAGCTTAGGGTGAAATTTTGGCCTTATTCTGAAAAACTTCAATTTTTGATGAATAGTGAAACCACTAAGTGGTAGTTAAATAACTGATTTTTCGTTTAAATGAAATATTACCACTTCTGTGTTTTGATTTTCAAAAATCCGACATACATGGTTGTCATTAAGAAGTAAAATGTGGTTCAATGAGATTATAATAATTTTTTTGGTGAATAGTAACTCATTAAGTTCTTAATCGCGATTAGTGGTAATTAGGGTAGTTTAAGGTATAAATAATACTTTAATAATATTAAATGACCTAGACACATGTCCCAACCTCATTGGTTGTGTCATGGCCGACCAAGACAAGCCATGGCCTAACTTGGGGACCCCATGGATCCACTTTTGTTGGGAAATAACATAAATTACTTTTTATGTAATGTTAAAGTGAAAATGACACTAACATAAAGTGTTTTACTAAAACAATTTTTAAGTAGGGTTACACAAGTCCAAATTTTGATTATAAATAGTCATTGGAAAGATAAAAAGATTTCCTATATCATAGTATTTTTTTTATAATTTTTAGACATTAAATAAATTTAATTATTTATGACATAATAATGATGCAGCGATGACATCATTATTTGACGATTTAAATAAAATGGAAAGATAATATAAAATCTATGAACTACACATGGCCAAAACCAATTGTATGAGTGGATTTCGATGCCTTATCACCTTATCCACGAATTCTATCAATGTGGGACCTTTTAAAACCGAAACACATTTTCAAATAATGTAATGTTCCTTTACTTTCCAAAAGTGCCCCTCCTCTCCTCTTATAAAAGGCCCCCACCTCTACCTCATTTCACACACTCTTCAAGCCATTGGCTCGGCCAACCCCTGCCCATTTGCTCTCTCCACATCCCTCTCCTCATCCTAGAGGATTCCCTTTGGGCAGAATCCTTTCAAAGGAAGCCTTTAGGCTCAACTCAAAAGGAGTTACACTTTTTAAGGTAATTCATTCTCTCATGTTCTTTTGTTTTATTTTGCTTCTCCAACCCCCTAAACTCTTTTTATTTACTTCTTTTGTAACAACACCAGTATCTTAAATATACTAGGATGTTGTTATAAGATTTATTTGAGCTACACTTCCACACAACTACATCAAATGGTTAAAGAACATAAGGTTTCCGTGGATGGCGAAATTCTGCCTCCCGAAACGATGATTGTTCAACACTCATTTAACACCTTCAAAGGTGGCCATTATGATGTCACTATTTTTATATATGATATATAATATGTTTATGTTTTCCTTAAGCTTCTGTTTTTTTCATTTTGGGCATACCTTTATGGTTTCCATTATGGGTAAAACACGATATCTTCATTTTAGGAAGCGCGGACTACCGCCCCCTGAAAGTGATTTGATTCGTTAATACCATATGTGGGATGTGTGAAGGATAAAGTTAATGATATTATATATGTTATTATTCTGGAATTATAATATACTCTCATATCATTATGATTCCATTCCAGAAAATATGAAATAGAAATGGAAGTAGCGTTCATGCGTACGTACGGCTTACCGTCTCCATGAACGGTGCATTTCATTTCTTACCTCTAAATGTGATGTAATATTATAAATGAATGTATGTACTGGATATATATGACATATATGATATCTACATCATGAATACCATTCTGGATATAATGAACCTTTGACCAAATTAACAACATGTAAGTGTAAGAAGCCTATTTTTGACTTAAGAACCAAATACCGACAAAATGAACATTATTAACTTAAATAATTACATAATGTTCATATCATTGTAATAAGTGATATAATAAGGATAATGAAGTTGAAAATGGTTCTTAATAAGGTATATATTAACTCTAGTTTATTATTCAGGAGGTTAAAGAACGGTTGAGTCAAGTCAGACACGAGGTAAGGGAATTTCTTAACCCAACTTCCATTCTTTGGGTTAATCTCCTACTTTCAAATTATGTCATGATATTATTATGTCCTATTTTGTATTTTTACTTTCTTTATGTGTACCTATAGTGAATACACATAATAGATCTATTTTATTTTAAAAATGATCTTTTTAAGGACTTTGTCTCAATCTCCTTTCATTGAGGCATATTTGGCTTTATACACAACTTTCTTTTATACGGTGTATAAACCCCTTTGACTTTTACGGTTATTCAAAAGGAATCTTTTTATATAAAGCGTTTTGCTAAACGAAAAAAGGGAATGTTTTTCTTTCCGTACTTATGCGGCGACAACGACTTCTCCGCCGCCGTGACCATTATTTGAGTTTCGGCTTCCTCTATAAGCCATCTTTTTTTTAATGAAAAATAAATACAAAGTTTTAACTTTCTTTTGTTTTGGTATTGAAAATGGTTTTGAAAGCGTTTTTATTATATCAATGTGCTGTATTGATATCTTGTGATTGAAATGTGGAAATGTTATGTTTCCTTTATGCATGTTTTATGTGATACAATTATGTTATGGTTTATGATATGTTTAAACCTATTCATATGAGGAATGCATTGGACTTAATAAGTGACGGGTGGAGCCCGCTATAGCTCCTCGATGCATCGGCAGGTCTCATGAGACAAACTAGTGTCTTGGCACAAGGCCTTGACAAAATCTTATTTGTGGTCTTGGCACGAGGCCTTGACTACGTGGTTATGATAGTCTGGCATTATGCATTCCATCATTATGAAAGTGGTTATTGATATTGCATGTGATTATTCGACCAGTAGAATATCCATGTGAAGAAGTAAATGGCATTATCTCATTTTACTTTTGCCATATTATGTTGAAGTTCAGGCTTTTGTTTTAGTTATACATTGCCTTAAATGTTAATGTTTATTTATGAAAGCTTCCGCATTATTGTTATCCTTACTGAGCATTTGAGCTCACCCCTTTCAATGTTTTAATATTTTCCAGGATGTGAAGAAGTATTTTATGAATGACCTGCAGGGATAGTCAGAAGAGGATATGAGTGTGGACTATGGAGACTTTGTTATTGTAGTTTTTCACTTTATGATGTAATGTAACGTTTACGAATGTATCTAGTGTTTCCAAGGCTACTAAACTAATCGGTCTTTCGAGACTTGATCTTTTGTGATCATGCCAATGTTACGAAGTAATGCACCGACTCTGGGTAGCTGGGGTCGGGGCGTTACAGTTGGTATCAGAGGCAGTTTAGTACTAACCTTGGAAGCTAGATGTAGATAAACTCTGATTAGAACGCATAGCCCAAAGATAGGCTTCGAGGATTAGTATAGAAGAACTTCCTAGAATTTTGGTATTATAGAGATGATATGAGTTTTCCGAGCAATACATCCCTGTCTGGATACGAGCAGGTAGAGGCGGCTCTGGCACAGATGTACCTAGGGGTAAAACCCGAAAACACCGCTTTGAGCTAGACTCGAACGGGAACTGGTGCACGACAACGGGCCTTGCTGCACTCTTGGTTACGACACTCCCGGGGGATACGCTTAGGATAATTCTCATTTTCTTTACAAACCACTATGAACGGTTATGAGTATATACTTCCTCAAATAAAACCTTTTTATGATTATGGATTATATCCATAAATAGTTCAATTTATGTTAAGTATTTTACAAGTATGGAATTATGTATTTTGATTCATAAACTAATCTAGTTTATGCCATTGTTTAGAAATGGCGCCTAGTAGAAGGAATGGAAACTGTATCAATGCACGAACTCCGTGTAGGGATTGCCCTCCTGCTCAAGATAATTATTGTGGACCTGAAGATACAACTGGTGCTGATCAACTTATTACCATACTGGGACAACTCACGCAGGTTATGAATAACAACCTTACTCGTATGGAGCACCCTGATCCGCAACGTGGAGGATCAATGCTAGACCGTTTCATGAGGCAACAACCGCCAACCTTCAATGGGAGTACAAATCCTACAGTAGCTGAGCAATGGATAAATTCCTTAGAGAAAATATTCCATTCCTTGGGGAGTAGTGAAAGGGAGAAGGTTGTTATGGCAGTTTACCGCCTCACTGGAGATGCCGATCAATGGTGGTCACTAATTCAAAACACAAAGGAAGATGATGAATTAACAAACATGGAATGGCAGGAGTTCAAAGAACTGTTCTTAGAAAAATACTTACCTCGAGACCATCGAGCGGATATGGAAAGGAAATTTTTGAGTCTGAGACAAAAGGAGGATGAGAATGTCGCAAAGTATGAGGCTAACTTTACAAGGTTAGCGAGGCATGCTGCAGATTATATACGTAACCCAAGAAGTAAGATTGATCGTTTCTTTGATGGGTTAAAACCATTTCTCCGTCGAGCTCTAGTGTCACAATCTTTCTCAACATACGAAGATATAGTCTCATGTGCTATCAAGACAGAAAAGGAATTCTCTAAGTCTTATGACAACAAAGTAAAGCAAGAGAAGAAGAGAACGGTGGAACAAGAGACAGATAAAGGGAAAAAGGGAAAGAAGGATTTTCCAGTATGTGATAATTGTGGGAAGAATCACCCTGGTACTTGCCTAAAAGGAATGGGAGTTTGTTATAAATGTGGAGAAAAGGGTCACCAGGCTCGTGATTGCAAGGGAAAGAAAGAGGCTGTCAATGTTGAATGCTACAATTGTAGAGAAATGGGTCATTATGCAAATGAATGTCCTAAGCGTCAAGGAAACTTAACTCAGAAAAGGCCAAGGGATCAAGGACAATCTTATGCTATTACTACAGTTGAAACAGAATAACTAATGTATTGGTGCTTTTGGACTCATGGATTATATTCTGGTTATTAGAATAATGTGATCTATATAAGGATTGTACTGCAGTACTTTTTGATTTCAGTAAGGTTTTAATATGATTAAGGTAATCATATTTTTAGTATGTGACAATAAGAGAAACTAATATTTGTTTGGGGAATCTGATAAATTGATTTTGGAATTAAGAGACCTTTTAGAGAAAGTCTGGATAGAGGTATTTTGGATAACTATAAAGGTTGGAGTGGATTAAGTTGAACCTTGGATAGTAAATTTAAGGTTAAAAATTTTCTGGATATTATTCTTGGAATACTATAGTTTTAGGAAAAGGACAACCTGCAGGGTGGGGCATAACCCGTCGCGTCGGACAAAGCTGCAGGAATCGAACCCACAACCATAGTGCGACAGGCCTTTATTTCCTACCACTAGCCTACAGGAAGTCCCTGGTTATTAGAAAATAATTTTACTAATCTAAATGGTATGTGTTAACATTTTGAACCTTATACAATTAGGATAAATAGAATATTTTTGAGTTCCGTTACCATTCGGAGTAAAAGTTGGGGTTGTGGTAAAAAAAAAAAAAATTTAACGAATGAAAGTATACATAACAAGTATGTATATTCCCTTACGTTCTTAGTAAATCTCCTAAATAAATTCCTCAACATTATAAAAGGTAGCTTAAAACAAAAATGTTGTCGGTTAACTTTTCCAACTGGGGTTCAATGACCGTTTAACCAATCACAAGTTTGTGATTTTCTTGTGGTTAAACTTTCTCCTAATCCTGTTTTCTGTAACTCTCCATCAGACCTTGATGGTTTGTTTCTCCTCCATATCCATATTTTCATATAATCCTAGAGTGGGCTATATCGGGTGACCTTTGTACTTATCCTGCTTTCTTTTAATGTTATGTATTTATTAACCTTATTTCCGATGTGGGTTTTCCTCAAAGGTATTTTCTCTTTTCAACCTTTTATTTTCCAAGAAAAATTTCAAATTGCGAGGACGCAATTTATTGAAGGAGGGGAGAATGTAACACCCCGAGCTTCCACGATACGCTTCTCATTCAATAATGCAATAGCTTGCATTGTACGCAACTTCGAGTTCTAAAACACCGCGACAAATCAAAGTAGCCGTTATGAATAGTAATAACCACTTTTTAAAATTATAGAAATTTTATATTTCAAAATGGAATTCATTTTTGTATTCCTAATATCGAAATTAGCCTATGTTGAATTTTTGGTATTTTTCTGAGAACTTCTAATTTTTATGAATAGCGAAAAATACTTTAAAACAACTTTTTTAATCAAAATAATTTATTGTGATAAATTATACTATTTAGTGGTTTTAAGATATAATTAGAATATATTTTTACCATTTTATCCAATGGTGGTCATTAGAAATAATTTAACATTGAAATTGGACATAAACAATTGCCAATCTTTTGATATAAATTGTTTCTTGAAAACACGCTATTTGTCGTAACAGCGGGAATTAATTATAAAATTAATTAATGCAACTTATATGTTTGGAATTTTGTAAAATAGACATCATTTTTGAATTCGGAATATCAATTATAGCTTAGGGTGAAATTTTGGCCTTATTCTGAAAAACTTCAATTTTTGATGAATAGTGAAACCACTAAGTGGTAGTTAAATAACTGATTTTTCGTTTAAATGAAATATTACCACTTCTGTGTTTTGATTTTCAAAAATCCGACATACATGGTTGTCATTAAGAAGTAAAATGTGGTTCAATGAGATTATAATAATTTTTTTGGTGAATAGTAACTCATTAAGTTCTTAATCGCGATTAGTGGTAATTAGGGTAGTTTAAGGTATAAATAATACTTTAATAATATTAAATGACCTAGACACATGTCCCAACCTCATTGGTTGTGTCATGGCCGACCAAGACAAGCCATGGCCTAACTTGGGGACCCCATGGATCCACTTTTGTTGGGAAATAACATAAATTACTTTTTATGTAATGTTAAAGTGAAAATGACACTAACATAAAGTGTTTTACTAAAACAATTTTTAAGTAGGGTTACACAAGTCCAAATTTTGATTATAAATAGTCATTGGAAAGATAAAAAGATTTCCTATATCATAGTATTTTTTTTATAATTTTTAGACATTAAATAAATTTAATTATTTATGACATAATAATGATGCAGCGATGACATCATTATTTGACGATTTAAATAAAATTGAAAGATAATATAAAATCTATGAACTACACATGGCCAAAACCAATTGGATGAGTGGATTTCGATGCCTTATCACCTTATCCACGAATTCTATCAATGTGGGACCTTTTAAAACCGAAACACATTTTCAAATAATGTAATGTTCCTTTACTTTCCAAAAGTGCCCCTCCTCTCCTCTTATAAAAGGCCCCCACCTCTACCTCATTTCACACACTCTTCAAGCCATTGGCTCGGCCAACCCCTGCCCATTTGCTCTCTCCACATCCCTCTCCTCATCCTAGAGGATTCCCTTTGGGCAGAATCCTTTCAAAGGAAGCCTTTAGGCTCAAATCAAAAGGAGTTACACTTTTTAAGGTAATTCATTCTCTCATGTTCTTTTGTTTTATTTTGCTTCTCCAACCCCCTAAACTCTTTTTATTTACTTCTTTTGTAACAACACCAGTATCTTAAATATACTAGGATGTTGTTATAAGATTTATTTGAGCTACACTTCCACACAACTACATCAAATGGTTAAAGAACATAAGGTTTCCGTGGATGGCGAAATTCTGCCTCCCGAAACGATGATTGTTCAACACTCATTTAACACCTTCAAAGGTGGCCATTATGATGTCACTATTTTTATATATGATATATAATATGTTTATGTTTTCCTTAAGCTTCTGTTTTTTTCATTTTGGGCATACCTTTATGGTTTCCATTATGGGTAAAACACGATATCTTCATTTTAGGAAGCGCGGACTACCGCCCCCTGAAAGTGATTTGATTCGTTAATACCATATGTGGGATGTGTGAAGGATAAAGTTAATGATATTATATATGTTATTATACTGGAATTATAATATACTCTCATATCATTATGATTCCATTCCAGAAAATATGAAATAGAAATGGAAGTAGCGTTCATGCGTACGTACGGCTTACCGTCTCCATGAACGGTGCATTTCATTTCTTACCTCTAAATGTGATGTAATATTATAAATGAATGTATGTACTGGATATATATGACATATATGATATCTACATCATGAATACCATTCTGGATATAATGAACCTTTGACCAAATTAACAACATGTAAGTGTAAGAAGCCTATTTTTGACTTAAGAACCAAATACCGACAAAATGAACATTATTAACTTAAATAATTACATAATGTTCATATCATTGTAATAAGTGATATAATAAGGATAATGAAGTTGAAAATGGTTCTTAATAAGGTATATATTAACTCTAGTTTATTATTCAGGAGGTTAAAGAACGGTTGAGTCAAGTCAGACACGAGGTAAGGGAATTTCTTAACCCAACTTCCATTCTTTGGGTTAATCTCCTACTTTCAAATTATGTCATGATATTATTATGTCCTATTTTGTATTTTTACTTTCTTTATGTGTACCTATAGTGAATACACATAATAGATCTATTTTATTTTAAAAATGATCTTTTTAAGGACTTTGTCTCAATCTCCTTTCATTGAGGCATATTTGGCTTTATACACAACTTTCTTTTATACGGTGTATAAACCCCTTTGAATTTTACGGTTATTCAAAAGGAATCTTTTTATATAAAGCGTTTTGCTAAACGAAAAAAGGGAATGTTTTTCTTTCCGTACTTATGCGGCGACAACGACTTCTCCGCCGCCGTGACCATTATTTGAGTTTCGGCTTCCTCTATAAGCCATCTTTTTTTTAATGAAAAATAAATACAAAGTTTTAACTTTCTTTTGTTTTGGTATTGAAAATGGTTTTGAAAGCGTTTTTATTATATCAATGTGCTGTATTGATATCTTGTGATTGAAATGTGGAAATGTTATGTTTCCTTTATGCATGTTTTATGTGATACAATTATGTTATGGTTTATGATATGTTTAAACCTATTCATATGAGGAATGCATTGGACTTAATAAGTGACGGGTGGAGCCCGCTATAGCTCCTCGATGCATCGGCAGGTCTCATGAGACAAACTAGTGTCTTGGCACAAGGCCTTGACAAAATCTTATTTGTGGTCTTGGCACGAGGCCTTGACTACGTGGTTATGATAGTCTGGCATTATGCATTCCATCATTATGAAAGTGGTTATTGATATTGCATGTGATTATTCGACCAGTAGAATATCCATGTGAAGAAGTAAATGGCATTATCTCATTTTACTTTTTCCATATTATGTTGAAGTTCAGGCTTTTGTTTTAGTTATACATTGCCTTAAATGTTAATGTTTATTTATGAAAGCTTCCGCATTATTGTTATCCTTACTGAGCATTTGAGCTCACCCCTTTCAATGTTTTAATATTTTCCAGGATGTGAAGAAGTATTTTATGAATGACCTGCAGGGATAGTCAGAAGAGGATATGAGTGTGGACTATGGAGACTTTGTTATTGTAGTTTTTCACTTTATGATGTAATGTAACGTTTACGAATGTATCTAGTGTTTCCAAGGCTACTAAACTAATCGGTCTTTCGAGACTTGATCTTTTGTGATCATGCCAATGTTACGAAGTAATGCACCGACTCTGGGTAGCTGGGGTCGGGGCGTTACAGTTTCAATACAAATAGTAGACAACAAAATAGATGAAACAACATTTATATCAAAAGAGAGTAGTCACTATTTTTCATGACTGGCTGGTATTTCCTTTTCCATTAGCAGTAGGATTACAAGAATAAGCCATAAGACAAGAGGTTGAGGTAGAAGAAGGGAGTGAGTTGGTTGACAGAGAAGGTAATGGATGACCTTCAAAGATATAATGGGTCAATGTAGGTGCATTAGAATATTGAGGAAACTGTTGATCAATGATTATAGGCCTTATTTGACTCAGGGATTGACTGACAGACATCGAAGTGGAGGCTAGGACAGAGGTGAAGGTAGGAAAACTAGATCTCAAAAGGGTAGCCGCAAGAGCAACTGTGGCATTACTCTGTACATGAAAATAGGGCCTCAGAAGCTTGATAAAATCAGTAATGATCTCTCCACCATACTTCATGGCTTTTTCAAAGTCGTCCTTGTTCTCTATAAACATCTCTAATAGGTCAGTGAACTATGTGAGCTTTTGAACTTGAGACTTGAAGGCTAGATTAATAGGAGGAATCCTCAGATTTTCCACAAAGTATTTTAAATGATTGGTCATATCAGTCTTATAGAAGATCCAGTTGAAATAAAAGCCCACTTTATTGTAAATTTCTTGCTGATAATAATTAGAAATCTTAGAATGGATTTGCATAAAATTAAGAACTCAATAACTATTCTTGATAACATCAGATGGATATTCATTATTAAAACCACTAAGCATAGCCCAAAGTTCCTCTTTGACCACTATTCGAAACAGATCACTGTATAAGAAAGGTTGATAAGATTTACCAGAGGCATTAGAAGCAGTGATAGGTGAAGAATGTGATTTTAGTTGATTGTGCACTTTTTGAAGGCACCCCTTATACTCATCAGTTAGCTTTTTAATACTAACAACAAGCTCACAAATCTGTTTCACTATTTGTTTGTTTCTTTCAGATACAGTTTCATCTAATAAAGCTAAATGTGATTGAATTAGAGAGGCAATGTCCTATGGGGTTTGAGGAAAAATAGTCTCAATAGGATGAGAAGAAAGATCTGATATCGAATTCAGCACTTTCTGCATTTCTTCAGCCATACCTCTAAGTGTCCGTACATCATCACTAGGTATTTTGTTCTCAACTCTAACTTTCTGAATCTCATGAATCATTCTGGGTTGAATCTGCCAAATGAATTTTCCAATAATAGTGAAGCATCTTTCTCACTTAGATTTTTTACAGGAGCTGTTTGGGTATTCAAGAGTTTTTGAACCCTAGCTAAAAGGGTTGCTCTAAATTCTTTTAGGTCATATTTATTCACTAAGGTTGGAGGTTCTGGTGAAGGCTGAGAGATAGAAGCTAAGATAATCTTAGGTTCTTTGGAAAAGATAACTTTAGGAGAAGATGAAATTTTCAACTGAAACATAGTAGAAAGGTCAAGAACTTTGACTGAGACTTCCTGTGAGTCATTCGCATTGAAATAAATGGGGAATTTATACCATGTGTCCACTAAGCCTGGATCAATTAGATTTGGCACTACAACAGATTTTAGATTGGGGGGTTTCTCCCCCTTAATAGGTGTATCCTTCTCAGGACTCAAAGACTTAGGAACTTGATTTATTTCCACGAATTCATCCCTTATCTCTTAAATCATTTTATTTTTAGCAAATTAAAAGGCTTGCTCCATTATCTCTTCAACAAATAGAATGACTTCAGGAACAACTTATTCCTCTGCGAGTTCCTCAAGGGAAGCTTCTTACATAATTGGAATATCTTCTCTTCTATACTATTCTACAACATCCTTTTCTGTTTCAATAGCAATATATTCTTCCTCCACATTGGGTTGTTATTTCAAATCAACAACAAATTTTGGAGCATGTATTTCCATCTCAATTACCACTTGAGGAGTAAGAGAACTGTATTCTTTATGAAGAATAATTTATCCGGGAGGTAGAAAAACCTCTTCTTCTTATTCTTCATAATACTCAACAACTTCATCTAGTTCCAAGACAGGATCAAAAATACCTTTTGGTCTTTAAGGATATTCCAATGGATTGAACTTTTCATAGATCGTATCATTGTCTTCCACCCGTGGATTTTTCCAAGGATTCCAATTGATTTTCATCCTCTTTATAATAACTTTTGAAAGACAGAACTCATAATCCTTGATAAATTCTTCATTTTGTCCAACCAATCCTTTGGCATGTAGCATGGCTGAGATAAGTCGAGAATATAATAGGAAGATTGACTTGGATATGGTCTTGATAAATTCACACATATGGTGTATGACATAATTAAAAATATTGATCTTATGTCCATTTTTCATGAGATGAATCAAAAATATATCATGATATTTAAGTACAATAAAATAAAATTTTATGGGGATAATCAAGTTCTGAATAAACTTAAACAGAAGTCTAGAGTATCCATCTAGTTCAGTAGTGATGGCTCTCCTCTTGGTTCCATTTCCATTTAAACTTTTCAAGGCATCTTCCAAAACAAATAATTAACTTGGAGGTGGAGGACCTCTCTCTTAATCTTCAAAAATACCTTCATGAGGTATCCTAAGGCATGAAACCCATAACCATGAATAAAACATGCATATCTGGCCATTTATCCAACTTCTTACAATATAAAAACTTTTTGAATCAAACAAAAATTATACATATTGATAAAATTGTGCAACTAGATTCAGGTAGATAGGTATGTCTTCCTTTTAAAATCAATCTACCCAACCTTACTCTTTCAATACTTTCAAAACTATAGACTTACTCGACAGAAGCCTTGTAGGGCATATCTCTTACTCAGGTACTACTATTCAGTTCACCAGATTTGGATTCAGAGGACCCTTGGGTGTTAACTTAGGTGCAATCTTCTTCTTCTTTAAACTGAATTTCTCAAGAGTCAAGGACGAAGGACATTTCATCCTGGGAATTCACCAACGGTTTGAGAGAGAGAAGGGTTGAAGGGTTGAAGAAGGGTTATAGTTTAAGATAATATAAGGGTTCTCAAGTAAAGAATGAGTCAATATTTTTTATTTTATCATTTAGGAATAACAATCGTCACAAAAACAAAAGAGCGGGAAAGAAAAAGGGTAAAATAAGTAATCATCGTGATATAGGTTCTAATTTATAAATAAAATAACAAAGCATTCTTACGGTGAGACAATAACTAACTCTCACGGTGAGATAGTAACATGCATTCACTGTGAGAAAGTAACAAGTGTTTATGGTGAGACCGTAACAAGTGTGATCTCTAGACCGTGCGACCATATTGTTAGAGACAGTATGTGTCTGAAAGTAACCAAGAAATAATAAATGTGAGAATGTAAAAATGAAACAGTAAGTCTTAAGATAGTAAAATATGAAACTGTTTGATATGAAATAATAAGATATTTACTTAATGTTTATCATACCTAATTCTTGTATGATGTAGTCAATTCATTCAGAATTTAATGGTTTGGTGAATATATCAGCAAGCTGATTTTTAGTTCCAACAAATTCTAAAGTGATATCACCCTTTTGATAATGATCTCTCAAAAAGTGATGTCTTACGTCTATATGCTTTGTCCTAGATTGTGAAACAAGATTTATCGAGATATTAATATCACTTATGTTGTCACAATTTATAGGTACATGCCTGAATTGATATCCATAATCTAGTAATGTGTGTTTCATCCACAAAATTTGTGCACAGCAACTACCAGCAGCTATGTATTCAGATTCTGTAGTAGATAATGCAAAAAAAATTGTTTCTTACTACACCATGATACTAGTGAATTGCTTAAAAATTTACATGTTCTAGTGGTGCTCTTTATATCTAACTTACATCCACCGATGTCAGAATCAGAATGACTAACTAGTTAAAAAGATTGTCCTCTAGGATAGAATAGTTATAGATTGGGTGTATGCTTTAAGTATTTAAAAATTATCTTTACAACATTTAAATGAGACTCCTTAGGATTTTCTTGAAATTGAGCACACATACATGCACTAAACATAATGTCTGGTCGACTGGAAGTTAAGTAGAGTAAACTTCTGATCATTCCTTTATAAGTGGTTTGATCAATAGACTTTCCATCTTCATCAAGATCCAAATTACAAGTGGTACTAAATGAAGTTTCAATACCTTTAGTGATATCTGATCCAAAACATTTTAGAATATCTCTAGTGTATTTTATTTGATTTAAAATAATACCATCATTATTTGGAAATATTTGAAATTGAAGAAAGAATTTTAGTTCACCTATTAAACTCATTTGAAATTCATTTTTTCATTATTTTATAAAAATAAATACATGAATAATTTCTTGAAGATCAAAAGATAATGTCATCTACATAAATTTGAACTAAAAAAACAATACTAGAAATTTGTTTTATAAAAAGTAGAGGATCAGCTATTATTTTTTGTAAAACCTTTGCAAATAAGAAAAATACTCATCCTATAATACCAAGATCTTGGAGCTTATTTTAAACCATATAAAGATTCTGATAATTTAAAAATATGATTTGGAAAATTTGGATTTTTAAAACTAGGATGTTTCTCAAAAAAATACATACTCAACTATATACCCATTTAGAAATGAACTCTTAACATCCATTTTATATAGGATGAAATTTATATGTGCATCATAAGTAAGAAGAATTATAATGGATCAAGTCTAGATACTGGTGAAAAGGTCTCTTCATAATCAATTCCTTCTTCTTGACTATAGCCTTGTGCAACCAATATAGCCTTATTTCTAACTATGTTACCAGCTTCATCTACGTTATTTCTGAACATCCATTTAGTGACTGTGGTGGATGTGTCCTTGGGTCTTTAAATAATTTTCCACACTTTGTTCCTTTCAAACTGATTAAGTTCTTCTTGAAAAACCATCACAAAAATTTATCACTGAGAGCATCATTAATGCTTTTATGTTCATGTTGTGACAAAAAGACTTGATGTTCAATCTAATTTCTAAGAGAATATCTAGTTTGAGTTCCTTTGTCTAAGTCTCCAAGAACATCATCTAAGGGATGGTTCTTAAGAGTGTTGGGTACTGGGCTGGAGTAGCAAAAGCCAGTGGGATGGGAATTTAAAATTTTCTGCATAACTGGAGTGATATAACCCTGTTAACTATAGTGATCTTGTCCCGGTTTGGTCCGAGGATCTCACACGGTTTAAACAGAGCACAATAATTAAACTAAACATGTACCTTGTTCGGAATTGACATGTGCAAGTCTGCTGATGAACGCCATTGATCGTTTCTCGAAGACTCCGACATCGAATCCCTTTAGATCATCCACACACACCTCACAAATCTGATCACACACAATTTTTCAAGATCCGGGTGCTAGAGCGGATCTTCGACGATCACTTCAGTGCAGCTATGATCACCGCAAAAAAAAGAAGCTTCAATCCGAGATGGATGAACATGAAGATCTTCCTTCACATGAGAGACTCTCTCTCAAGATTTCAGGAGGATAAAGAATCTCTCAATATTAACACATGAATAGTTAACATGGGAGAGCCTCTCGCACACTTATATAGGGAGTGTTTAAAACATGTGGTATGGATTCTTGGTCGTGTGTAAAAGATGTCTTCTCTATAAGTGTTATAAATAATTATTTATGAAAAATAAAATTATGCCATAAATAATATTTATAATTTATCACGTACTTGTAATATATATATATATATATACTACATGATAAATTTGAGTCTTTAACTCGACTCACACCTCCTGATAATATTAAACGAACCTAGGATGTTAAAATCCATTCAAATAATATTATTACATGTATTTACTATATAACTTGTAAATAAATGTTATAAATAAATTCAATAAATTATTCTAAACATGAATAATTAATGAATTTATTTATTATTTCATGATTAATTGAACTTGTATAGTGCCTGGACCCTTTGGTGGGGCCCAACAAGTTCTATATTCTTATTCCCAGATTAGTGAAGATTCTCAAGGCGCTATTGTGTGTGACCCTCTAGGCCCTTACCTTAATATTAGTGAATAATATCTACTAACCTAGAGTGGGGTCTAGCAACCCATCGAGGCCCCTATACAGATAAAGAAAATTCAAAGAAACGACTGGTATCCTACGAACACGGTCCGTGTAATATATTCTCTTTGTTATCAATATCTCAATAAAGAAGAATGCATACTAGTGTCATCATTCTTTATTTGATTTATTTTGTTTGTTGATTTGTCTGTACGGTCATACCTTCCACTACCATGGCCATGGATTTAATGATGGTGCAACCATCCTAATCAACCAGGCCCGAGATATCTCTTCCTAAACTCAGAAGAGAAAAATCCTTTCTTGATAATTCAATCAATGCCATCCCATTAATGACGTACTCAATACAAACTACCTCACCACGACTTTGTCGCCATGGTTTTATCCTCGCATCAAATGTATGTAATTAAATGACATCTATTGAAAATGATCTCCAGTCTAAAGACCATTAATCATGTCCGTAGATAGAAACAACCAATGACACCTAAAACATGTGGTGTTCTTATTATGCGGGTATGTCCACATGATCTCAACTACTAGAGATCATCAAGTGAAAAATTCATGAGAGGAAGTCTCAATGATTATGAGCCCCCAACATCTGATGGTCACACATCATATTTTTCCTTTCAAAATGATGTAATTGGACCATAGGACGTTACTTTAAGATTACTGTCATGGCATCTCAGGGTTCTCATTATATCATGGGATCTACTATAAACCTTTGATGTGATAGGTAATCTAATGATACTTCCATAAACAAAGTGGATGAAGAAGTATCTACACTATTATGGAAAGATAAACACATGTATTATAACCAAATGAATACATGTAGTGGTAATGAAAGTACAAAATAGGTTGCATCTACGGAACCCACTTTCAACACTCCCACTTGCACAAGAGCCAACTGCTAACAGGTTTCAATATGCAAGATCTCACATTTGAATCATGCTTCTGCTGAGAAATGGCTTTAGTCAGGGGGTCTTCCATGTTGTCCTCTAGGGCTACTCTACTAACTGTCACTTCACCTCTTTGAGTAAAATCCCTCAAGATATGAAACTTACAAATAATATTCTTTGTTCTTTGGTGAGACATGGGCTCCTTGGCTAGCACCACTGTAGTAGTATTATCACAATATACTGGTACAGGGTTTTCACTACTATGTACAACACCAATTGCTTAGATAAATACATGTATCCAGACTGCTTCCTTTGATGCATCGGAAGCTGCAATATATTCGAACTCTACTATAGAATCAGTTACCACAACATTCTTTGAGCTTCTCTAGCTCACTGCACCACCATTCAGGGAAAATATGTATCATGACTACGATTTTATACCATCATGATCTATCATGAAACTAGAATCATTGTATCCGCTCACAACTAGTTCCCCATCTCCTCCATATACCAGGACCATATCCATAGTATGCCTAAAGTACTTTAGGATAGTTTTAATAGTTGTCCAATGCATCTCTCCTATATTATCTTGATATCTACCCACCATTCTTAAATCAAAGGCAACATCAAACCTAGTACATAGCATGGCATATGTGATAAAAACCACTGGCGAATCATAAGAGAATCTACTCATTCTGTCAATCTCCTCCCGTGTTTGTGGACACATTTTCTTGGATAGATTTACACCATGTGACACAGGTAACAATCCTCTCTTTGATTGTTACTTACTGTAAATTTTTAGTACCTTGTCAAAATATGCACTTGACTAAGCCCAATAAGCCTTTGAGATCTATCTCTATATATCTTTATCCCTAGAATGTGGGCTTCTTCACCTATGTCTTTCATGGAGAAGCATTCATTTAACCAAGTATTAACTGACTATAAGACTTTCACCTCATTTCACATAATTAATATGTCCTCAATATATAATACTAGGAAAGAAATGGAATTCCCTTAAACATTTTTATATACATAAGGCTCGTTTTCATTTTTGATAAAACCAAAATCTCTTATGGCCTCATCAAAATGAACATTACATGATCTTGAAGTCTGCTTAAATCCATAAATGGATCTCTGCAACTTGCATACTTTATTGGAACTCTTTGAATTGAAAAACCCTTCTTGTTGATTCATATAGACGTCTTCAACCAACTTACCATTTAGAAAAGCTGTTTTGACATCCATTTGTCAAATTTAATAATCATGAAAGGCTGGTATTGCAAGTAATATTTTGAGGGATTTAATCATTGCTACTCGTGAGAAGTTTTTATCATAGTCAATGCCTTGACGTTGCCTGAAACCCTTTGAACCAATATTACCTTAAAGGTATTAACCTCTCCATCCATGTCCAGCTTCTTCTTTAATACCCATTTTCATCCAATGAGTTTTATATCAGCTAGAGGGTCTACCAAAATCCAAACTTGATTTTGGTACATTGAATCCATATCAGAATTCATGGCTTCTTTCCATTTAGAAGCTTCTTTGGATTGTACCACTTCCTTGTAGGTTATAGGTTCATCATCCTCAAAGACTAATGTGTCACCTGACTCTATTATAAGAAAACCATAACACTCTAGTTCCTTAACCACTTGCGTAGACCTACGTAGTATCTGTCTCTCAGGAACAACTTCTTCTTCCACTTTTTCTTGTCGAGATTGTTCTTGTCACGACCCCCTCCCCACAAAGTGTACCCCTCCTGGGCCGACAATGTGTGAAGGGAGATAATGACCCCCGAGTCCCGCCACTAGTAGGCACCGGGTTGGCGAGTAGCACCGAGGGTATAATAAACACACAAATGGGAGGCATTACCCTCTAAGAGAACACATGCAGAAGAGAGAGATAGAATAGACTCCAACCAACTACAACTCATAACTGAAATATAAAATAAACCCAAGTACATATATGAAATTTCATGAAAAAGTACTACAACTGAAAGGGAAAACTAAAAGTACCCAAAAGAAAGTAAAACGGCAGCGACCACAAGCCCGAACAGCTCCTCCTCCAACCGCAAGCTAGTAGTAACCAGCTTGATCTCCAACCTGCTCCAAGTGACCTGAAAAATAGTTTATATATACATAGGGTGAGTATAACAGTATACTCAGTAGGATCCTCCCCAAGCCTCTCGTGAAAAAGTAAAGAAAGCATGCTAAAGACCAGTGAACAACAAGTGAAACTAACTCATTACCTAAACAGGTATACTAAGTCCCCAACCTCACCATGGCTACTCTCACCAAGTAACGCATACAAGAATATAGCATATAGTAAAGAATATCAAGGGTACCCCGCTACTACTTCCCCACTGGTTTTCCGCTTTTCCCCAACGACATACGTTCTGTGCATCTCTCTCCAAAGGATTTCCCGCATACACCTGGGCTAAGCTCCACAACCTGCACCACGTGCACCACAAAGTCTTGCCCGCAGACACCTGGGCAAAGCACCACGCCGTCCTCACAAAAAAAAGTAACCATGTAGTTTCCGAGAGCCAACACATCTCGTATAACGTGTATCATACGTCGGATATAATACCTCAAGACATTACAGCCCATACTCCGGGTAAGGATCCTCAAGCCATTATAGCCTATACACGTTACACCTATAGTAATCCATAGGATACTATATCCAGAATATATGTGTGTGAAATAACCACAAGACATTACATCCCTCTACACACATATATGGGTAAAACTAACCACTTTGCCTACCAGCACAAAGATCTACCAAGAGAAGAGAGCGGGGCCAAAGGGGGTAGTCATCCATTCAAACTCCCATCAGAATGTTGGGGAAAACACCCCCCAGGGCTCAGAATCCCCGGGGTGTCGGTTGCCCTTACCGACAAGGTGGAGTAGCGTATAGAAACACAAAAGTACAGAATATATATGACTCAAAACCACACTATGGGCATTACCTATTCATAGGCACAACTGCAGCTAACGTCTCTCAGACTCCAGGCTGCTACTTCTAAGACTAGGCATCCTGTAAGCACACAACCATTTGAAGAGATTTATTAGATTACTCCATTCTCATTTTATCAGTTCCACTGTATGTTAATTAATTCTTTAAACATTAATTAACCATGAACAATTTACCACATTAAACTAAATTGGCATCACATTCAAAAACTGCTCCTTTTTAGGATTCACATCACTATTAAGTTCCAATTTCTCCATCCCCGTGGATTATCACCATTTAAACAAACTTTCATTATGGACTTACTTTCCCATATTCCCAGGCATTCTAGAAAAGCATCCTATGCTACTAAACACAAAGGGGCTCAACACGGCGAGTAGATATACTACCCATCGAGTCTTTTCCGCCTATAGAAAGAGAACAGACCCATCCTCCATCGAGAGGATAAACACGGAAAGCACGTGGCATACCCCGCGTGTCTTCGCCTCCTTCGGAAAGAGGGTAAGAAATAACAGCTGCCTTGAGCAGTGGGGAAATGTAAAGCAGATAAAGAACCAAACCAAACCACCAACATCAATCCATCACATTCATCTCATACCATCATCCTTAGTGTACTCCCCGACACCCACATGCATAAACCGATGCATCTCGCCACACTAGGCGTCATCTGCTGCCACAACCACAAGTCCCCATACCTCCACATATCACAACAGCCATCCAGGATCACATCAAATCACAAGCAGCAAGAAATCAAAGATCACAAAATGGGATCTCGGCCCTTTAACAAGGCATTCATCCTTCATACAAAATGAGCACTCATAGCTCCAAACCACAAGTCATTCAGCCTTACAAGCAAGCGGGTGACTCAGAAACCTTTTGAAATTATCGAACTAATAGTTCTTTAATCCATTTTGAATTAACAGATTCATTAACATGCCTCTTTATCTTTAGCCAATTATTTAACAAATAATTCCGGATTTACGTTCTTTATCAATTTCCATCATGAACGAGCAACCAATTAAATAAAAACATAGATATCACTCTATCTAGGAAAAACATGAGGCAAACCGTTATCACGGTACAAAGCAACAACATGCGATCAACCAATTCGTTTAATCCGGTTCAAGTATTTAGTTAGGTCAATTTCATTGTTATCCAAAGGACTAAATCATCCTCATTCTATAGTTTCACATAAACAATTAGAGAATCCATGAATCCCCTACCTCAAATAGTTCCTCACGTTCTTTATCCACACAACAGGTCATGATCCTCCCCTCACGACAACTGCATCCACTGGAGGATGCTGCGGTACGACAGTACCAACCAACCCCAAGAAAACCCATTAGAATCTTGGAAATTACATGGTATAATTATGGAAAGGAGGATAGGAGAAGATAAACCCCAAAAGAACGATGATACAACATACCTTATATGAAAGAATGATGGACACAGCTTGGTAGCATCAAACAGAGCGGAACTGATCCGAGTAACGTTTGATTGTGAAACTCCTACGGGAAGGATTGAAAGGTTCTAGCGTCTTGCATATGAGAACCAGGAGGAAGAACAACGAAGAGTGATATCTCATTCCTTTTAAAAAAAATTTAGAGAGGCGATGGTTTAAGATCCTATTTATTCTCCATTAAAAACGGATCGCATTAACCCACGCGGTTTGACTATGTAAAAACATTCCGGCCTTAGGAATAATTAATATAGAATTTATGGCCTTTGAATCGGCCTTAAAGTCCTTAAAATAAGGTTTTAAAAATATTTTACGTCAAAGAAAACGTCAAATTTACGAAGCTGGAAACACTGTTCACAAACTCAAAATTTGGCAAAGTATGGAATCGGTAGCTCTCATGAAGTCTGGAAACACTGTTCATTCGTGAAATTTGGCAAAGTATGGAATCGGTAGCTCTTATGAACTCTGGAAAAACTGTTCACTGAACCTCACCGATAGAAGTCCACCGATAGAACCTCACCGATAGAAACACTGTTCACTGAACCTCACCGATAGAAACACTGTTCACTGAACCTCACCGATAGAAGCACTATTCACTGAACCTCACCGATAGAACCTCACCGATAGAAACATTGTTCACTGAACCTCACCGATAGAAGTCCACCGATAGAACCTCACCGATAGAAACACTGTTCACTGTACCTCACCGATAGAAACACTGTTCACTGAACCTCACCGATAGAAGTCCACCGATAGAACCTCACCGATAGAAACACTGTTCACTGAACTGTAAAATTTGGCAAAGTGTTAGCCGAGCTACTGCTAGACTGCGGCTACCAGTATACCGAGCTATTAGTACGCCGCGGCTACCGGTAGACCTAGCTACCGGTAAGTGGTGGCTACCGGTAGGCAGCAGCTACCGGTAGACCGAGCTACCGGTAGGTAGCAGCTACCGGTAGACCGACTACCGGTAGGTAGCAGCTACCGGTAGACAGCAGCTACCGGTAGACCGAGCCACTGGTAGGCAACAGCTACCGGTAGACCGAGCTACCGGTAGACAGAAGCTACCGGTAGACCGAGCTACTGGTAAGCGACGGCTACCGGTAGGCAGCAGCTACCGGTAGACCGAGCTACCGGTAGGTAGCAGCTAGGGGATAAGTCACCTTGACCTCCCGGAACACCTCCAACACCACATTTTCACAAAGTAATGGACCAGGGAGGTCCGATCCATTACATTAGATACCTCTCGAAACATTCTCGTCCTTGAGAATTAAAAACCAACTCAGAGGAACAGAGGGGTCCGGACAACCACCCCATAAGATACCTCTCAGGGGAAAACCACCATGAGTTGTTCGAAAGCTGGAACAAAGCTACGATATCCGAGAATATGGAAACAAACAATCCATATCCAAACAATTCAATCATAACATCACACAAAAAAGGTACATAAATAAAACATGAAAGGTCTAACCATAAAGGAAACGTCATTACATGAAAAGAGTTAAACATTAAAAAACTCTGGGTACTGAGCAAGTATCTATGACTCACGCTCCCAGGTACTCTCCTCCATGCCCCCATGTCACCACAAGACACGAACTAAAGGAATAGAATGCCCACACAACACCTTCTCCTTGCGGTCTTGGATCTCCACGGGTCGCTCCTCGAAGGTTGCATCATCGTCAATATAGATATCTCCCCAATCGATAATATGAGATTCATCAAGAAGATAATGACGGAGCTGTGATACATGGAAAACATCATGTATCCGACTCATCTGAGGGGGAAGTGCTACTCGATATGCCACAGCTCCAACACGAGCCAACACCTCGAAAGGCCCAAAAAACCGGGGAGAAAGCTTACTTCCACGACCAAACCTTCACTGCCCACAGCGGGGATTCACCTTCAGAAACACATGATCCCCAATATTAAACTCTAAGGGTCTCCTTATTTGATCAGCATATGATTTATGACGATCCTGTGCTGTCTTCATCCTCTCACGAATCACCTGAACCATCTCTGTTGTATTCTGCACTAGTTCTGGTCCGAGAATTGCTGACTCTCCGACCCCAATCCAGCACAACGGAGAACGGCATGGCCGACCATACAAGGCTTCAAACGGTGCCATACCGATGGTAGAGTGGAAACTATTATTGTAAGCGAACTCTACCAAGGGTAAGTGCTTCGTCCATGAACCTCCAAAATCAAGGACACAAGAGCGCAACATGTATTCAAGAGTCTGGATGGTTCGCTCTGTCTGACCATCTGTTTGAGGATGAAAAGCAGTTCTAAGGCACAGTTGAGAGCCAAAGGAATGCTGGAGACCTCTCCACACCCTGGAGGTAAAACGAGGATCTCGATCAGAAATGATCGTCCTAGGTACTCCATGGAGTCTCACCACCTCCTCTAGATACTGCCTCGACAAAACTTCCACTAAGCTCGACTCCTTGATCACTATGAAGTGGGATGATTTTGTTAAACGATCCACTACCACCCATATAGCATCATGTCCTCCCGGAGCTCGAGGTAAACCTGTAACAAAGTCCATTGAGATGTCCTCACACTTCCACTGAGGAATCTCTAAGTGCTGGAGAAGACCACCAGGAACACGGTGTTCGGCCTTCACCTTCTGGCAGACTAAACATCGAGACGCACATTATGCAACTGTACGCTTCAACCCAGGCCACCAAAACTGTCTCCTCAAGGATCGGTACATCTTCGTCACACCAGGATGTACCGCCAAGGGTGAACTATGGAACTCTCAGAGAACCGTCTCGCGCATCGCCAAGGGAAAAAAAAGCCTACCATGATACAACACTCGGTGTTGTTCATCCTCCGACCAACCATCAGGGGCCTCACCACATACAACTCTGTCTCTCCAAAATTCCACCTCTAGGTCACTCAAATGAGACTCTTCCACCTTCTGCATCAGGGATGACTGCACCGTCATATGGAAAAGACAACCTCTACCCCCAACTTCTCCCATATCAAGATGCAAAGCTGATAGCTCTTCCATCACTCCCCAAGAATCACCAGATTCACGCACAACATCATTACGTATCTTTTGGCTTAGTGCATCAGCTACAACATTCCCTTTTCCATGTGTATATGATATTTCAAAGTCGTATTCCTGCAATAACTCCATCCACTGACGCTGCCTCAAGTTCAAGTTACATTGGGAGAAAACATACCACAAACTCTTATGATCGGTGAAAACCACAAAGTTCTCACCAATGTGGTAATGTCTCCACAACTTTAGAGAAAACACCACGAATGCCAACTCAAGATCATGGGTGGAATAGTTGCATTCATGGGGACACAACTGCCGAGACCCATAAGAAACAACTGACCTCTGCTGCATGAGAACACAGCCTAGCCCCAGATGTGAAGCATCACAGAAAACATCAAACTGGACTCCGTCTGCTGGAAGACAAAGGACTGGAGCACTTACCAACTTTTCCTTTAGATACTCGAAAGCTGTCTGACACTGATCAGTCCATATGAACGCTTGATCCTTCCTGGTCAAAGCTGTCAGAGGAGTTGCAACTCGGGAGAAATTAGCTACAAACCTCCTATAATAGACTGCGAGACCAAGGAAACTTCGCACCTCTTACACGGTCTTGGGGGCTATCCAAGACACCACTACTTCTATATTCGAAGGATCCACAACTACTCCCTGTTGGGACACAACATGTACTAAGAAACGAACTTCTCGAGCCCAGAACTCACACTTGGACAACTTCCCAAACAACTGATGTTGGCAAAGAACTCCCAAAACGGCTCGTAGATGCTCTGCATGCTCCTCTTCAGATGTGGAGTACACAAGGATGTCGTCGATGAAAACCACAACAAACTTGTCCAAGAATTCACGGAACACAACATTCATCAACCCCATGAAAACAGCTGGAGCATTCGTCATGCCGAATGGCATTACAACAAACTCATAATGCCCATGACGACAACGGAAAGCAGTCTTCGGGATATCCTCATCCTTTACACGCATCTGATGATATCCTGACCGCAAGTCTATCTTTGAGAACCAACTTGCACCCTTCAGTTGATCGAATAGGTCGTCAATCCGCGGGAGAGGATAGAGGTTCTTTATTGTCACTTTGTTTAACCGACGATAATCGACGCACAACCGCAAACTTCCATCAGCCTTTTTCACAAACAAAACTGGTGCACCCCACGGTGACACACTTGGCCGAACAAAACCACACTGCAACAGACCGTTGAGCTGAATACGTAGCTCTCGTAACTAAGAAGGGGCCATCCTATATGGTTACATAGAGATAGGAGACGCTCCTGGCTGTAGCTCGATCCCAAACTCTATCTCTCGTCAAGGGGGTAAGGATACAACCTCTTCTGGAAAGACGTCAGGGTACTCCTCTACGACCCTAGGAAACGCCAACTGTTGAACCTCTGAAGAACTCAGCGTCATCCGAGCCATCATGGATGATAAGGATGGAACTTGTCTATGACTCATCCAAGGATCTCTCTAACCAACAATCACCACTTTCTCTCCATCTTCATCAAAGAAAACGACCTTCTTCCTGTAGAAATCCACAACAGCCTGCACCGAATACAACCAATCCATGACAAGTATGACATCATATGGTTGTATTCGCAAACATAGGAAATCTCCCCAAGAGCGGTGTTTCCCCAACATGAGCTCACAGTCTCTACAAACTTCAAACAAGTCAGCTCGACCTCCAACTGGCGTAGTCAACTCCAAGGGCACTGGAAGCCTCTCTACCTCAAGTCCCAAAGCATGGACAAGGGTAGGTGATATGAAGGAGTGTGTTGCTCCTGAATCAAACAAGGCATACACCAAGGTAGAAAACAAGCAAAGGGTACCTCGAACAACATCTGGTTCGCCTGGGGCTGGCAACTCTAGAGAATAGAGCTGACCACGACCTCCTCTATAGCCTCTCTGACCCTGATGACGACCACCACCACGGCTGTGCTCTGCTCTCTGAGGACGGGGAGCATCATGGGGTTGTCCTCTGCCTTCTCCATCTACCCTCTGGTGATCTAAAACTGGTTCAACCTGCTGCTACTGCCTCGGCTGGAACTGCCTCAACGAAGGAACCTGGAGTGGAGCGCCCGGTGCACAATGACTGTTCTGAAAAGTCGGGCACTCCCGCTGCTGATGACCATGAACACCACAAGAAAAACAAGAGCCTGATCCCTTGGCATAGGTCTGAGAGATTTTGCCTCCGGAGAAACGAGATGGGAAGGGCTGGGACCTACCCCCAGGTGAACGGAAACTCTTCTGTCCTGAAACCCGGGAACCCCGGACCATAGCTCTGCTTCGTGAGGAATCATGACGATTCCCCTCTCGTGACGATCCAGTCCTAGCCAAAGTCCTCTCAACAACCTCTGCCCTCTCCAGCACCTCAAAATATGTTTTCAGCATAAATGGGGTGACCTGGCGCTAGATCTCTGGATGCAAAGCCTCCTCGAAATGCATCGCCCTGGCCTCATCATCTGGTAACAGGTCTGAAGCATATAGTAGAAGGTTCCTGAAATGGATTCCAAACTCTCGAACACTGGCGCTCCCCTGTCGAAGGGTGAGAAGCTCCTGGCGACTGGACACCTTCGCAGTCGACGAATGAAACTCGACTCTAAACCTGTCTCGAAACTCCTCCCATGAGATTGCTGACTCCTCACGATCACCTAGGAACAAGAACCACCACTGACTCACTGCTCCACGCAGCATCGTCACAACCAAGGACACCCAGTGTTCCTTCCGAGTACGAATCGAACTGAACCCTATCTCGATCTCCTCCAACCAGTCTTCTGTGACTGCATCTGAAACGGATCCCTCGTACTTCTGTAGACTCTGGCGCTGAAACTCTCTAAGTGTCTTCCTCCAAGTGTCATCGTCGTCAACCTCTACTCGGCGACGATCTGCTGGAATAGCCTGATGGGCATCTTCTGCGCAAACCTGACGAGGACGTTAACCTGGAGCCATACCTGCAAAATAACAACTGTTAGAGCTCCTAAGCCTAGAATATGGAAGACTCAACATTAATTAATTAATTGTTTTTTATTTATTTATTTTAGGTTACCTATCACAAGGTCTACCCATTAAAACACAAGTGCAAAGAATAATGATGCATGATCCTTTCCTAGGTCTCTACCCTGCAACTGGTATCACTTTGTTTAGTAGCCATCGTAAGCTTAAAGGTCCGTTCAACAGATCATAGGGGGCCCTAAACGCCTATGTCTCTGCCAGTGTCCAGTGTTTACCCCACTTTCTAAACATGAATGACACTGTTTCCCTACCATCCCATGCATCCTCACCTGTGCCTAACTCCAAACTCCATCCTATCCCTCAACTAGACCTCTGATACCACTCTGTCACGACCCCCTACCCACAAAGTGTACCCCTCCTGGGCCGGCAACGTGAGAAGGGAGATAATGACCCCCGAGTCCCACCTCCAATAGGCCTCGGGTTGGCGAATAGCACCGAGGGTATAATACACACACAAATGGAAGGCATTACCCTCTAAGAGAACACATGCAGAAGAGAGAGATAGAATAGACTCCAACCAACTCCAACTCATAACTTAAATATAAAAGAAACCCAAGTACATATATGAAATGTCATGCAAAAGTACTACAACTGAAAGGGAAAACTAAAAGTACCCAAAAGAAAGTAAAACGGCAGCGACCACAAGCCCGAACAACTCCTCCTCCAACTGCAAGCTAGTAGTAACCAGCTTGATCTCCAACCTTCTCCAAGTGACCTGAAAAACAGTTTATATATACATAGGGTGAGTATAACAGTATACTCAGTAGGATCCTCCCCAAGCCTCTCGTGCAAAAGTAAAGAAAGCAAGCTAAAGCCCAGTGAACAACAAGTGAAACTAACTCGTTACCTAAACAGGTCTACTAAGTTCCCAACCTCACCATGGCTACTCTCACCAAGTAACGCATACAAGAATATAGCATATAGTAAAGAATATCAAGGGTACCCCTCTACTACTTCCCCACTGGTTTTCCGCTTTTCCCCAACGACATACGTCCTGTGCATCTCTCTCCAAAGGCTTGCCCGTAGACACCTAGGCAAAGCTCCACAACCTGCACCACGTGCACCACAAAGGCTTGCCCGTAGACACCTGGGCAAAGCACCACACCGTCCTCACAACCAAAAGTAACCAGGTAGTTTCCGAGAGCCACCACAGCTCGCATAACGTGTATCATACGTCGGGTATAATACCTCAAGCCATTACAGCCCATACTCCGAGTAAGGATCCTCAAGCCATTATAGCCTATACACGTTACACCTATAGTAGTCCATAGGATACTATATCCAAAATATATGTGTGTGAAATAACCACAAGCCATTACAGCCCTCTACACACATATATGGGCAAAACTAACCACTGTGCCTACCAGCACAAAGATCTACCAAGAGAAGAGAGCGGGGCCAAAGGGGGTAGTCAGCCATTCAACCTCCCATCAGAATGTTGGGGAAAACACCCCCCATGGCTCAGAATCCCCGGGGTATCGGTTGGCCTTACCGACAGGGTGGAGTAGCATATAAAAACACAAAAGTACAGAATATATATGACTCACAACCACACTATGGGAATTACCTAGTCATAGGCACAACTGCAGCTAACGTCTCTCAGACTCCAGGCTGCTACTTCTAAGACTAGGAATACTATAAGCACACAACCATTTGAAGAGATTTATTAGATTACTCCATTCTCATTTTATCAGTTCCACTGTATGTTAATTAATTCTTTAAACATTAATTAACCATGAAAAATTTACCACATTAAACTAAATTGGCATCACATTCAAAAACTGCTCCTTTTTAGGATTCACATCACTATTAAGTTCTAGTTTCTCCATCCCCGTGGATTATCACCATTTAAACAAACTTTCATTATGGAATTACTTTCCCATATTCCCAGGCATTCTAGAAAAGCATCCTATGCTACTAAACACAAAGGGGATCAACACGGCGAGTAGATATACTACCCGTCGAGTCTTTGCCGCCTATAGCAAGAGCATAGACCCATCCTCAATCGAGAGGCTAAACACAGAAAGCACGTGGCATACCCCGCGTGTATTCGCCCTCTTCGAAAAAAGGGTAAGAAATACCAGCTGCCTTGAGCAGTGGGGAAAAGTAAAGCAGATAAACAACCAAACCAAACCACCAACATCAAACCATCACATTCATCTCATACCATCATCCTTGGTGTCCTCCCCGACACCCACATGCATAAACCGATGCATCTCGCCACACTAGGCGTCATCCGCTACCACAACCACAAGTCCCCATACCTCCACATATCACAACAGCCATCCAGGCTCACATTAAATCACAAGCAGTAGGAAATCAAAGATCACAAAATGGGCTCTCAGCCCTTTAACAGGGCATTCAACCTTCATACAAAAAGAGCACTCAGAGATCCAAACCACAAGGCATTCAGCCTTACAAGCAAGCGGGTGACTCAGAACCCTTTTGAAATTATCGAACTAATAGTTCTTTAATCCATTTTGAATTAACAGATTCATTAACATGCCTCTTTATCTTTAGCCAATTATTTAACAAATAATTCCAGCTTTACGTTCTTTATCAATTTCCATCATGAACGAGCAACTAATTAAAGAAAATCATAGATATCACTCTATCTAGGAAAAACATGAGGCAAACCGTTATCACGGTACAAAGAAACAACATGCGATCAACCAATTCTTTTAATCCGGTTCAAGTATTTAATTAGGTCAATTTTATTGTGATCCAAAGGACTAAATCATGCTAATTCTATAGTTTCAAATAAACAATTAGAGAAGCCATGAATCCCCTACCTCAAACAGTTCCTCACGTTCTTTATCCACACAACAGGTCACGATCCTCCCCTCGCGACAACTGCATCCACCAGAGGATGTTGCGGTACGACAGTACCAAACAACCCCAAGAAAACCCATTAGAATCTTGGAAATTACATGGTATAATTATGGAAAGGAGGATAGGAGAAGATAAACCCCAAAAGAATGATGATACAACATACATTATATGGAAGAATGATGGACACGGCTTGGTAGCATCAAACAGAGCGGAATTGATCTGAGTAATGTTTGATTGTGAAACTCCTACGGGAAGGATTGAAAGGTTCTAGCATCTTGCATATGAGAACTAGGAGGAAGAACAATGAAGAATGATATCTCGTTCCTTTTTAAAAAAATTTAGAGAGGCGACGGTTTAAGATCCGATTTATTCTCCATTAAAAACGGATCGCATTAACCCACTCGGTTTGACCAAGTAAAAACATTCCGGACTTAGGAATAATTAATATAGAATTTATGGCCTTTGAATCAGCCTTAAAGTCCTTAAAATAAGGTTTTAAAAATATTTTACGTCAAAGAAAACGTCAAATTCACGAAGCTGGAAACACTGTTCACATACTCAAAATTTGGCAATTATGGAATCGATAGCTCTCATGAAGTCTGGAAACAGTGTTCATTCGTGAAATTTGGAAAAGTATGGAATCGGTAGCTCTCATGAAGTCTGGAAGCACTGTTCATTCATGAAATTTGGAAAAGTATGGAATCGGTAGCTCTTATGAACTCTGGAAACACTGTTCACTGAACCTCATCGATAGAAGTCCACCGATAGAACCTCACAGATAGAAACACTGTTCACTGAACCTCACCGATAGAAACACTGTTAACTGAACCTCACCGATAGAAGCACTGTTCACTGAACCTCACTGATAGAAGTCCACCGATAGAACCTCACCGATAGAAACACTGTTCACTGAACCTCACCGATACAAGTCCACCGATAGAACCTCACCGATAGAAACACTATTCACTGAACCTCACCGATAGAAGTCCACCGATAGAACCTCACCGATAGAAACACTGTTCACTGAACCACACCGATAGAAACACTGTTCACTAAACCTCACCGATAGAAGTCCATCGATAGAACCTCACCGATAGAAACACTGTTCACTGAACCTCACCGATAGAAACACTGTTCACTGAACTGGAAAATTTGGCAAAGTGTTAGCCGAGCTACTGTTAGACTGCGGCTACCAGTATACCGAGCTATCAGTACGCCGCTACCGGTAAACCCAGCTACTGGTAAGCGGTGGCTACCGGTAGGCAGCAGCTACCGGTAGACCGACTACCGGTAGGCAGCAGCTACCGGTAGACAGCAGCTACCGGTAGACCGAGCCACCGGTAGGCAGTAGCTACCGGTAGACCGAGCTACCGGTAGACAGCAGCTACCGATAGACCGAGCTACTGGTAAGCGGCGGCTACCAGTAGGCAGCAGCTACCGGTAGACCGAGCTACCGGTAGGCAACAGCTAGGGGATAAGTCACCTTGACCTCCCGGAACACCTCCAACACCACATTTTCACAAAGTAATGGACCAGGGAGGTCCGGGCCATTACAGTTCTTCTAACAACTCTTTTTCATCTGAAGAATTAACTTTATTGAAATCAATCTTCCTCCCACTATTTCCAATAGAAATATGTTCCCTTTCTAGAAATGTGGCATATATTTCCACAATGACTTTTCTATCTAAAGGGTTATATAGGTAGAATCCTCTAGTTTTCTTAGGATAACCTATAAATATTCACTTAGTGCTTGTGGATGATAATTTGTCACTTTGTATAGTTAAGAAAAATTCCTCGCACCCCCATACACGCATGTGTGTCAGGTTAGGTTTCTTTCAATACCATAACTGATGTGGAACCCCATCTGCAACTTTAGTTGGTACTCGGTTAAGGGTATATGCTTATGTCTACAAGGCGTATCCCCAAAATGATAATGGAAGGGTTTCATGGCTCATCATTGATATTACCATGTCTAGAAAAGTCCTATTACTCCTTTCACTAACACTATTCCATTATGGTGTATAAGGAGGAGTGAGTTGGGATACTATCCCACACTCCTTCAAGAGATCTATGAAAGCTTGGTTAAGATATTCTGTACCTCAGTCTGAGCGAAGTGCTTTTATCTTCTTAACAAGTTGGTTTCATACTTCATTTTGGTATTCCTTAAATATCCAAAAGGAATCTGACTTATACCGAATTAAGCAGATATAACCATACCTACTATAGTTATCTGTAAAAGTAATGAAGTATAGAAAACCACCCATTGACTCTACAAGAAATGGACCACATACATCATTGTGTATTAATTCCAGCACTATATTGGCTCTTTCTCCCTTTCTTAGAGAATGGTGGTTTGGTCATCTTTCCTTATAAACAAGCTTGACATATATCTAAGGCTTCTAACTATACCGAGTCTAGATACCCTTCTTGATGTAATCTTCGTAATCGCTTCTCGTTTACATGACCAAGCCTAAAGTTCCATAGGTGGATGTTATTTGAGTCATGTTGTATATTTTTTCATTGATTTAAATTACTGAGTTTTGAAGTTCCAGCATATGTAAACCATTGTTAAGATGTTCCATACTATAACATATGTTATCCCTATAAATAAGAAAAAATTTATTTCCAAACATGAAATAAAAATCCATAGTGTCTAGACACGACACAGAGATGATGTTTTTGGAAACAGAACGTACATAATATCAATTGTTAAAAACTATAACCAAACCAGTTGGCAAGGTTAAGTGATAGTCTCTCACTACCAAGGCTACCAGACTTGCACTATTTGCAGCTCAGAGATCCACTTGACCTTTTTCAATCTTCTTGAACCTAGTTGGTTCCCGTATATGAATACAATTGTTTGAGAAACATGCCATATCCAATACCCAACTTATAGATAATGATAGATTTCATTCAATGGAAAAAATACCAGAAGTAGAAGCATCAGTTTGCTTCTTCTTCCTAGCTCTGCAATTTTTCTTCCAGTGGCCTTTCTTGCCACATCCAAAGCAGAAAACTTCCTACTCACTACCTTTCCTCTAAATATTGGGCTTCATTGTAGGATGAAAAATTGGAGTCTTTGGCCTTGACTTGGCCTTAGACCCCTTGGCCTTGCCCTTGTTTTTCTTGTTCACCCTAAGTACAGATGAATTGGTATTTTTCATATCCTTATCACCTTGGAGAACCAAATAGAAAAGGTCCAGGAGAGACTTTTTTCATATAATTCATATTATAATTTATAATAAAAGTCGATATGGTTGATGGTAAAGAGGCAAGAATGAGATCCACTGCTAGTTCTTGGTTCAGTTTGAACCCAAGGGCTTTATGTCTCTCAATATACCCAATCATCTTGAGTGTGTGAGGACCGGCTTGGTTCCCTTCTGCTAGCCTGAACATATAAAGCACACTTGAGATCTCATAACGTTGTTGCACGACCCTCTCTTCATAATGTTCTTTGGAGATGTGAACGCATCTTGTAGGCGTCCTCATCTACATGCAATTTTTTCAATTTGCTAGACATAGATGACAACATGATGCATTGTACATCAAGTGCATCATTTCCATGCTTTCTCCATTTATCTTTTTATGCCTTACTTGCTCCTTGAGGAGGCTCAGATGGAATTGGGGATTGTAGCACATATAACTTCCTTTCATAGAGTAGTACTATGCTCAAGCACCTGTACCACTCTTGGAAGTTATTGCTGGCCACAATATTTTCTTTATCCAAGACTGATCATAGTGATAAAGTACTTGTGGTGTTGGTTATTTCTATTTTGAATCTACATCTAATAAACATTTAGCAGTTATTACTTTGTCTTGATTACCTTTTGAAATTTATGATTAATAAATTATTATATCATTTTATTTTCTCCCACTATTTTAGAGAACCTTAATATCCCTCACTATAAGATTCAGAATACTCTATCACTTGAGTATTCTAGTGGAAAGGAACCTTGAAACCTCCATCGTAGTCTATAAACTAGGGCTACACCACTACTTGGAGGGTTTCAAGGTAGGCACTAGACTGGACAATGTGATTCCCTCAACATCTTGCCTGTAATGTGATTGAAAGTTAGATAAGGCTAATCATTGACTACTCACTTAAGTTAAGTCGACCCATTTCTCTCATGAAAATTCCCCGGTAGTTAGAGGAACTCTCAACTAAGGATTACGAGGACCCCAAACACTCAGTTCTGTTTAGATGGGAGAAATAGAAGGCTTTTAGACTTAATATATCTTTGAGGGATTTTATATTTATTTATTGATGAATATAATCCATTTATATTTATTATTATCAAACTGGATTATCGCGCTAACAATTGAACATGCAATAGAATATAATTCATCACATCTTTATGCATTTTATATTGTTTACTATTCTATGTGATCATGCAATAATCATGAAGACGCATAAAATAATAATCTATGAATAATGTAAATCATGAGACTTGACCGGCCTTGAGAATTATATAAGGATCAATAAATAATGGATCAATCTTGACCTAGGGGAAACCATAACTATGTCGTGACTTGACTCATGTCATAGCTTGCCCAGTGTAATGTGTATGGCTCCCGTCTAGTTTACCCCATCGTCTTGGCGGTGTCTGCTTCTTAGATCATCATTTATTCACAATTATACTCGCACAAAGGTGAGGGGGTCTAGGGGTACAAAATACATCTAGTGCATTGGAAACGCATTCCCTTATACATATTTTAAATTAAAAGGATGATTCACAGACCGTCATTTATCTAATTAATTATTACAAACATCACACGCATTGAATAAATAATTAAATAAATAAATAAATACCAGACATACACAGTTCGACCGCTTGATCAAGACCATTTGGCTTAAAATATGTGCAATAAAATTAAATTTCAATAAATTTAAATAGTGTGAGGGTGTTATAATAAATTAAAAGAATTTGACTAAATTCAAATAATTTATTTTATTGGTTCCATTTGTTTAATTTAATTTTAAATCTAAAAATTAGATCCAACCATTAATTTAATTCTAAACTTAAATTAAATTCATATTTCAGATTAAAATAATTTAAACCCAAAATAAATTCTACTTAATTTAATTTTAAAAAATAAATTAATTAAAATTAATTTAAGGTAGGGTTACCTCTAGCCGGGGAGTCCGGCGGGACTGCGAACCGCCACCAGGTGTCGTCCTTGAGCAGTGCCAATTACGGCATTACTGGGGCATGACCGCAGCGTGACCGCAGCGTGACGGCGGCGTGACGGTGGCGTGACGGCGACGTGACCGTGGCGTGACCGCGGCGTGACCGCGGCGTGACCGCGGCGTGACCGCGGCGTGACCGCGGCGTGACCGCGGCGTGACCGCGGCGTGACCGCGGCGTGACCGCGGCGTGACCGCGGCGTGACCGCGGCGTGACCGCGGCGTGACCGCGGCGTGACCGCGGCGTGACCGCGGCGTGACCGCGGCGTGACCGCGGCGTGACCGCGGCGTGACCGCGGCGTGACCGCGGCGTGACCGCGGCGTGACCGCGGCGTGACCGCGGCGTGACCGCGGCGTGACCGCGCGTGACCGAGGCGTGACCGAGGCGTGACCGCGACCTGACCGCGGCGTGACCGCGGTGTGACCGCGTCGTGACCGCGGCGTGACCGCGGCGTGACCGCCGGGTGACCGCGGCGTGACCGCGGCGTGACCGCGGCGTGACCGCGTCGTGACGCTGGCGTGACCGCGGCGTGACCGCGGCGTGACCGCGGCGTGACCGCGGCGTGACCGCGGCGTGACCGCGGCGTGACCGCGGCGTGACCGCGGCGTGACCGCGGCGTGACCGCGGCGTGACCGCGGCGTGACCGCGGCGTGACCGCGGCGTGACCGCGGCGTGACCGCGTCGTGACGACGGCGTGACCGCGGCGTGACCGCAGCATGACCGCGACATGACCATGGCGTGACCACGGCGTGACTGCAACATGACCCTAGCGTGACCGTGGCATGACAGTGCAGTCCAGTGACTCCCGCAGCGGCAGTAACTTACGGCAAAGTCCGAAGGGAGTGGGAGGCGGCCGAGGAGCATACCAGCTAGCCACATGTTCGGAAGCATGCTGCTCTGGCGAGTTAGCGAGGCGGCGGCCTAGTCCAGCATGGCCTGGACCAGTGAGGCCGAGACGGTTCTTGGCCTACACGAGCAGGAGGTCTAGCCAGCGGCGGGGCAACATTACCAGGTGGTCGGGCTTCGGCCAGGGGCAGCCATCGAAGGCAGCACGGTGCGAGGCAGAGGTCCGGCCAGAGGTGGCGCTAGGTGGAGGTCCGGCCAGGGGTGGCATGGCGCGACCAGGTGGTTCGGCTCCGGATACGGGTGACAATCCATTGTAGTGCGGCGCGAGGCAGAGGTCCGAAAAGATGCGGTCTGGCAGGTGGGTTGTGGTCTAGCGCGAATGGGAGTAGCGGTATGACGCAAAGGGGAGGCGGTTGGTTGGATAAGGTTTCTCCCTAAGGGTAGATCCCTCCTTTGTGCACCGCGTGAGAGAAACAAAGACCCACTTGGGTCTTTTTTTTTTTAATTTTTTAATTTTTTTCCTTAAGACAAAAATGCCATAGTTTTTTTAAATGAGGAAGACCCCATTTTTGGTTCTTGGTCTCCCTCCCATTTTTTTTAAATAATAGAAAAAAGGCTTGAATTTGTGGAAAAAATATTTTCCACACACCTTTGTGGAAAATATATTCTATTAAAATGTTATTTTATATTTTATAATAATAAAATATTACATTTAATTTTATCTCAATTATGATTGATATTAAAATCAAATTAATGAAAAAATACAACGTCGATCCGATAAAATTTTTAAATTATTTTAGATTGATCATTTGAAAACGAAACGATGTGTGGTCGGATCCAAATGAACCATTTTAACACCCCACACTTAAATTTAATGCATCTTAATGTTGTTGACTCAGAAAAACCTTTTGATTCTCTTTAATACAAATGTTGGGTACTGGGCCGGTGCAGCGGAAGTCAGTGGTCCATGAATTTAAAATGTTTTGCATCATCGGACTGACATAACCCTATCAACTACGGTGATCTTGTCCCAGTTTGTTCCGAGGATCTTGAAAGGTTTAAACATAGCAGAAAAATTAAACTAAACATGTACCTTGTTCGAAATTGACGTGTGCAAGCCTGCCAAAGGACAACGACAATCATTTATCGAAGAATCTGACATCGAATCCCTCTAGATCGTCCACACACGCCTCACAAATATTCTCACGCACCGTTTGTCAAGATTCGGGTGCTAGTTTGGATCTTCCACGCTCACTTCAGAACAGTGACGATCACCACAATGGAAGAAAATTCAATCCGAGATGGATGAACTTGAAGATCTACCTTCACATGAGAGACCCTCTCTCTAGATTCCAGTAGGATAGATAAGCTATCAATCATAACACATGAATAGTTAACAATGGAGAGACTCTCTATCACTTATATGGGGAGTGTTTAAAACCCGCGGTATGGATTCCGAGCCCCGTGTAATAGACTTCTTCTATATAAGTGTTAAAAATAATTATTTTTGACAAATAAAATTATTCCATAAATAATATTTTTAATTTATCACTTACTTGTAATATATAAATATATTACATGAAACATTTGAGTATTTAACTCGACTCACACCTCCTACTAATATTAAACGAACCTTGTATATTAAAATCTATTCGAATAATATTAATAATTGTATTTACTATATAACTTGTAAATACATGTTATAAATAAATTCAACGAATTATTCTAAACTTTAATAATTAATGAATTTATATATTATCTAGTGATCCACAGAACTGGGATAGTGCTCTGACCCTTTGGTGGGGCCCACCAAGTCCTATATTCCTATTCCCAGAATAGGGAAGATTCTCAAGGCGCTATTGTGTGTGACCCTCTAGGCCCTTACCTCAATAGTAGTGATTAATATCCACCGACCTAGAGTGGGGTCTAGCAACCCATCGAGGCCCCTTAGAGATAAGGCAAAGTCAAAGCAATGACTACATTACTACGATCATGGTCCATGTAATATAATCTCTTCGTCATCGATATCTCAATAAAGGAGAATGAATTCTAGTGTCATCATTCTTTATTTGATTTATTTTGTTTGTTGATTTTTCCAGATGGTCTTACCTTCCACTACCATGGAAGTGGATTTAATGAAGGTGAAACCATCCATATTAACCAGGATCAAGATATCTCTTCCTAAACTCGGAAGCGACAAATCCTTTCTCGATCATTCAATCAATGCCATTCCATTAATGATGTACCCGATACAAACTACCTCTCCACGACTTTGTCACCATCATTTTCTCCTTACATCAAATGTACGCAATTAAATGTCATCCATTGACAATGATATCAAGTTTAAATACCATTACACATGTCCATAGATAGTAATGACCAATGACACCTAAAACATGTGGTGTTCATATTATGTGGGTCTATCCTCATGATCTCAACTACTAGAGATCATCAAGTGCGAACTCTATGAGAAGAAGTCTCAATGCTTATGAGCCCCCATCACCTGAGGGTCACACATTATCTATTTCCTTTCAGAATGATGTAACTGGACCATAGGACGTTACTTTAAGAATACTGTCATGGCATCTCAGGGTTCTCATTATAGCATGGGATCTACTATAACCCTTTTATGCGACAAGTAATCTGAGGAAATTTCCATTAACAAAGTGGATGTAGAAGTATCTTCATTATTATGGAAAGATAAACACATGTATTATAACAAACTAAATACATGTAGCGGTAATAAATGTACAAAAAAAAGTTGGGTCTCAGGGACTCACTTTAAACAAAGAGTTATAACAGCTCTATAAAATGAAGAAGTAGTTATTTCAGGTTCATCAACAGGTTCACCTTCGTTGTGACTTGAGTCTAAGGAATTTTCAGAACTGGAAGTTTTCACAGATTCCTTTGTAGGATGGTTTGAGGATTTTGAATTAATATCCATATTTGATACATCATCCTCTTGGTTCTCTAGAATGGTTTTAGGCCCCTGTGGACCTATTTCATCAAATTTGACATGGATAGATTCTTCCACACATTTAGTTCTTTTATTGAACACTCTATAGGCTTTACTAAAAATAGAATATCCTAAAAATATTTCATCATCACACTTGGATGAAAATTTTTAAAGATTTTCCTTAGTATTAACGATATAGACTTTTCCACTAAAAATGTTGAAGTTGATAACTTTGGGTTTTCGATTATTCCATAACTCACAAGGAGTCCTTTGAGAATGGGCCTAGTCAACAATTTATTGATTATGTGGCATGTTGTATTTACAACTTCAACCCAAAAATAAATAGGTAGGTCATATTCACTAAGAATTTTTCTAGTAATCACTTGCAGGGTTTTATTTCTTCATTCTACAACTCCATTCTGTTGAGGTGTTCTAGGGGCATAGATTTTGTGACTATATCCATTTTGTGAGTAAATGGATTTAAAATCTTGATTTTCAAACTCACAACATTGATCACTTCTCAAGGATTTAATTTTAAGTCCACTAAGATTTTCTACAGACGTGGCATATTTGGTAATGTGAGAGAAGACTTCAATTTTGTGATCCAGAAAGAAGGTCCAAGTATATCTAGAGAAGTCATATACAATAACATAAACATAGTGCATCACATTTAAACTAGAAACTCAAGATAGTCCAAAAAATCCATGTGATCCAGTTCGAGAGGTTGATAAGTAGACAATTCCTTCTTTAGTTTGAAGGAAATTTTGTGCTGTTTTCGCTTTTGACAGGGATTACACACTTTTTCATTTGGAAACTCAAGTTTGGGTAGGTCTTTGACTAAGCCTTATCTAGTTATATTTATAAGGGAGTGAATATTATAGTGTCTTAGTATCCTATACCAATGCAAATACTCTTTATGAAATACACTTAAACATGAAGAATTTTGAGAAACTAAAGAATCAATGTTAACAGGATAAACATTTTCATTTATCAATGTAGAAAACACTAATTCTTATTTGGAATTAAAAACATTGAAATCATAATTTCCAAATATAACATGAAATCCATCATCACATAATTGTGAAATATTAATTATATTATATTTCAATCCATAAAAAATAGTACTTATAAATCAAAACTAAGTTAGAGTTACTGATTTTTCCAAGGCCAATGATTTTGCCTTTGGCATTGTCACCAAATATGACATTTCCTCCATAAATTTTTATTATATTATTGAAACATGAGTAGTCTCCTATCATGTGTGTTGAACACACACTGTCCAATTACCATAAACTTTTACAAGAAATCTTTAATATGTTTTCCTATAAAATAATAAAGTAAAAAAAGATTTTGGTTCCCATACTTGTTTGGGTCTAGTAACATTACTGATAACTACTTTAGGAACCAATATATGAATCATAGGTTTCCTATACACATTATGTAAATTATTTTTAAAATAAAATCTACTCGGTCCAGAAAAACCTGAAATAGTAGAAAGTGTATCATAACCTAATCTAGATGATTTGTTTATAGAACTGGGAGTAAAGATGCATGCCCTAGATTTAAAAACAATGTTTTTTATACCAAAAATTCTTTTTCCAGTTTAATAACCAGTTCCAGTATTGTATTTATGGGAAATTGTTTTACCTAGCATTTGAGTAAGAGTATTTTTTTAATTGGAATGATTTTCTAAGACTTTATTCAATTTCTCATTAGAAATTTTAAATTCATTTTTCTCCTTGGGTAGTTAATAATTTTTATCTTTTTTAGTTGTGAGTACATATTTAACAGCCATAGTAAGAGCATGTTGTTTCATCAAAGATTTATATTTATCTATTAGTTAATTTCTTGTTTCTCCAATCATATTAATGTATTCAAACATTTCTTCATCAGACATATGTTTAGAGTCATTCTCATTTACAGAATAGTATGAATTAGGTATAGAAGAGTCCAGAGTTACCTCAGATGTGTTTGTCATAAAACACATATTGGCTTTATTAGCCTGTTCGTCATGTAATGTTTTTGAGTCACTTGATCTATCCTTAGAAGCACTGCAGGTTTCTTTAATTTCCGTTTTTATATATTTTGTATTTTTCCTCATATTTATTTTTTAACTTGAGCATCGGACAGTCAGCCTTGATATGTCCTTTTAACTTACATTTATAGCAGAAAATCTTATCAGTCTTTTCACTTATTTTTCCAATATTTCTTCCAACTTCTTTTTTGATCATATCTTACGTTGAAGTTAGGCTTTCTAAAAAATTTATTCTTCTTGTAAAATATTTTGAATCTTCTAGATAATTGAGCCATCTCTTCATCACTATCAGGTGATGATTTTTTACTACTGGAACTCTCTAGAGAAGCTTCAAATTTTTTTTCTTTGTGTTTAGAGGTGGTGGTCTTGAATTCCACAAATTTTCTTTTGGGTTCATACTCCTCTTCCTTGTTGAATTTATCTCATCTTAATACATCATCAGTTTCCCAATGAGATATTTTATAGGTATCTTCCTGATGTCACATGATTCTCTAATATAGACAGAGGTTCCTCTCCATCTACCAGGTAGACATCTGAGACTTCTCATGATCAGTTCCTTGTTAGTGATTTATCTTCCAAAAGAAATCATTATGTTGAAAATTTCATTGAACCTACGATACATGTCAGTAATAGGCTCATCAGATTTCATTTTAAAGTTGTAATATTTAATAGTATAAGTATTAAGTCTCATTTCTTTTACACTAGAAGTTTCTTTCATGTAATACAGACAAGGTATCCAAAATTTCATGGGCAGTTTTACATGTAGAAATTCTATTAAATTATTTATCTTCTAAGGAGAAATATAAAGCATTCATAGCTATGAAATTGTTATTGTAGGAGGTTTTGGTAGGTTAATCCCAAGTGGTTCTATCAATTACAGAAATCATATATTCATCTAAAATTGAAGGCCAAATTTCAAAACCTATACTTTCTAAATGCATTTTCATTTTAATTTTACATTTATCATAATTGGTTCCATTAAAGAATAATGGTCTGTTGGTTTTAGCACCTTAAAATCTACTATCCATAATAAAGAAGTTCTTTGAAAGAGCTATAAATTTAGAATTTACAAAATTTTACAGATCATTAAAGTACAACTACAATCACAGTTGAATAAGGTTAAAAACAAAGTCTTAATAAACAACCTCTGATAAAAAATGTTAGTCCGAGTAGATCACTCAAGAGGTTGGGGGGGGGGGTGAATTGAGTATCTATAAAAATTTTAATTTAAAAATATTCTGATAAGGTCTCACCAATAAATTTAAATACAGCCCAGTTAATCAAAATATTATTGTTATGAAAGTTTTACTGTTTAAATAACTTCTTAGAAGATTTATTAATTCTCAGTAATGATAATAGTTATTATTAATATTAATTTTGAAGCTATTCTAATAAGGTAAAATAGTTATAACTTCTTTCCATGATTAACTATCAATGTGATTTTAGTGAATTCTGAATTAAACAGTAAAATAGAGAAAACTAAATTTAAACAGCACAGTGGGTATAAAACCAGTGGTTCAGTCTCCAGATGTGACCTAATCCACTCCCATTGGTGATAAACTACGAAAAAGAAGTTTATATAAAAAAACTTGATCCACACCCTAGATTAGGGTTAATAATAATACAAAAGAATATCCAGGTCACACGACCTCTTCCATAGTTCTTGATGGGTAAAAACTACCAGTCCCCACAAGGACCTCTTCCACACTTATCTATGGGTATACACAAGTGTAAAAAGATGTTTGAGAAAGGATAACTCATATCCATCAGTTTAAAAAAGGATATAGAGTGTGTTGTTATACAGATACATACACTTCTTGAATTCTAATAAAGTGATACACAATAGAGAAGAAACGAGGAGATAAGTTTGGAAGTGCTTTGAGTGGTTGTCTATGTAGCTATAGGATTATATGATGATGAAGGTGAATAAATCAAGTCCTCATATTGAAAATCGAGTATCACAGTCCAGATAGATTGGTGGATGTTCATCTTGGTGAAGATGTCATCCACTCTGGGATTCGAGTATGCTTCTTGTGTTCTTCAGCAGTGTTGAGTTATATGTGAAAAAAATATCTTAAAAAATGCTTTAAGTGTTTTCTTCATTTTCACGCTCATACACTTGATTCACATTATTCCACTTTCATGTACATTCTATTTTTGGGCTGTACAACTCTTTTATCTTGGAGCGCATGTGTTGGAGTCGACAGGTTGCAGGTATTCTGCACCACATACCTTGTACTTTTAGGTGACATGTATACAAAGAAACATTAATTATGTCAGTGAATTTAAAATATTCAAATATGACCGTTAGAGATTAAATTGAAAACCAAAAAAACAGATTAAGAAACAGTGTCACAGTTTGTATGTAAACGATGTCTCTATGAAGCGGTGTTTCCTTGAAATGGTGTCTGGATTGGTCATAGTGTCTGGATGGTCATGTTGTCTGGTCATGGTGTCTGCTTTATAGTGTCTGGTTCATGGAGTCTGGTTCATGGTGTATGGTTCATAGTGTCTAGGTCACAGTGTCTGGTTCACGTTGTCTAGGTCACGGTGTCTGGGTCACTGTGTCTTGTTCATGGTGTCTGGGTCCAGGGGTCTGGGTCACATTGTCTTGTTCACAGTTTCTGGTTCACGGTGTCTGGGTCACGGTGTCTGGTTCATGATTCTTGGGTCACAATGTCTGGTTCACGGTGTCTAGGTCACATAGTCTGGGTCACTGTGTCTGGTTCATGATGTCTGGTTCATAGTGTCTAGGTCACGGTGTCTGGTTCCTTTTCCAGAAAAACATAACCAGTGGCAGACTCACTATGTCTCAAACTTCTGAAAATATCTATATTCATACTTAAGAAGTGATATTAATAAAATGGATTATACGTAATCATTTATCAGAGAAATCATTATAATGAAAATCCAAGATAGTGTGTAGTAATCAAACTGAATGTATAGCACTTAAGATATTTGTATAGCTTTACTAAAAAAGTATACATTTTATGTGAGATAGATCACATTGGATTAACAAGGTTTATAGACTGAATAGGATTTGTGATTGTTAAAACATGATTAAAACATTAGGAGTCCAACAATCACTACTTTCTCCTGCATCTAGACACATTCTAGTATGGTCCTTGATGCATCAGAGTATACCACGTAGTCGATTCCCCCCTCTATAAATATGAATATGGGAGCACTGGTCAAGATTTTCCTCAGTTACTGTAAGCTCTTTTGGAATTTCTCTATCCACACGAAGTGTTTTCCCTTATTCTTTAAAGATGTCATATGTGATGCTACCCTGGAGAAGTCAGGCACAAACCTCCGGTAGTATCTGACCAACCCTAAGAAACTCTGCACCCTAGTCACGCTCATGGGTGGCTCCCTAGAAAGAACTCCCTCTATATTTTCCCGATCCACTACAACTCCAGCCTCTTAAATTATGTGGCCTAGAAAGGGGACCTCCCGAATCTAGACATGGGACTTCAAGATCTTATCATAAAGCTGGTTCTCTCAGAGGGTATCTAGGACTATCCACAGGTGTGCATCATGCTCCTCCTCCTATACCGAGTAAACCAAGATGTCATCAATGAAGAATTCCATGAAACAATCAAGGTAAGTCTAAAAGATCGTGTTCATGAGTCTCTTGAACACCACTAGGGCATTGGTCATGCTGAAAGGCATCACTGAAAACTCATATAGGCCATACTAGCATATAAAGGTTGTCTTTAGTATGTCCTCACCCCGTACATGAAGTTGATGATATCCTATTCTGAGGTCAATCTTTAAGAACCACCTCTCTCCCTTCAACTGGTCGAAGATGTCATCAATCCTCGGTAGTGGATACTTGTTCTTTAGGATCACCTAGTTCAGGTGCCGAAAGTCCATGCATAGCCTCAAGTTCCCTTCTCCCTTCATGGAAAACAACAGTAGGGCTACCCATGCAAAAACACTTGGTATTACGAATCCCTTCCTCTTCCATTCCTCTAACTGTACTCTCACTTCGTAGAGCTCCACAAGATCCATCTAATATGATGCTGTAGATATCGGTGCCATCCCTGGGTACAAGTCAATGTATAAGTCTACCACTCTATAAGGAGGTAGTCTTGGGACATCTTATGGAAAGACATCCTCATACTCATCCACCACTATAAGAAAACTCAGAATCCTCTAGTCCACCACAATGAGGGTGTGGCTAGCCGACTGGTGAGTGATCAGGTGCACCCTCCTCGGAAAAATTACCTCCCATGCTGCAAAGGATACCTTATTGATGGTGAAGGAGAACATAGTCCCATCCTCATGAACACACCACACTTTACACCTAAAATAGTTGATATGAGCATGGATTATAGATAACCAGTCCAAACACAAGATGACATCGTAAGGCCTCAAAGTTTCTACTAGGATATCCCATCCAAATATCTTGCCTCCTAGAGTAAGCTTATACTTCCAAAAATAGTATTTAATCATTAAATCCCCTCTTGTAGGAGTCTCTAATCATAAGGATTGAGCCAATGGCTCCACCAGAATCTTTGATCCTCGAATGAGGTCTTTGGAAAGAAAAGAGTGACTGACACTTGTGTCTATAAGAACAACAACTAAGGTGATGTAGACACAGATTGTACCTTTAATCATCTATGGAGAGCCATGGTTATAGGCCTCCATCACTTGAAGCTAGCCCCATCATTCTCCACCTACTCCCAGAGCTTTTGGTGGACCACCTAGAGGCGATGGAGGTATAAACTGGAACCTTCGTCCACCACCTACCACTTGGCCTAATTCTTGGCCACGTCTGCCTCCCTTTGGAGATCTTCATTCAAACCTCTATCTATGAATTGGTGGTCCCTCGAACATCTGTAAATCGTTTGTGTGGAGGGTAGGGGAGTCACGAGCCTTGTGTCCCTTACCACAAGCGGAGTAACAAACTCTATCACTTAGCTAACCTCATACTACTTTCGAGCTCTACACCTCTGACCAAGCATCCTGGGGTCATCTTATGGATGGTATAAACAGTTTGGGCCCCTACATCGTCTGCCTACTACTTCCTGTAGATGACTCGACCACCTGTCATTCGGTGGTGGCTCTCACTATCAGTGACTACTCGACTAGGAAGCTCTCCACCAGTAGAGATCTCTTTATTTATGAAACCTACATTGTGATTCTGAGAGAAATCATTGACACCCTGATGTCATTTCACGACCCGTCCTCGAGACCCATGTCATGACTACCCCAATCCCGCCTTTCATAGGCCAGGGGATGGCAACTAGCACCAAAGGCATAAATCCCGATAACTGGGAAGGCATTGCCTTTATAAAAGTAAAAAAAACACCATAGAGTACAAGCGGTAGTAAAACACTAAGTACAAAAGATAGCGGTGAAAGGTAAATGTGGCAGAATACAAACCCAACTGAAAGTACACCTACAGTAGAACAAAGTACAACAGAAAAAGACAACGGCTGGAATAACGGAAGCGGCTCCTGGGTCGTCCTCCTCGGATCCTACCTGAAGGGTAGGTACAGATAGCGCAGCTCCTGGATCGTCCACCACGGGTCTTACCTGAAGGGTAGGTACAGATAGCCTCCACAACGCTCTCACCCGTCAACCTCCTCCGAGTGTCGTCTCTCTGTGAAGTCCACCTTCGGATACTGACTCGTCATGTAGTACACCTCCGGGTACCGTCCAGTCCTCAAACACTTAGCCTCCGTCAGCACTGCCCGTCATCTGCAACCAACACAACGAGGTGTAGGCATAGCCCGTGCAGGGGTGAGTATAACGATACTCAGTAGGGACCCCGAGACCCTCAAGGTCTCACTAAAACCAACAAGGATAACCACAAAGAAGATCTCAACAGATAACCTCTACTTAGGTATATTCCCATACATATACCTAAGTTATCAAGTAACCCATCTCAATCATGAGGAAACACAAGGATTATGAAATCAACGGATAACCCCTACCCAGGTATATGCCCATACATATACCTAAGTTATCAATTAACCCATCTCAATCATGAGGAAACACAAAGGTCATAGACTCAGCTCAAACCAGGATTTTCATTACCAAAACCGTAACTGCTGAAGAGCTCCATCTCTGGAGTGTACAGTGGTCCTGTCACGACTTCAAGATACTTCTCAATAACCTAAGACTGCTGAGGTACTCCTCCTATCGAGTACCGCGGGTCAGCCACCCAAACACAGTAGTGCTTCCCGCCGGGGTATGCCACCCAAACACAGTAGTGCACACCCCCTATTAGCCTGCAGAGGTACTCTTCGGACGAGTACCGCGGGTCTGCACTGTCACACAGGTAGTGCTCCGTCTTCCATGGGTCTGCACCTCACAAAGTAGTGCTCCGTCCACTGGGCTAGTCGACTCACTCCAAGTCGAGTCGGTCAAGAAGTCATCAGGTCTCAGTCGGCTACACGGTCTCCATACTCCACACGCTCGTCTCTGGGAGGGTCCGCTCCATGAGCTACAGGTCGATACTCCAAGTATCTCAAAGTACCACTAAGAAGTATCTCAAAGGACCACCTCGTCATAGGGGTCTCAACGCAATAGACGGCACACCAATCAGACGCCCGGTCTGTGAGTTATTAGCATTTTCGTCCCAGGGGCCCGGTAGGTCTCGTGAGTGAACTAACCCGGTCATATCTCAACTGTACCCCGAACTCTCATAGGGTATACTCATAGGGACCGTTTCTCTACGTGATCACCAACGCCACTGACGTTTCGTCAAACAGACGTCTGGTCTGAAAGATATCAGCATTTCCGTTCCAGGGGCCCGGTTTGATTTCGGGTACAATCCAACCTGGCCACTATCCAACCGCAATCAAAACTCGGGTGAACTATTCCAAAAGTTCTGTCTCATCAATAGGAATTCAACGAGACAGACGGCGCGTCAATCGGACGCCCGGTCTGTGAGTTATTGGCTTTTTTGTCCGAGGGGTCCGGTTGGTTTTTAAGGAAAAACCAACCTGACCGTACCCCACCTGCATCCAAAACTCGGGCGGAGTAAGTCAAAAGATCCGTCTCACTTAGAGGAATCCATCAAAGTGGACGGTACGTCAATCGGACGTCCGGAGCTCAAGATATGAGTGTTTCCACTCCGAGGGCCCAGTTGGTCTCGTGTACGAACCAACCCAGTCAAACCCAAAGTATTCCAAAACATTGAGTGCGATATACCGAAACGACCGTCTCCATCCTAGGATCGCATCACAATTGACGGTGCGTCGATCGGAGACCCGTAAAACATGTTATGGGCGTCTGACCGAAACAAGTTCGGTATTAAGTGGTCCGAGCCCGGTCCAACCCGGCCCGATACCCCCGGGGTCGACCCGAACCGGGTCCGGGTCCGGCCGGCTTGGGCACGGACCGGCCCGGCCTGGGCGCGGCCAGGCCCGGCCTGGAGGACCGGCCGGGCGCCCGGCCCGGCCTGGGCACAGCGCGCCAAGCGGGCTGGCCGGGCGCTCGGCTAACCGGCCGAGCCGTTTGGCAGGGGGGGGGGGGGGCGCCTGCCCCCCTAGTGTAATTGCTGCCCCCTTTAATGGGTGACGTTTTGCTGGCCGGTCGGGGGTTTGAACCCCTGGCTGTCATCCTGTCCGGCCGGCCCGCCCCGGCCGCCGGTCTTCTTGCTCCGCTGCGGCCCGGAACCGGCCGCGACCTTGATTTGTCCGGTGCGGTGCGACGGCGCCGCACCTCTCCGCTGCGGCCCTGCTCCAGCCGCAGTATTTTTACGGTTCTCCGGCGCTGCGCAACGGCGCCGCGACTTGGTTGAATTTCACGGCGCGGCGCGACAGCGCCGTGCATTCCTTACCGCACTATCCTACGTGGTGCGACGATACCACGCCATTTTGTTCCAATCCGCAATAAAAACATCATAAAAAAGGAGGAGGGTCGGCCGTGTTTGTGCGGTCCGGCCCCCTCTCGTTAGTCGATAGCAAAAGGTCGTATTTCACGAAGAATGACAAGGTAGGATTCATGACCAAAATATATAAATAAATTTAAACCCCTACAGTTTTTCACGAAAACAAGAATTCCCAACCCGCAACATATTCTTTGTGGATCAACTTGATGTTTAGTTGATCTGTGTTCTTAGATTTAGAAGGAAGTAACATGGGGTTCATTAATATTCACAAAACAATTCCCTACCTCAAGAGTCGTCGAGCGAGGGTTCGTCGCGGATTTTCTCGTCACGGAAGAAAGCGTCGCGGGTAGGGGATCGTCGACATCACGTCGTTGATCTCCGAGGATCCGGCGTTTTTGTCGACCTTCATCGGAGGGCTGCGTTCTTCGTTGGTGGCGATGCGTTCTTCGCGTTCTTCGTCGAAGAATGAAGAACTTCAAGCCTTGGATCTTTCTCCCAAAATCCTCTCAACAAGCTAACCCCCAAAACAAAATATGTGTATCTCTTATTTTATTAACCAATTCATAAGTTTGCATTTAATAAGATTAAAACAGTTAATTCAATTGAATTAAATGCAACGATTTAATCCCCCAAATTTAATAGCGGCGTTTAATAAAATATTAAACGCAATGGTTGACTTGACATTAAGAGGGGGTGCGGGTGCGTTACTTAGAGGAAAAGAAACGGTGGGGCTCGTGCGGGCCCCACCTCACAAATATCATACCATGAGGGTAGGATATTTTGGATTACACCCTATCTGCTTCAACCCAGCTTAAGTATCCTTAAGAGGCTTTAAGTGAAATAAAATAAAGTTGTCGCACCACTTTATTTTATTTTCTTCACTTAACCCCCATAAATTAAAAACCACACCCGAGCAAACGAAACTCCGGAAAAGGAATTTCTAAGCAAATACAGGCGCTATGATTCCATCGGTGCCCTCGGAATTCGATTCCAAGCACCGGTTCAAAAGTTAGAAAAACCCGCTCATTCGTTCACTGAACATACCCGTGCTAAACTTTGGAAAATGATTCCGGGCACACCGGGCCTTGGAATCAGGTGACGTTAGAAACTGCGTTCTTTTAAAATTTCAAAGAAAATTAAGAAAAAAATTTCCTTGAAATTTCTAGGGCTTTACATTACTCCCACCTCAGGGCATTACGTCCCCGTAAAGCTTCAACACAAACTTGGGTCACAAAAGCGGTATTGAGCACGCATCTGAGCCTTCCGCTCCCATGTGCTCACCTGGAGGTTCTCGTACTGCCAAAGAAAGTGCACCCGAGGAATCGATCGTCCTCATAGGATCCACTCTTGTCGGTCCTCGATCCCCACTGGAACCTCCGTGAAAGACACCCCATCGCCATCGTCCAGCTCCCCATGGTTGATGATATGCGAAGGGTCGAGCACGTATACCCTTAGTTGAGATACGTGGAAGTCGTCATGCACCTCGTGCAACTGAGTTGGATGGGTCAAGCGCTAAACCACCCCACCTACCCAGCTGAGGACCTAAGATGGTCCGCTGAACCTCGGAGATAACTTTCCGCCTTGGCTATATCTCCGTAAACCTCGTTGAGGTGAGACTAGTATAAGGACATGATCGTCATCCTCGAACTCCAGTGGTCTCCAATTCCTGTTTAGAACTGGAACTCAAAACGGTTACTGCCACGAGGGTAAGTTTGACCGAATCAAGAGTGATCGGTCGCACCCTCCTGTGCATGAGTTACCCTGTGCTGCCTGGGGTTTCTTTTTTTTTTTCGCTGACCAAGGAAAACCTATTCCGATGTCGTAGTTAAAACACAACCTTTTTTCTTAATACCATCAATTTTTGTATGAACTATGTTTGCCCAGTCCATACTCAAACCAACGTCGTAAGGCCTCGACGCTGCCACCAAGAGATTACAACCGAAACTCTTTCCTCGAGGGTCTGGTCTCACAGTCGGCATAAGTGTGATTATCGAGTCTTCTCCCAAGGTATCTCCAGACGTGAGGGTCAAGTCCATGGCTTACTAGAAACTCTAGGTCTAGAATAAGATTTGTGAAAGCAAGGAATGATACATATCGACATTCGTTAATAAAACAGCTAGTAGTGGACACAGACTATCCCTCGAATAATTCTTAGAGCCATCGGGTCACTCTCCCTGACCGCATGCAGCTACCCTCTTCCCCTGCCCCCCAGCTACCTGAGCCTGGCGGGGACAACTAAGGCAGGTGGTTGTAGAATGTTAAGATGTACACCACCTCATACTGTTCTCCTAGCTCTGCCTCCACGTCTGCTGCTTCGCAGACTCATCTCTCCTTAAAGCATCCTCTTCTTGAAACATTTAACACGCTCGAGTCTCTAAGACTGGCGCCGGTTTCCTGTTTCATACCGCACTGTGCAGTCTTCATCAACTCCTGGATGATCTGCACCATATTTTCCTACGATCTGAAAGAGCTACTAAAAATTTCTCCTTTTCCGAAAAGAGAAACTCGGTCTCATCCCCTAGATGGACCACGCCCGTTGCCTAATACAGTCAATCCTAACATGAATGACACATTCATGCCATGGATGGCGTCATAAGGCCTCGACGTAACTACCAAGAGATCCAACTGTCACTCTCACCTCCAAGGGTCGAGTCACACCATCAACATCAGTGTGAGGTCACTGGGTCTTCTCCAATAGAAATCTAGAATGTGAGGGTCAAGTCAACAGTCTTAACCATGACCACTCAGTATCAACCAAAAAAAAGGTCAGGAAAGAAAACATCACAAAGATATGCGTCTTTTTATTATTGTAGCTCATAGTACAAACACACAAATACAATAGAAAATGGAACTAGAAGTACAAGGGACATATCCACTAGTTCCTATCCTGTCCACCTGCTCTTGGAGCTCTACTGCCTTGTCCACTGCTCGACTGTTGCTCAAGCACCAACTGCTGCTTCTATCTCGGTGGCTCCTCCAACACCCACTAATCAACTGTGCGGGTGGTCATACAGTCACGTTCCAGGTGACCCTTCCTGCCGCAGGAGAAACACTGTCCGTTTCTGGCACGCCTGGCTCTAACCCCACCCTGGGTGCCCCACACCACTGATTCTAAAACCCGAGATCACCCAACTGCTGGTCTAGTCCTCCTGGACCTCTGAATGATCTGTATACTTCCCACAAATGACTCAGCTACTGATCGAAAACCCTGCGGAAAAGGCAGAAGCTCATGTACACGCTCGGGGTGTAGAGATACTGACACAAAATCCACCCTGAAGAAGGTCTCGAAGTCTTCCCATGTGAAGGTCATCCCATCGCAAAACTGGAACAAGTGGCTCCACCACCTGCCTGCTGCTGCCTGAATAAGGCTGGCAGCAAAGATCATCATGAAGTCTGCAGGCATCCCCACTAGCCTGAAGACTCTCACCACTACCCCCAGCCAATCCTCAGCCACCTGCGGGTCCATCTCTCCCCGAAACCTGGGTGGCCTCTGGCACTGGAACTCGTGCAGCACGCTCAAGTGGCGTGCATCGCCTACTGCTAGGGCTGGTGGCATCGGTGGCCCAACCTACGGTAGTACCGCTGGTCCCTCCGCTGGTGCCTCAACTGCAAGAGGGCCCTGTAACAAAGTCTCATTGCTCGATAGGCTGTCAGTACGCACATCCCTCTGGGGTATAGATGGTCGTCTGTGAAAAGGCATCCTAAAAGAAACAACGCGACACAGTCAAACGATTATACCTAGTGAGCTGACCTGGTTTGAGCTGACATTTAAAAACTTCTGGAAACACACACACAATCAGTGTTTTCATGAACAATGTCAAAAATCATTTTTCAGGGTCCTGGTGCATGGATACGTCGGCCGCCCGCACCAACACAGGACTCCCTGAACTGAAAACCACACTCTGTACACTTAAGACTATTGCTTCATAGAAAGAAAATATCAGAGTTATAAGTTCTGTGGTAGAACCGACTCCTCTGATACCAATTTGTCACGACCCGTCCTCGGGACCCGTTTCGTGACTACCCCAATCCCGCCTTCCATAGTCCAGGGGCTGTCGACTAGCACCAAAGGCGTAAATCCCGATAACTGGGATGGCATTGCCTTTATAAAAGTAAACAAAACACCACAGAGTACAAGCGGATGTAAAACACTAAGTACAAAAGATAGTACTGAAAGGTAAATGTGCCAGAATACAAACCCAACTGAAAGTACAACTACATCTGAACAAAGTACAACAGAAAAAGACAACTGCTGGAATAACGGAAGTGGCTCCTGGGTCATCCTCCTCGGATCCTACCTGAAGGGTAGGTACAGATGGCGCAGCTCCTGGATCGTCCACCATGGGTCCTACCTGAAGGGTAGGTACATATATCCTCCACAATGCTCTCGCCCATCAACCTCCTCCGAGTGTCGTCTCACCGTGAAGTCCACCTCCGGATACTGACTCGTCGTGTAGTCCCCCTCTGGGTACTGACTCATCGTGTAGTCCACCTCCGGGTACCGTCCAGTCCTCGAACACTCGGCCTCCGTCAGCACTGCCCGTTGTCTGCAACCAACACAACGAGGTGCGGGCATAACCCGTGTAGGGGTGAGTATAACGATACTCATTAGGGACCCCGAGACCCTCAAGGTCTCACAAAAACCAACAAGGATAACCACAAAGAAGATCTCAACAGATAACCTCTACTTAGGTATATGCCCATACATATACCTAAGTTATCAAGTAACCTATCTCAGTCATGAGGAAACACAAGGATTATGAAATCAACGGATAACCCATACCCAGGTATATGCCCATACATATACCTAAGTTATCATGTAACCCATCTCAATCATGAGAAAACACAAAGGTCATAGACTCAGCTCAAACCAGGATTTTCATTATCGAAACCATAACTACTGAAGAGTTCCATCTCTGGAGTGTACAGTGGTCCTGTCACTACTCCGAGGTACTACTCACTAACCTAAGACTGCTGAGGTACTCCTCCTGTCGAGTAACGTGGGTCAGCCACCCAAACACAGTAGTGCTTCCCCCCGGGGTATGCCACCCAAACATAGTAGTGCACACCCCTAGTAGCCTACAGAGGTACTCTCCGTACAAGTACCGCGGGTCTCCACTGTCACACAGGTAGTGCTCCGTCCGCCATGGGTCTACACCTCACAAATGAGTGATCCATCCACTAGGCTAGTCGACTCACTCAAGTCGAGTCGGTCAAGCAGTCGTCAGGTCTCAGTCGGCTACACGGTCTCCATACTCCGCACGCTCGTCTCTTGGAGGGTCCTCTCCACGAGCTACAGTTCGATACTCCAAGTTTCTCAAAGTCCCACAAAGAAGTATCTCAAAGGACCGCCTCGTCACAGGGTTCTCAACGCAACAGACGGCGCGTCAATCAGACGCCCGGTCTGTGAGTTATTAGCCTTTTCGTCCCAGGGGCCCGGTTGGTCTCGTCAGCGAACCAACCCGGCCGTATCTCAAATGTACCCTGAACTCTCATAGGGTATACTCATAGGGACCGTTTCTCCATGTGATCACCAATGCCGCTGACGGTTCGTAAAACGGACGTCTGGTCTGAAAGATATCAGCATTTCCGTTCCAGGGGCCCGGTTGGATTTCGGGTACAATCCAACCCAGCCACTATCCAACAGCAACCAAAACTCAGGCAAAGTACGCCAAAAGTTCCGTCTCATCAAGAGGAATTCAACGAGAAAGACGGCGCGTCAATTGGACGCCCAGTCTGTGAGTTATTGGCTTTTTCGTCCTAGGGGCCCGATTGGTTTTTAAGGAAAAACCAACCCGACCATACTCCACCTGCGTCCAAACCTCAGGCGGAGTAAGCCAAAATATCCATATCACTTAGAGGAATCCATTAAAGTAGACGGTACGTCAATCGAACGTCCGAAGCTCAAGATATGAGCGTTTCTGCCCCGAGGGCCCGGTTGGTTTCGTGTACGAACCAACCCGACCAAATGAAAAGTATTCTGAAACCTTGAGTGCAATACACCGAAACGACCGTCTCGATCCTAGTATCGCATCACAATTGACGGTGTGTCGATCAGAGACCTGTAGCACAAGTTATGGGCGTCCGACTGAAAAAAGATTGGTATTAAGGGGTTCGGGCCCGGTCCGACCCAGCCCGATACCCCCGGGGTCGACCCGAACCGGGTCGACCAGAACTGGGTCTGGGTCCGGCTCCGGCCCGCATGGGCGCGACCTGGCCTGGCAGATCGGCCAGGCTGCCGGCTCGGCCTGGGCATAGCGCGCCCAGCGTGCTGGCCAGGCGGTCGGCCAGCCGGCCGAGCCATTTGGCAGGGGGGGGGGGGGGGGGGCGCCTTCCCCCCTGGTGTAACCGCGACCCCCCTTTAGTGGGGGCCGTTTTGCAGGCCGGTTAGGGCTTTGAACCCCTGGATATCCTCCTGTCCGGCCGGCCCGCCCCGGCCGGCCGGTTTCTACCACCACGGGACCGGCGACGGCCGGTCCCCCTGCTCCGACTCCGGCGGCAAGGAACCGGCCGCCGTTCTCCTTGCTCCGTCGCGGCCCGGAACTGACCGCAGCCTTGATTCTTCCGGTGCAGTGCGACGGCGCTGCACCTCTCCGCCGTGGCCCTACTCTGGCCGCGGTGTTTTTACAGTTCTCCGGCGCGGCGCGACGGCGCCGCTACTTGGTTTAATTTCACGGCACAACGTGACGGTGCCGCGCATTCCTTGCCGCACGATCCCGCGTGGTGCGATGGCACCACGCCATTTCATTCCAATCCGCAATAAAAACATCACCAAAAAAGGAGGAGGGTCAGCCGTGTTTGTGCGGTCCGGCCCCCTCTCGTTAGTCGATAGAAAAAGGTCGTATTTCACGAAGAACGACAAGGTAGGATTCACGACCAAAATAAATAAATAAATTTAAACCCCTATAGTTTTTCCCGAAAACAAGAATTCGCAACCCACAACATATTCTTCGCGGATCAACATGATGTTTAGTTGATCTGCGTTCTTTGATTTAGAAGGAAGTAACATGGGGTTCATTAATATTCACAGAACAATTCCCTACCTCATGCGTTGTCGAGCGAGGGTTCATCACGGATTTTCTCGTCGCGGAAGAAAGCGTCACGGGTAGGGGATATTCGACGTCACGTCGTCGATCTCCGAGGATCCGGAGTTTTTTCGACCTTCATCGGAGGGCGGCGTTCTTCGTTGGTGGCAATGCATTCTTCATGTTCTTCATCAAAGAATGAAGAACTTCAAGCCTTGGATCTTTCTCCCAAAATCCTCTCGACAAGCTAACCCCCCAAACAAAATAAGTGTATCTCTTATTTTATTAACCATGTCATAAGTTTTCATTTAATAAGACTAAAACAGTTAATCCAATTGAATTAAATGAAATGCTTTAATCCCACAAATTTAATAGGGGCGTTTAATAACTTATTAAACGCAAGAGTTGACTTGACATTAAGAAGGGGTGCAGGTGCGTTACTTAGAGGAAAAGAAACGGTGGGGATCGTGTGGGCCCCACCTCGCAAATATCCTACCAAGAGGGTATGAAATTTTGGATTTCACCCTATCCGCTTCAACCCTGTTTAAGTAGCTTTAATAGGCTTTAAGTGAAATAAAATAAAGTTGTCGCACCACTTTATTTTATTTTCTTCACTTAACCCCCAAAAATTAAAAACCACACCCGAGCAAACGAAACTCCAGAAAAGGCGTTTCTAAGAAAATATCGGCGCTGCGATTCCATTGGTTCCCTTAGAATTCGATTCCGAGAACCAGTTCAAAAGTTAAAAAAACCCGTCGTTCGTTCACTGAACGTACCCGAGCTAAACTTCAGAAAATGATTCCGGGCACACCGGGCCTCGGAATCAGGCGTCGTCAGAAACTGCGTTCTTGTAAAATTCCAAAGAAAATTTAGAAAAAAATTCCTTGAAATTTCTGGGTCTTTAAATGTCATGTCATATTCCCTACTCAAAGATCTGAGACCTAAAGAAAGGGTCATGTACCATGTCATTGGAGTAGTAGGAGTGGTCTGTAAACCTCTCCGAGTACTGGGCTATAGTCAGGCTTCCCTACTGTAGGTGCAGTAGCTCTTGAATACACACTGAGCGTAGTGTATATGGTATTAAATCTGCCCTGAAAAGGATATAGAATTCTAACCAGGAAAGATCTACCTCCTTGTGTGTCTAGAGTGTCATGTTCCACCATATCCCTACCATTCCTTGGAAAAGTCTAGCGGATAGGACCACTATATGGTCTATAAGTGTCTATACCATGTGAAAAACCCACACAACTGCCTCCAGCAAATTCTCAGCGTCCTGAGAATCTGTCTCGCCTTGAAAAATTGGAGGGCTTTGTGTTTATAACTCGTGTGTCATGCTCAGTCGGCGTGCACTATCTGCTGGTGGGGCTGGTAGAAACCACTGCACTAAGGGTGGTGGTGCTATTGGTTCACCACTTGAAGGTGTTATCATTGTAAGTGGTCCCTACACCGATGTGTCATCGCTTGGTGGGACATCGTCAGGATCCCTCATTGGATTCTCGGCTGGATGTCTTCATGGATGCATCATGTAGAGAAACAGATGCATCACTGTCAATAATTTATACCTGGTGAGATGACTCAATGTGATCAAGAGAAAAAAATTCCAAAACACATGTAATTAGTGTTTTCATATACTCAGTTAGAAAACAGAATCCAGGGTCCTGGTGTACGGATAGGTCAGCTGCCGCACCATCACTGGACTCCCTAGACTGAAATTCGAACTCAAATCACATAAACTTATTTCCTCATCAAAAATAAAAACTCTTAGTTCTTCTGGTAGAACTGACCACCCATTAAAACCAATTTTTCATGACCCGTCCCCTGGGCCCCATTCCATGACTACCCTAAGACCACCTTCCGTAGTCTAGGGGATGGTGACTAGAAAAAAAAGGCATATCTCAAAAAGGGAAGGTATTGCCTTTGAACCTCTACACATAGAGACATGGAATACTTCACAACGAAAACCAAAAAGGAAAGAAAGTATTACAACCACCAAAAAAGTACAACCATTGAGAGTAAAAGGTATAAAATGAAAGTAAATGGGCCTGAATACAAGCCCAAATAAAAAGAAAGTACAACAAAAGAAGTACAAGATCCGGAGGTTGTTTGCCAAGGATCCTACCTAAAGGGTTGGTACAACTCACTGTCATATTTCGCTGTAGCACACCACGTCTATCGATCCACCTCCGAGCACTATTTATCCTTATCTCCCCAATGTCCCAGTCAAAGCTATCTATCATCCTCACAAGACACAACAAGTGCTGGAGAAACTCATGCATGGGTGAGTATAATAATACTCAGTAGGGACCCCAGACCAGATCAAGTGTCACATAGATCCACACAGAAATAATTCCACAAATAATGTTCTAAAATTAAAGTAGAAAGCATAAGTCACATATCACACCAAGTATAACTTAAGTAAAAAAGTAAAGATAATTAGTTGTAAAGCTAGATCATCTTATTCTATTGAGAGGCTCTACGACTGATCCATGAAGGGTCTCTCTACTGATGATCAAAGAAGGGTTGCTCCACTACAGATCCATGATGGGTCACTCAACAACTGATCGACGATGGGTCGTGCTACTTTTGATCCACAAAGGGTCGCACTCATGATGTTCCACAAAGGGTCTCTCTTTTGATGATCCATGAATGGTCTCTCTTATGCTGATCCACGAAGGGCCTCTATTATATTGATCTATGAAGGGGTACTCTTTATTATTCATTTCACGACCATCCAATGTATTCACTACTATAAATATTGACTTTAAAAGTTCTAGAAATGTCCATTTACAGTGCTAAAACAAGCGCTATTAATCGAGGAGTTAATAAAAGGGGGTCCCTTTTATCGATGCTAAAAAAGTGCAGATAAAGACCACTTTTCTTAGCACTAAAAAAAGAACTGATAAGAGGGTATTTTATCAGTTCTAAATAAGTGTTGATAAACGGGTCCTTCATCAGCGCTTTCAAAAAAGTGCTCATAAAATTTAAAAAACATTAAAAAAAATAAAAAATATATTTCTGCAATTCAGGGAGGGGATTCAACAGTACTTGAAGCCCCCATTAAATAGATCCCCCAAGACCACATGCCCTAGCACCCCCAGACTGCATACCCCAATAGCCACCCCAACAACCCTTTAATAGTGATAGCTATAATTCCACCGGTGCATGCGACTGACTTTCCCCGGGATTTGAAACCGAGACATCATTCCTGTGCACCTAAACCATTACCACTCCACCATATTTCTTTGCTCTCCATTTCATAATATATCTATATATATATATATATGTGTGTGTGTATAGTAATATCTTCTCATATATTAATTTAGATTTATATTAACACACACAAACATATATATATTTATATTAATATATATATTTATTCATATTAAAATATATATCCATATATTAATATATACACACACACATATATAGTTATATATATATATATATTAGTATATTAATATATATATATATATATATATATTATCAGTATATTTATTCGTATATTATTATATATTTATAAGATCAGTTTTAAATGCATTTATAAAATATTCTTTTTTGATTGTGTTTATAAATAAATAAATACATATATACAACACACACAAACATATTATGTTTATATGTAAGTATAATTATACATATTTACAAATATTATATATTAATATATATATATACATATATTTAGAATATATTGATAATATATATAGTTTTGTCAATACAGGCAAACAAAACTATATACATATATATAGACATAAACATTATTTAGGTATATAAATATTAATATATTTGTATTTTAAATAAAATGGATATTAGTTTTTTATTTAGATAAGGATTATATATTGACATATATATTTTATAAGTAAATATGCTTAATTATTTATTTATAAAATTAAACTGTTTGTGTGAATATATAAAAAATATGTATATATAGTTATATATTTGATTGTAAATAACAGTACATTATGAAAAATGATAGAATTTAAAATCCATAATTGGAATATAAAAGTAATACCTTGAAATAAATTCATTTATCACTAAAAAAGACCCCCTTAAACAAGGCTGAATTTCCAACGAATGTTAAAAAATTTGGGTATCCGAGCTAAAAAATCATCGCTAGGAAAAAATATATATTATATTTATATAAATAAATAAATATAAATATATTTTTATATATAAATATATTATTTTTATAATTTTTTAAAATATACACCTTATCGACGCTAGGAAAAAAGCGATGATAACACCCCCTTTATCAATGACACTAAAAAAACACTAATAAAGGGGTCCCCTTTAACAGTGACAAAAAAAGCGATGATAAAGGGGGTGTCTTTATCAGTGATAAAAAAATCCCTTATAAAGGGGATATTTTAACATCTCTTTTTTTAGCATAGTCAAAAGTAACCTTTATTAGCGCTTTTTTAGCACTGATAAAGGCACCCCCTTTATCAATTCTTTTTTAGCACTGTTAAAGGGTGGCACTGTGAAAACTCGGTTGTGTGGTAGTGATTTCCACAATTAGCATGATCGATTTCTAGAGGATCATCCCATCAAGCCACCATTCATACCTAAACTGCAATAAAGTCTCATATAGAGTAACCCAAAGGACTTCCTCATCATAAGGGTCCAAATGTAATAGACGATTCGTCGAATGGAAGTCCGGTCTGTATGAAATGGGAATTTTTATAAAAAGGGCCCGGTTAGATTCGAGTTTGATCCAAACTTTAATTATTACATACTCTTCCAAAAAATCATGTAGAGTATCCTTGAAGGACCACATATTCAAGAGGTTCCCCACGCCGCAAACGACTTGTTAATCAGATGCACGATTTACAGGATACAGGAGTTTTAGTAAATAGGGGCCAGTTGCATTTGGGCCTGGTCCAACTCGGTCGGACTGACCTGACCAATCCCGGACTGAGATCCTGCATGACCTGTCTTATCATCCTGACCCATTAAGCATCACTGGGCCCATATCAGGTAGGTTGTTGGTCCAAATCTACTAGGTCACCCAGTGACCCGCTTTTATCCGCCCGTGCCTGCCCGGGCATGCTCGTTTATTTTTCCCACCCATGCCACATGGAAGCCTACATGACCCAATATTAAATTCACCAACTCGGTCCACGAAAAATGACCGTCTTGAAGAACTTACTCAGCATCTTAGGTGGGATGTTTCAACTGGGCTAGCTCGGCCCAGCCTGGGCCAGTTCGGTACAACCCAAATGGGTTCGGATGGTCTGGTTGGTGGCATGCACGACCGGTCAACCCGACCGCCCCGTTTGGTAAAACTCAACTATAGATATAATCCGCTCTTCCTTGCGGTTCCTGGTGGCACCGTGTCTCTAGAGCACCACCATGAATAATAGATAATGTCCTCTTACTTCTCCATCGTGGTACACACTGGTGGTGTTACTCCCCTTGCCACTGGCCCCTACCGGTGGTTCCTTTTCCACACTATTGTAGATCTCTGCCGCCATGATGTGCTGATGGGGGTGCCGCCTCCCTCCACCTACAACCGTCATCGGTGTGCTGGTTGTTCTTCTGCGTGCCTCTAGAGTTTCTCTAGTGGTCCGTTTGTTGAACTGTTTATGCCTATAGGATCGTAGGTCCACCACCTTTACTTGGATAGATTCTAACACACCTTACTAGAACTTTAAAAATTCATCCAAGAAGAATGCACAAGAATTTACAAGGCCGAGGGACTCGAGCCTTATTTGTGTTGGCCCACACCCTCCACTTTAGAGGTCTATAATCAAAGGGGAGGTTGGGGATTTCAACAAATGAATATACCCCTCTATTCATGTCCACTAATTAAAAACCCCCCTAAAATAACACATGATCTGTAGATCAAAATATTTTTGGGTTGATCCACGTTCGCTGTTTGAGAATGAATAATAGGAAAAGAAAAGAAATCACAAAGAAATTATAACCCCTACCTCATTTATCATTAGTTTCCATAGCATTTCTTCTTCGAGGGTTCAAGAGGTCGACATTTATCGTCTCTTCCCTGCTTTATTCTCCACGGAAATTAAAAGTTGATGATGTTTTTCCAGTATTTATCATTATTTATTGGAGAGGAAACTCACCAGAGGTTCATCAGGAAATTTCCAATGATATAATTTCCCACTCTCCAACACATTAGATAATTAAAAAGGTAACATGTCACAAACTTTCTATTACACTATGACCTTTCATCATTACACTATTTAATTTTTGAAACAACATTGCTATTACACTGCATCTTGACGATCCATTAAGTGACTTCCTTTAATGCGCCTCGTCGTTGCCTCATCGCCTCACCGTAGCACCACCGTCCGCTGCTCAACAGTTGAGAAAATAAATAAAATAACTTTTTTAAGTTATTTTATTACTTTTTGAAAAGTCTAAAAAATAACCTTTTCATCCAAACCTTTCCTGTCGATGTTAAGTTGTTTTTATACTAATCTCAACTTTCCAAGTTCAATGGTGCCCTCATATTTTCGATCTTAGCACCAGTTCAAAATTTAGAAAAATATTCTCTCACGTTTACTAAACATACTTAAAAAAAATTCATAATTTCATTATGGGATCACCAGGCCTCGGAATCATGTGTCTTCAGAGCATGTGGTCTCAAAATAATTTCATATAATTTAAAAAAAATTACACAGAAATTCCTAAACATTACAATAGGACCTCTTGGGAGGGAACCACCGATGATTATCTTCTATTACTCTTTGTTTTTTTATTTTATTTAGTTTTAATAAAATTTATTATATATATCATTGTTTTAATTATATGTGTTTTTTGAGAGAAGTATTATAAAGAGATTTACGACGAATCTAAATTACTACTAACCATTTTATAACCATTTTTTGTTGATAAATTTTTAGTATTTTATCACTGAAATTTGTTAGAAATTTACTAGAATTGAAGGATTAGTGATAAAAAATCTATATTGGTTGGATTTAAAATATGTTTATAGTTATATTAATATATTTTTAAATAATTATTTTTGGAATCTGTAAATAAAATTTGTCTTGCAAGTTTCTTCTCCTTTTTATACATTTTTCTGTGATTTTTGGCTAGAAAACATGATCTTTAACTATTTTCTTTCCTAGTTGATCATTACAAGCTAGTTTTTAGGATTTCATGAATTATGAATTTATTTTATTTTCATGATTGTTGAGTGTATTTGATTAATGATATTTATTAAAATATTAATTTGGAACTAGGAAAAGTAGTCTCATTGAAAAGGTTAAAGCGGAATGAGGATTAAAAATGACAATGATAAATTTTTTGAACTCAAACCGAGGTAACATATCCTTCAAGAAAAATTAAATATTGGAGTTCCAATTAAATTGAAAATCAAACAAGTCCTTTTGATCAAGTGTAAAATGGTAAATTAAAATCCTATAATGATGTTCTAAGAAATTTGAAATTGGTTGCTTGTTTGTAAATAAAATCTATTTGTAAATCCAATAGGTTCATTTCATAGATATTGATAAGAAATATTCAATAAGTTTATAATTAACAAAAATGCAATATTTAATGTGAGTGGAATAATAAAAACTAATAAATAATGGGGAAATTGACATATAAAAATATTATTTGGGTTGTATCACAAAAGAGGGAAACACATATTTAGAATAATAAACCCAGTTGATCATGATAATTAAATGTCAATCTTATTAATGTCAAAATTATACTAGAATCTAAAAAGTTTTCACTACTAGAAATAGAAAATTATATTGTATTGAATTGAGTCAATGAAGGAAATTCACATAGGAGTCATAGAATTATTTAAAAATGAATGTATTTTTTATTTTATTCATTACTAGGTTGTGTATTTGAATATTGGAAGAATAACATTATTTAAATTGAATTTATTGTAATTCCCATGAGTGTAATAGTGTATGTGTATCGGAAGTGATGAGACATAAAATTTCTAAATTTGAAATTACATTACATTGATAATTAACCCCATAATCTTGATAAATGATTTAAAGTTTATTAATTTTTTATTTGTGAGATTCGGATCACCAATGAAAAATGGTTTTAATATTAGTTTTTAAGTGTTTCCATTCATTTTGATCTTAATTAGAATAAATAATTCTTTCATATGTTTATTTTCATATTGAGAGGCATGATTTTTCCAGGGTCAATCAAGAGGATGAATTGATCATGGATTTATATATACCATGACTTATATTTATCCCTTATGCTTCTCCTGATGTGACCATAAGTTAATATCCTATAAGTTATTGAAGTCAATCGACCTTTAGATTAGATTGACCTCATGTTATTTCTAACAGATTATGTGGAGATAGATATTGCAAACCATAAGTAAATTTGAAGAGACATTTCCATCTAATAAACCATTGGTTCCATTCAATTAATTATGAATTTACTTCCTAAAGTTTATCTGGGTTATATTGACTTTGTGATCATAGGTATGAAAATATAAAATTACAAAAAGTGGAAATCTCATCTAAAAAACAAATAAAATTACATTCCCACTATTATCCCAAATTTTGTAAGGACACACCAGAGCTACCACATATAGATGATCAAGTTTAAGATAAAATTGGGGATCTTCAAAATAATACAACCAATTTCATAGAATATTTTTGACTCCCATCAGAAGAATCATGTCCGTGAATCCTGACACATCCCGTTAATCCGAGGATGAAGAATCCCACTTCTAATTGCACTATAATCTTTAGAGGGAGGACGAAGAAGGTGAAATTTATATAAATACGTTAAACCCTAAATCATTTAATGGATTTGGATAATTATTATTATAGCTAGGTATTTGGTCATTATCATTTATGCTTGACCTGATTAGCATATGATTAACTATATTGTCCAAATATTGTATTTGAATTCATTCTCATTTTTAATAATACTGTATTTTACTTATCTCTATTTCATTATGTTTATCACTTTGTGAAGTGGTGGTGAATCTCAAGATATTATATATGTTGAGAGGATAACCAAAATATGACATTGACGGTCAAAACTAGTGATCCAGAGTCCATTCACTTGGTACTATGTTCCTATTTTATTCCATGAATTTGGGTGTCAGGTTTGTCGAGGTGATGGTCATACCTCATGTTCTTCCTTCACTCATTTTCATTCACACAAGTGAAGAATATTTCTTCTCTCTCATTATTGATTCATGTTGTATGATTGTATTATTTTTTTTAGGAATTTTATGAAAACAAAAGTTTGACCCATTTGAGAGAGTGATGTTCTAAAAAATATAGTGATTCATATTGAGTGTTATTTATATTCACATCATCAACATAGTGAGACCATGGGTAGTTATAAAACCCAATAAATTAAGAAAAAAATAATTATGATTTATATACAAATGATTTATTATTATTAAATTCACATGATATTTTCAGTTTATAGTTTTAGTGAATTAGAAAAACCATTACATAATAATGTGGATATTTCCACCTTGTGTATTTTTTCCACAAAAACTGGTTCATAAATTTACTCTATTGTTTCATTCGAAATAATTTTTTTGTCTAATATTAAACCATTTAACATAATTATGGACCTTAATATATTTCTTATATATAATTTTATCCTATGGAAACCATTTTAAAATTTGTGATGATCACAAAGATATCACAAAGGGATATAAAATTAAAGGGGTACCATAAGTATAGTGTAAATAATGAAATAAAAAAATGTTTATTTTTTTGACAATAAACATTGATCATTTAAATTAATTAGTATCACATATGAAAATGAAAATATTAATTAAATAAATATTTAAAAATAGAAATAATAAAAAATACAAGAATGTTCATTGATTTATCATATTTTAACCTATGTTAAAATCAATTATTGATCTATTTCAATCCAAGTAACCTAATTGGTTATCTTCAATATTTTTTACTCTTAGAATAAATCATAATATAATTCATTGGAAAGAAATATCCTATAGTCATTTGTCATCATATATAATTTCCACTTACCATATTGTGAAAAAGAATTATAGTAATTTACATCTTCATCAAAAACAATTGAAAACCTCATTTGAATATATAATTAATGTACTTTCCATTTTAACAATAAAGTGTTGTGAAATTTCCTTTTCCATTAATAACTTTTAAAAATGAAAAATTTGTTGAATAATGGGAATAAAAAATAATTTAAAACCCTGAAATAATATTGAGGAATATTGATAAAAAATAACTTTTAAAATGGTGAGAGAAAATTAATGTTTAAATGTTAACATAACATTTCTTTGTACATTTTTATGAATAGTCAAATGTGATTTCTGATGAAATATTTTAAAATATTTATTTTGAATAAATTTTTAAAAATAAATTATAGAAAAAATGAATTTAAAAAATATTTTTATAATTGTTAAAAAAAATTTATTACATTTTTAAAAAAATGATTATGGAAGAGAAAAAATTTGGAAGGAAAACTATAAAGAAAGATTTGAAAGAAAAATTACTTACCTTGAGTCCTGTATTGATCACAAAATATATAAATTATGAAATATAAAAAAATATCGCTTTTTTATTTTCTTATCAACTGATTTAATGTTCATTTAATTATAATTATTCATTTTATTGCATTTATTATCATGGTTTATGTAGTCAATAAATTAGTTATTATTATATCTATGGTTTGGAGGTCGTTCAGTCCAAAAAACTTCATTATGTTGACTGTTGTCAAAGAAGTCATGGTTATATATTTTCAATAGTATTAAAAATATAATAATTGTTTTTATATAAAATTTATAGTTAAAACAATCTAATTAAGGTGGAAATGAGAAATGTGACTTGTCTTTCTTGGATGAGTTAGTTCGCACATGGGCATAAGTGACTCATTAATTTTTACTAATGTACGAAAATGAAATAATTAATATAAAGGATTACCTTTAATCAATAATAATATTATTAGAATATAATATTTATTCATGAAATCCATTTTTTTCTATATGTATCAGTAATTAAATGAAAATCAAATCACATCGATTTAAGGACGTGGTTGTCCACATATATACATAAGAAACATTATCACATTAAAATAAAGAGAGGTTAATGACATAGATATTATTTTATATTTATATAACAAAATTAAGTCATAAAATCATATATATCAAATAATTATATCTTTTCAAACATCCAAGTGAGGTGGTTATTAAAAATGAATCACTTCCCTTTATGAATGAGACATTTTTCATGAAAGCATGATAAATTTTTTCATTTTCCATATTATGTAATGGGGTTAGAAAATGTGTTTTCCATTAACAAAATAAAATTTATAAGTATAAAATATATTCATTGAATTATTTTTTTATAAATTATTTTAATGATTTTGAAGAAAAAAATCCATTTAAAGAATTTAGTTAAAATTTATACATCTTCTTTAGATACAATCCATTTTTTTGACATTTCAAATGAAAATTTTAAAGGAAAAGTGCAAAACCATCACAATTCCATTTGGTTACTAATATAATTGGTGTTTTATATCTTGGACACTAAACTAACCAATGATCCAACCCCAAAATTTTTCTAACATTCAAATTTCAAAATTCAAAAGGAAATCGTCACCCATGGGCCAGCCCGCTTCACACACTCCGACACTGCATACCTCTGTCCATTATCATGACCTTTAAATAAGTCCTCCCCAAGATACAATACTGTAATAATCTCAATTTTTACCTTATCCTTTCACCACTGACACCATCATCACATCATTCCATCACCATTGACATCATCATCATCATCGTGTCACAACCTTCAGCCTCTTCTCCGTTGTCCAACACAAGCACCAAACATCATCTCCTACTCCAATCAACCACCACTATCATCATCACTATGACCACATACCAGAAAACCACTGAATCCCATCATTAGCATAATTCCATTTCCACTATCTAATTATATCTCCATGAAAAACCGACATCTGAAAATGAGACCACCCTTTTAGAGCATGAACCACAATATTTCAAGGAATAAAACAAAAATATAAAATGAAATTGGGGTAGTATCCCTAAAACAGAACAAAAAAATTGACTACTAGGAATGAAAATTAAAAAAAGGAGAAGAAAAAACTGGGGAAGAAATCATAATGAAACTTGAAGAAGAGAAGATGAGTAAATACATTGACGAAACCCAAAAATGGGGACTCCACAACCACCAAACCGTAAGGCCCAAAACCCTTTTTATCCATCTATCCAAACCCAAAATGAAGACGAGTGGTGGAATGCTATGTTAGAGAAAGGCGAGGAAGCCGATGATGAAAAACCTGTGATAAAAACCGTAGGATAAAACCCCAAAATGAAATGCAGGAAACCCTAAATGAAACCTAAGAAAAAATAACTGACTCCGAGAGCGCCTGTAAATCTGTCGTCTACCATCCCGCTTATCCAAAACTGTAGTGTATCCCTTGCTCTAAATTTTACCTGGATAAGAGGGGAGAAACTTAAGGTCATAGTAAAGTATAGAGGACCAGGGAGAAACTAAAAAACCTCACAGAGTAGGGGAGGCCAAACCAGGAGGGGAAACCCTGAGAGGAGTGAATGAGAGATAAAAAAAATAGGGGAGGGCACATCCTAGATCAGGATAAGAAGATAAGACAGAACATAAAAAGAGAGGGGAGGAGGAGACATCACTTCTAGGTAGATCTCAAAACCCAAGTAGGTGAAAGGTGAGACAAGAAGGACCTCTATAATATGGTAAAAAAAGTTGGGTTGTTAATTTATTTAGATATTCATTAAGATATTGTTATCAAAGTGTGTGTTGATGTTCCAGGAGGAGGTGAGAAGAGTGAAACAATTAAATATATTAAAGAACTTCAAAACATTATTAATGTATTTATATTGTATATTGAGTCAAATTTATTAAAACTATAAATTTAAGATAATTTATGTCAGGAATTAAATCAATGAAAAAAACATATTTTGAAAATGTTTATAGATATTTGAATCCATATATGATTTATTAACTCCCTTTTTAACCATTTTAACAGTAATCGTGTTGATAAACATTCACTAAATTGAATATTCATTAATGATAAGAATGAAATTGAATGCATTACCATATTTTAACATGATGATTTAAAATATGGAATACATTTTATGTCATTAAATTTATATAATTGGGGATATTTATTTTTTACATATTTTTTCAAAACATAATGAAAGATAGTTTTTAGAAAAATAAATTTTTAATAACAAAAATGATTTTATAGAAAAATAATTTATAATATCAATTAAAATAGGATTAACTAGATTAATACAAATCAAAGTGTACTTATTTAATATTAAAAATAAACTGAAACCCAAAATAACCCTCTAAAATCTTTATTCGAAGAGAATAAAAAAAATATTTGAAAATAAAATAACCTAAAATTCCCAAAATTTACGTCATAGATTTCAATGTTCAAAATTATATTTTCTTAATCATTGAATTAATTATTATAATTATATTTTTTATAAAAATGTTATTTAATCTTTAAATTCATTATTATATCATGATAACATAACAAAAGAACCATATTTGTAAAATATTTATTTTTTATTAATCACCAAAAAATCCAATTGAAAAATTAAATCACACAAAATCCAGCTAAGATAATTTTGAGATGGTGAATTAAAAAATAATTTTTTAACAAAATTTTAAATTATAAAATATATATATTTTTATTTTGTAAATAAATAAATAATATAATGAGAGCGCACTTTTAAAAATGTCCCCCTTTTAAACATTATGTGTCATTAATAATATTTCAAATAAGTTGAAAAATATTTGTGTGCTTTGATTTATATTAGAAAATATAAACCAATTTGATTAAATTTTTATTGGTTTAATATATCTAAAAACTATAGATATAATAAATATTAGTTCAATGAACATATTTCTAATGACCATATGCCTAAAGATCATATTCAATTTTTATATACATCCTTACATTTTTCACTAAACTTTATTCACCTTATTATTTACTTCTCCACAATATGTATATTATATTTAAATTTTATTAACTGTTTCCATAGTATTATTCCATGTTATAATCTTCATGTAGAGCCATGAGGATAACTACTTTATTTTTTGGTATTTTTATATTCATATAAATTTAATAAAAATTTAATTTTTTTAATGTTGTATAGTATTGAAACTATATGAAGTATTGTTGTTCATCTTCATTGTAATATTTTAATTTAATCAATTGTGTAATGGTTCATTTTAGTTTTTTGTTTCTTGTTACATAGGATATCTTACACCATACCATTAAAAGTAAAATACTTTCTAAAATCTAGGGGTGTTACATACCCCATCCTTAAAAAATTATGTCTTAAAAATTTTAATTTTTTCTTACAAAAAACCAGTGTATCATGAGATAATAAAATAAGATAAATATTTATCATTATCAGTAATTTCAATGTTAATAATATAAAAAATTATTATTTTATAATTAAATGTTCCTAAAACCATTAATGTATCATTATAAGAATTATAATATTGATTGTGTTTCCAAAATAATACTTGGATATATGAGTAGTATTTCCCACATTAGACATGATATATTTTCCTTCCTCTAATTTGAGTATATATAATTATCTTACACTTGAGATATATAATATGATAAAATTTACATACCTTATTTACTTCCATTTTATAATTATAAATCTATCCATTGGTTGTGTCTTTATTGGTTTTAAATATTTTCATTATCTAATATTTTAAATGATAAATCACCATGATGAATTTTTCATTCAAGGAGATCTAAAAATAACTCTTAATGGATCATAAGATCCAAAAAATATTCCCTTGTTATCCCCATATTTATATCCATTAACCCTAACCAAAATAGATATCAAAAGTTAAGATAAAATCCATTATAGATAAATCTTAATATGAAGAAATTCTATGTTAATCTACAAAACCTCAATAATAATACCCAATGTTAAACATAAATCATTCCGTAAATAAATAATATTAAATATCTGAAAAATATACATGAAAAAATTTAAAATGCATAATACGAAATATTTTATTAGATATTATTCCCTGATCAATATAAAATTTACCCCCAAACAATTGTAATCACTCATAAATTCACATAAAAAAATTTATACCCCCTAGAAATATATTCTCTAAATTACACAAATATTTTCTCTACATTACCTGAATCACTATACAGATTCATTAAAATCATATATTTTTCCATAAATTTAACTCATTTTTTATTCTTAAATTAATATTAATGACTTTGAAATGAATCCCTATTATATAAAAAATATCATATTTATAGTGATTCCCATAATGTTCCCCAAACTATAATGGACTTCATATAAAATAACTTTATCCTCCTGATTACCAAATAATATTTTTAATGATAAGGTTATTTATATTATAAAACATATATTCCCTAAAAAAATAGAATAATCTTTATCCCAATTATCTATAATTAACTCAATATCAAATATCATATTAATCAAGATGGCCAGCTGTACATTAATAATGTATTTTTCCTAAAACCCAATAAACATCTCCAAAAATATCATTAATCTTCTTTTAATACAATAAAATAAGAACTTAAAAGGGTATCTATACCATTAAAAATTGTGATCATGTTTATAGCTTATTAATAACATACCAATACATCAGAACTCATTGAATCTCTATACATAGAAAATTATATCATTCAACTACATTCCAAAATATTTAACCATGATTTTCTATATTATTTTAAATACTTTATTTTTTAAATATAAAATATTAATTAAGTTTTAATATTCAACAAAATCAAATAGGTTATTTTTCCTATTATATACAGAAAAGAAGATATTAAAATAAATTATATAATTTATAATTTATATAATTTTTTTCATCACTAGATGTTTATTATATTACCTTGATAAACCTTTATTAATTTATCCCATTGGTACCCATCATGATAATTTCACATTAGGAAATGATTTTAAAAATTTACATGACCAGAAATTTAAATATTTCAATTCAATACCTCAGAAAAAATATGATTTCCCTCCTTTTTCTTAATTAAAATATTTATTTTTTCTCAGTAGTTTTTCTTAATTCCCACTATTACACCATAGGAAAAATAATATTATTCTTTGAGGAATTTACTTAGGCTATTAATACCAAATTATTGATAAGTAGGAAGTTAGGATCTTTTATCAATTATGACAATTATCAGATGAAATTATATGAAAGTCCATTTTTCTCTTATTAGGTGCATCATGAAACTCATATAGGTTCACATTATTAATCATAACATGAAATAGATGGTTTGGAATAATCATAATATTTTTTTCTCTAAAATTTATCAACTTTGAATACTCTTTCAAAAAACAATAGAAGTTTCCTTCATGCCCATTTAGAATTAGGTTCTTATTGGTTCCATCCATTTACTAATTTTTTTTACTTTTTATTATATAAAATTAAATCATAATAACCTGTCTTATGAAGTTGATAAATAAAAAGATAAATTTTCAATTTCATCTTCTATTCAAATCATCCTATTCTACCAAATTTAACTACAACTCTCTATAACACACTATAATTTAGCGTTAAAGAATAATTTTAACTTATGATCCAATACCGATATATTACCCCAAGATTTTTTGTCATCAAATGACAACCAAACCTCTAATGTTTTCTAAACCTTTTCTCTAATTCTATTGATAAAATTTTATAAGATAAAAACCCATAAATTAAATGTCTAGTAGTAAGGATATGACATTAAATAAATCACATGATCTTGTAAGTTTTACATTTTCGGTTAATATGGAAAACTATTACATGAAAAAGTTAGTGTTTAAACATAATGATTAATTTTTCAAAAAAATATAGGTTAGTAAATTTACACCATAGTTTCATTCAACAATTTTTTTTTCATTTTTGATGAGTAACATGAGAAGAATTATTTTAACATGCCAATTATTCTCATTTCCTTGGTAAGGTAGTTGAAAATTAGTTGTCCATAAGCAACATTCCCAAGATACCAAAAGTCTAAAATAAATGAAAAATGGATTCAACACACATGGTGGAAAATTTACCTTTAAGAATAAAAAAACATACCAAAATATCCATAAAAAAACCACTATATGATGCATAATATCAATGAAATATAACTCAACATTTATTTTATTAAAATCAAACCAAAACCCAGTACCACAACGAAAGATTACAATACCAAAAGTACACAGTGGGAGAAATGACTCAAAGACTCCAATGATAAACCCCAAAATCCAGTCATAATCCTTACTCCAAAAAAATGAAATACCCCAAGTATCATAAAATACCACTAGGGAAGTGTGACACTTTACCGCTTCATGTTTCCTGATAAATGATATTTGTAAAATCACTAACGTTCCAAATAAAGGGCGATTAATGAAACTTTGTAGGTTTTCTTGAAATGTATTCCCTACTCATGCCACTAGGATATAACTTGTTATCAAATTTATATAAATTATTTTTTATAAAACATTTTTTAAAATATATTGTATCAAAATATAGTCAAGTTTCATAGTAAAATATTTTTCTAAAGATAAAAACATGTTCCATGGAAAGAAACCAAACAATACTTTAAAACCATTTCACAAGTACCATTATTAATGAGGAAATATCTAAGCCCTTACATTCCAATAGAATATGGGGGATACTTCTTACGCTTAACTATTTTGATGGGGAAATCCCAGACCGTTATCCCTCCTAGAATTGATGGGGGAGACATTAAACCCTCATATATTTTGAATTCACCTGAACACACAAAACAAAATGTACGAATTTTTACAAGGGATATCCTTGAACCTTATCCATCAAAAAATTATGGGTGATAATCCTTACGATCCTAAAAAACAAATTCATATAAACATAAACACAACCATTTTCCAAGACCCAATACCAAAAAAACCATTTCAACCATTTCCATATAACCATACTTTTATTGAAAACATTTAAAAAACATTTCAATAAAAAAAACTATTTATTAAAAATTTATTTCCATGAAACAAAACCAATAAATCATTTTAAAATCATTATTTTAAAATCAACATTTTTAAATCAAGTAAGTAATTCCATTTTCCAAAAAATGAAAAATTCTAAAATTCATTAAATCATCATAAAATAGAGTTTTGAACAAAAAATTCAAATCAATTACAAATAAAATTTCAATTAAAAACAATTTAAAATCATGAATTAATGTTCTAAATAGAGGATTAGTGAGTGAATCTCCCTAACTCATGTATTATGATGAAAATGATGAACATCATGAAGAATTCCAAAGAAACTGGGTTAAATCTCAATGAACCCACCTTAGATATCTTCCCCTATCATGAAACAAGAAAAAATAATCCTTTTTAGAATCAAATATCTTTGATATATCCATAACATTAATATATCTATGAAACCAAGAGAGAGAGAAGTATATATAAGGAAAACCAAGAATAATCACCATGAATGACCAAGAACTATCACTTACTGAAAGAATTTGGATTCAAGTCACCAAGATAAGTCTTCATATTTTCTCCAAATCAATGGTACAATCTTACTTAGCCTATGGGAAGAGGGAATATCGAGTTGGGGACTCATAAAAGGAATAGATGAGGTATTTAGAGACTAAAACATGGGAGATTCACAATTTTAGGACTCACTTTTAACCCGTTCATGGTGAGTAAAATGGTTAGAAAAACCATGTGCTATCCATGTGAATGTTGCAACCTCAAGTATAAAACCTCATATAGTTGGATCACATGATTTGAAAACCAGGTGTCAACCATTCCAAGTCCCACTGTCCAACAAAGCATGCTTTCTTCGAGGATTACATGTGGTTTAGAAAAAACATGTGCAACCTGTGTGCCTTCCCTTTAGCCCCTATATCATTGTGTATACATTCCTATAGTTGTTTCATGGTTTTCCCAAACTGTTCAACAATGTGAATTTGTAGGAAATCTCCCAAACACTTAAAAAGTACTTCAAAATCTCCCAAAGTTCACTCTTTTACATTATATACAAAAAAAATAATGAAAGGGTTACTTAATTGAAAAAGGTGGTGCTAAATTATCCCCACCATTGGCATTTGAATCCTTAAAAAAAAGAAAAATATCACTATCCTAAAAAATTTCTAGCGATTGGTCCTTGATTTCCTTCTTACATTCCCAACTTTCTTCCTGAATCTGACTATGTTTCCAAAAAAAACCCACAAAAGACTGATTATTTTTATACGCAAGACATTCCCTTGCCTATATGAAATCCCCAAAAAGATATCTATTAAAGAAAAATACAAATATTGTTTAACATGATTTCATCAAATAACATGGTCAGGATCAGGCTGATAATTTTTCAACTGAGATACATAAAACACATTAAGCACCGCACTGAACCATGGTTGCAATGCCAATCGATATGTCACCACAAGAACCCATTATAGATTCTCAAAAGGTACTATATATCTATAATATAACTCACACTACTTCCTAAAATTATGTTTAAGAAGCCTTGTATATATCCTTAAGAACAAAAGATAATTCCAATCGAACAAATTTGGATTTTGATGATGATATTCATATGATTTCAATTGATTTTTAGCCATCTTCATCCGTTTTTGGATCAAATTAATCTTATGTATTAATTCATGTTCAAGTCTAATCCAAAATAAAAAATTATCACATTTTATCACCTAATAAAGTAGATAATGTCAAGGTCTCCCATACAGTGCATAAAAAGGATCTATGTGTATTGAGGCCTGACAATTATAGTTGTATGAGAACTACACCAGCAATGCATCCTTTTTTGTGAGCCACCAAAATCAATTACACACGCTTGTAACAAATCTTCCAGCATTTTATTCATCCATTTAAATTGTTTTCCCATCAAAGGATGATACACCATATGGATTATCAAATCTATCCTAAGGGATTTTTGTAAGGATTTCAAAAAATGTGATGTAAACCACATATCTCTTTCTGACACTATTGAAATCGGAACTCAATGCCTCTTTAAGAAATTTCAAACATAGATTTTTGATAATTCCTCCACTTCATGATATTAATGAATAGGGAAGAAGTGCGTTGACTTTGTGAGCCGATCCACTATTACGCATATGACATAATGTTTTCGAGCTATTTTTGGAAGAAATTTCATAAAATCCATGAATATTTGCTCCCATTTCTACATAGAAATATGTAAAGACTACAACATACATATCAGTCACTGATTCTATACCTTAACTCTTTGAAATGTTAAGCATTACAAAATAGGCTCATCCACCTTCATTTTCATACCGATCCACCAAAATAGTGCTTTCAACACTATATAAAAAAACTATATTCCATGATGAAAAACCCATCATGAATGATATAAATCATGAAGAAGATGATACTAACAAGACATAAGTGTGAACATCAATTTTCTGAAACATAACACTAAATTCCCATCTTGCTTCCATCCCTCGATGGTCTCCCCACCATTGATCCTTGATCTCATCGCCACCCATTTTGAATTAGTCATCTTTGCCTCTTCACCATATTCACCAAATCAAGAACAAATAAAATAGAAATAAAAATGATTCATCACCTCGTTTTCTATATTCCATGTTCATTTGTACAATCACTGACATCAACTACCAGTGATCTAAAGCCTATTTTTCCAACTGAGCACAATAATTTATGCTTAATCCATTTTCCATCAAATTTCTGTTACCCAATGTATACATTATGTCAAAGTAAAAAAATTTAGAGATACTATCTTCATATTATTTACCTGGTGTATAAAACCAATAATCCTTTAAGGTTCCCAACACCATCTTCATGTGTTTTTCAAGCTCATCCCATGACCTTGAATACACCATAACTTCTTCCACCAACACCCCACCAAAGAATCGAGATATCTCCGAAATATCTGATTCATTAATTCCATATTAACCTTTGGTGAATTCCTGAGACTGAATGTCAAACTTACATACTCATAATGATGACATCGTCTTCTAAAATCTATCTCTATAATATCCTCCTATTTAACTAAAAATTCATAATACCCTAATTGAAATCAAATTTTGTAAAATTACCGAGATTCCCTCAATTTATCTAATTTATCATCAATGCATGGAATTTCATACCTCTTATTTATCGAAACCTATTTAAGCTTACAAAAATCAACACAAAGGAAAAGAATTATATCTGCCTTTATAACAAACAAATACGGTGCTAATCACAGAGGCTTGGTCATCCAAATGAAACCATTTCTTTTTATCTCCTACAACATCACCTTAAAGTCCATCAATAATGTAGGTTCTATTTTATAAGATGAAAGTGAGATAGGATTGGGCTGGAGAGGAGATCAATTGTAAACTACACTTCCATTATTGGTGGAAACCCTGTGATATAATCAGGAAACACACCAAGAAACTGATCAACCACTGCTAGAAAACTCCCATCCTCAATATCTCCCATCAATATAAAGGTCAAATCTTTAATCAGCTTTGAATTCATTTCTACTTCTAGTTCCAGCATTCCTCTTGAACTTTATTTTTCATTATGGTGGCATTGAAAAAAGATTCTTGAAACCATCATCATTTATAAAACCGACCTCTATGGTATAATGTTTTATGTGATCCTTTTCTGTCTTTAACCATCCATACCCCATATTATTTCAAGAACAACCATCTCAAGAATATAGAAATCCCATTTTACCTCGACCTCATCTAATGTTATAGAAAATTCTCTAAAGAAAAAGGTTGGATATTATCTTTGACTGGGAAGAGTTTATGGTTTTACTACAGAATACAACATCTCAACTTTTTAACAAAGGAAGTCAACAACATGGTAATAAATAAATTAAAGGGATACACCCATATCAAAAAAACATGCATAAGGGTAAAATTAAAAATAATTGAATCTCTCAAAGTTCATGGTCAAGAATGATCATCCACCATAACCTACTCAAATTCATACAATTTCTTTTTCATTGTAATTTCTTTTTGGTGGTCTTATTTAGATTCTACTGCCTAAGGACTCATGGAATTCTAGAAATCACCATAGATTGCTATATTATGATGATGAGATTTATTCTTCATCCCTCGACCCATAGAAGCATATGATGATTGTGAAAAATGAGGAGTATACCAAGCACCCAACCTCATATCACTATGACAATAGCATTGCAGAGTCACCATCGGGTCAGAATTGTGGCATTCTATCAGTGGTGTGGTACACTTTTGCTTAATGTGACTCAGGGAACCACACTGAAAACTTCCATCCATGATCATGTGTCTTAGAGGATTGCTAATTGATACCATGGTCCAATTTTGATGTGTTCCACCACCATGACAATATGTGTCCCTCTTCCCCATTCTCCTAGTTCAGGAGTTATCACCTATAATCATGAATACTATCATACTTTCTCCACCTAGATTCTCCTCAGTGACAAATATCATAAAAAGGTTATCTGGTTTCAATTCCAAGTCCTTGGTTTGAGAAGACTAACCAATGTTTTGGACCAACTATTGGTTCACCAATGGGTCATCTAAAACCATATTCCGAATGAAGTCTTCTAACAAGTTCCAACGATGCGTATCAGGTGACATTTTATAGAAACAAAATAACAACCATAAGTCACACACTCTATTAACTGAAGTGTTAGCATTTCAAATTCAACGACATCATACTATCAAAACATTTCTTTTCAAAATCAATATTTTCCAAGTTCAACCATTTTTGAAAAATCTATAGTTTCATTGAAAATAAATCCATTTTTTGAATACTACCAAAACACAATTTTTTAAAATATCAGTTTTGAAAACAATATAAACATTTTTCAAAAATCCATATTTTCGCACCAAAATCATAAATCATAACTAATAATGAAATTTGAAATCCTAGTGGGAATCAATCCTCAAATGTGTGCCATGCTCATGTCATTGGCTAAACCCATGACAATGAGATTCTAAATCCTATAACTATATATAAAACACTTATGTACCCAAATCCTTGGTATCTTAAAGGTCAACATAAATAGGATAACTATGTATTTTATTCTCTACAATTCAGGTCCCAACAATATTATTCCTTTCTACCAAATCTACATAAGGAATATATGAGAATTAATTTCAACTCCATGGTTGAGATAACTAAAGACCATTTTTTTTTGGAAATTACAGAAAAATATAATACCACTTGTAACATCCTTCATATTCTCATTGTCTAGAGAGGTAATTGGAATGTTATTTACCATTAATAAACATTTCCAAGATGCGAAAGGCTGGAAATAAATTCCAATGAGATTCGATACACTTAGGGGATGAATTTCCATTTAAGAATAAAACAACCTACTAAACAATACATAACAACAAAATCACCATATGATGCATGATAATAATGAAATAAAAATCAACATTTCATTTATAAAAATAAAACTAAAACCAAGTACCACAATATTAGACAACAATAAGAAAGTATATAGAGGAAGACAAGACACAAAGACTCTAAAGAAAAACTCTATGTTCCAATTATACTTCATTATACAACACCATGAAAAAACCCATGTATCATGAAATACCACTAGAGATGTGTTACATTTTACCTTTTATTGTGTCTTGTTAAACAACATATGCAAAAGAACCAATGACCCAAAGTAGGTGTGAGTAATGAAAATCAAGAAGTTTTCCCAAAATGACCGCCCGACTCATGACACTAGGATAAAACATGTTAGACCATTTATATAAAATAGTTTGTATAAAAAAAATTCTAGAAAAGTTTATATAAAAATATAAACAAGTTCCATAGAAAAATATTTTTCTCGAGAAAAAAAATTCCAAGGAATGATCCCATATAATACATTAAAACGATTTCAAAAGTTCCATTTTTATAAGAGAATTCCACGACCCTTCTCCATATGATATAAAATAGGGTAGACTTCATACATTTACTATTTTGATGGGGGAAATCCCTAACCCTTATCCATCCTAGAAATGATGGGGAATAATTCATACCCTTGTCCATTCTGAATACACATGAACACAGAAAACTAAATGAGTCAATTTTTATGAGGGAGATACATGACCCTTATCCATCCCAAAATTATGGAGGAGACTACTCACGCTAATCCATCCCAAATTAATATGAACTCACACAACCATTTTGACAAAACCCAATGCCAAAACGACCATTTAAACCTTTTCAATAAAACAATAATTTAATTGAAAACATTTTTAAACAAAAAATTTCAATAAAACAAACCATTTATTGAAAGAAACTTCCATTAAACAAAAAAAATAATTTTAAAATAATCATTATAAAATCAAGTTACCAATTCCCATTTCTATAAAATGACCAATCTCTATAATTATATATATTGTCACTAAAGAGGGATTCAAACAAGAAATTCATATAAATTAAACAAAAAAATCCCATAAAATTTTAAATTGAAAATTCATGTTCTAAACAGAGGAGTCAAGAGTGAAACTACCTACATTGGGTTATTTGAAGAAAACAAAGAATGACATGAACAAATCCAACCAAACTAGGTCAAATATCCACAAACCCACCTTAGATCCCTTACCCTATTATAAACCAATCCAAAACTAATCATATTTGTAATAAACTATCTATTATCAATCCAAATTGGACATATATCTATGAAACCAAGAGAGAGGGAGAAGTGGATCTAAGGAAAACCATAAGAAAAACACGAACAACCAAGAATGACCACTTACCATAGGAAACTAACATAAAATAATGAATGTAGTCCTTCACATCAACTTTGGACCAATGGGAGAAGCTTCCTTAGACATTTCGAAGAGAGAATATCGATTTAGGGCCACATAGGAGGAAATATGAGGGAGGGAGAGACAAAAACATGAGAGATCCACAATTTTACGATCGCACTTTGTAACAACCCGAGATTTTATGAGAATTATTTATTTTAATATCATTTATGTCTTATGTTGTATGCTACACCAAATTTAGCTTGTGCTCTATGAAACACCATATTAGCTTGTAGTATACGCAACCCTATTCTTGGCTCGTGTTACACACAATTTCAAGTTCGTTTTATAGAAATTATTCTACGCAACAATAAGTATAGATTTTGTTTAATGTATAAATGAAATAAGTTTTGATTATGTTATACGCAACAACAAATGGATATTTCACTACACACAACCTTTACTTGGCTTGCGTTACATGCAATCATGACCTTCCTCGATAGTGTGTGTAGTACACAGTACCAGGTTTCACTAAACAACGTTATATGACTATAATATTATTATAAACTAGCCGTTATGAATAGTATTAAATATATTATGAATTTTATAACATTATTATTCATCTTATATATTTTCTAGAACATGGTATGAGAACAAAATAATTTTTTTGGGTAAAATAAGTATTTTTCAAAAAATGCAGATTTGTCACCTTTTGATGGCGCACCCACATTATATATAGTTTTTGACATGTTTATAAGTTCAATTTGACAAAATAAAATTCTTCTTTGGAATCAGGATATACAAATTTACTTTGGATAAAATTTTCATATTATTTTGATAACTTTCATATTTTAATGAATAGTAAGAACATGCTATATTTTAATTAAAAACAACTTTTTTTATCGCAATAATTTATATGGATAGATTATATTTTTAATTTGTTTTATAGTATAATTAGAATATATTTTTACCATTTAATCCGATGTTGGGCATTGGAATTAATTTCACTTTAAAATTGGACATAAACACGTGTCGATCTTTTTATAATTATTGTTTCTTAAAAACACGCTATTTGTTTTGATAACGAGAATTACTTTTAAAATTAATTAATTCCACTTATATGTTTTGAATTTGAATAAATAGACATAATTTTAGAATTCGGAATATAAAATATATCTTAGGCTGAATTTTTGGTATTTTTCTGAAAAACATCGATTTTTGATGAATAGTGAAACCACTTAGTGGTAGTTAAAAAAACCGACTCTTTCATTTAAATTAAATTTTACCAATTCTATGAATTGAATTTAAAAAATCCAACATACATGGTTATTATCAAGAAGTAAAATGTGGTTCAATACGATTAAAATAATTTTTGGTGAATAGTAACTTTTGACTTTTATTTGCTGCAGTTAAAGGTAAATAGGGTAATTCAAGGTTAAAAGAATATTATATTAATTCAAAATTACCTTAAAACTTGTCCTAACCTTATTGGATGAGTAGTGGCCGACCATGGATATCCTTGGGTCGATTTTGGGTCACCATTGAGCCACTTGGTAGTGATAATGACAATTTGCATTAATTAATTTAATTTAAAGACAAAATTGACATTAACAAAAATCTTTTAGTAATTAATTTTTATAAGGAGTTATATAAATTATCTTTTAGACTATAAATATTAATTGGAAATATAAAAATATTTCCTACATGGTGGTTATTTTTTATAAATTTTATACATCAAATAAATTAAATTATTTATGACACAATAATGATGCAGTATTTACCTCATTAATAAATGATTTAAATAAATAAGATTATAATGATTAAAATATTATCCAAAACATGTCCAATTCTGATTCAATGATTTTATTTAGACCATGAGTCATATTATCTTCATCTTTAATGATTTTTGGACCTTTTGAAACAGAAGATAAGTTTATAATAAAATAATATTTTCACACTTTCCAAAGGTGCCCCTCTCATACCTTATAAAAGGGCACCTCCTCCCTCTCCTCTTTACACCCTTTTGATCCTTGAAGCTCAGAAAAACCCTGAAAATTACTCTTCTAAACCTATCAAGTTATATCATAGAGGTCCTGGTCTTCTCAAAAGACCATCTCTAGTGCCCTAAGAAGAAGTTTAAAGGAGGTGCCTTGAGGAAGAGGTAATATCTTCTACCGACTCTTTCAAGTTTCTTTCTTCTTCTACTTCCTGTTCTTTAGTTGTTTCATTATAAAGTAATGACATAATTATTACTTATATACTAATATGTTATTATAAATATTTAACAACCCTATTTCACCTTCTATCCATCCTACTGAAAATGAAATCACCGCGCGTGCGTACCTAAGGAATACCGTCTCTACGCCATGGTGTAATCTGTTTTTTACCACCACCTTACTTGGATGGGTATAATTGTGTAAATAAATAACAATATATGATTATTGTAAAGTGATATTGATTCTGAAATATTATACATACACTTCAATACAATTCCACGATCATGGAAATGATATTATCGCTCGTGCGTACGTACGAACTACCGTCTTCACGAACGCGATGAGATTCATTTTCCATGATTAACCATTCATGTATGATTATAAAGTATATATAATAAATAACCATGAAAGATATTACATAATAATGACACTGGAGTTTTGTACATATATGTTTAATTTACTTAATTCCATTTAATTCAATATGGAAATGAAAACAACATTCATGCGTACGTACGGCCTACCGTCTCCATGAACGATGTACTTCATTCCATTTATCGATCTATAATATATATTTATATGATGAATATATATTATATATAAATCATGTTTTACATTCTGTAATTAAGTAAATCATGATATAAGTAATAATATCTAGAACAACATGTCGAAACACGTACGATATATGAAACGATTTTACCCAAAACGCTGCTTTAACATGGAATTTACAAAAGAATGTGTAATATAAAGTCCTAAGTGATCCATATATGATATAATAACAATAAATATGATTCTTTAATAAGTCAATTACATTATTTAAATTATTATACAGGAGGTTCAGATATGTACAAAGCATATCGGACCTATGGTAATGGATATTTTTCCAATCTCGTTTTTATCTGAGATTGTTTATTCGTAAGTATTTACTGGGGTTTTATTTTTCATTCATGTACCAGTTTTCTAAAAATGGTTTCATGTATGTTTATAGTCCTATTTACCAATTTTTGACTTTTACCACATGTTATATAAGGAATCTTTCTTTTGTTTACCATACAAGGATCTTTTTGACTTTTCCGACAAAAGTACAAGGAAAATGTTTTTTTAACTTATACGGCATGAACATATTTTTACGGTTTCATAACTCCGTATTTTAAAGAAGCTTACACTACAAGATTTTATGATTATTTTCAACAAAATCTTTTTATTTTAAAATTTCATTGCATTTTGTGAAAAGGAAATGACTTTGAAGAAGAAAGGATATTTTCCTCAAGAATTCATTTCAAGTGTTTTGTCAAAACTATTTTCCATCTAAGATGACATTATTTAGTATGATTATGTTTCAGGTATCATGTCTCTATGATTTACATGGTTTCATTTCTCTTATGATGAAATGATATCCATTTGTTTTATATGGATTACGTTATGATGAGATGATATGAAACCCATTTTATTTTTTGGGTTATGATGAATGATTTATATTTATGTCGTGGAACACGTTAGAATGATTTCATTATGAGATGGGTGGGACCTATATGTCCCTCCAATGCATTGGGTAAAGATTAATATATCATGAGATAGACATGGATGGAATGGTATGTAACTTTGGTTCAGTGATACAGGTTTGGAATGAGGAGTGAACTCAATTCAGAAAGGGAGTTTGTCCACTAAGATGGTCTTGGAAGTATTGCCTTGGCTACTATGGAAATCATAGCATGTGATTAATGGTTTTACACAATTACATGTTTTATTACCATGCTATTTTATCATGATTGATGTGCCATTATGATATATGCCTTACGTACTTCCATTTTTTATGTCATTGCTCAAGATTTTGATGTTTAAACTTTATGTTCATGTTTTTAAGTTCAAATGTATATGGTTTGTTTTATTTTCACCATGCTTACCCTTACTGAGCATTTGATCCCACCCTTTATATGTTTTCTTCTACCCAGGATATAAAGAAAGGTTTTAGTTAAGAAAACAAAAGGGGAAGATCTTTATGGAAGATGTTGAAGATCTTTCACCATGATTAGCAGATTATGTTCGGACTTTCCAAAGACACTAAACTATTACGGTCCTAGTGTGTTGGTTTTTGTTATGTATTATGTATTCCACAAAAGTAATGTAATGTCCATGTACATCAAGCTTTGGGTCTCTATAGACTTCTTACCTTTGCATGGATAGTTTCATGGTTAGGAAAACCATAGAAAAACAATGTGAAAGATACTTCATTAAGGGTTGAACCTCACATGGTTGTCTTACATAGTTTCCAAATCATGAACCAACCTTGAAAAATCCAACTATCCAATAAATCATGGTATCTTCTAAGGCTTCCTCACAGTTTGGACAAACTGTGAACAACAATTGTCCCTTTACTTTATCCAAGGTCTCATTGTGAATGGTTTTTTATTGGTGTTTAATAGTTTTTCTAATCTTTACACCAACTAGGAACCTATATAAAATCCACTTAAACACTCCAAAATTTCTCCAAACTCACTCAAACATCACAAATAATCATTACATACTTAAAATTCATAAATAAATGGTTACATACCTGAAACTGGGATTTCTATAATTATAGACCAAGATTCATTTCCTAAAATTCCATAGATCATTAGAAAAAACATTAGAAAACATGTAAAGCGATTTAAAATCTAAGGAGGGAATACTGAAAAAATGAAAAAAACATTTTTCTATTGAAAAAATGAGAACTCATAAAATTGTGTACTATTTTCACAAAAAACATTATGTATATAAATAAATCATAATCATATGTGTAGATTTATAATTTTCTTAGGAAATTATTTAAATTCCATAGAAATTAATGACATAATGAATCCATCTTAGGGAATAACATTTGAACTCACTTGTAAAGAACTTTCAATATGAGTATACTAATCAGTCATCTCCAATATTTTGTCTTCAAAAAATATATCAATACCCTATTCATTAGAGAAATATATCATAGGAAAAAATATTATTATATATAATTAAAAAGTACTATATTAAAAATAAAACCACTAATCATTTATTTTATATCATAAATAAGTTGAAAAAACTCATTTAAACTCGGAAAGAAGGCAGTTTATCTTTCAAAATTCTAAGTAGTGAAAAATAAAAGAACTGAATAGGATATTTTTCAACAAAATAGGATATATTTTATAGTAAATATGAAAAAATTAATGTCTATATTGGATGGAAATGGTGGTGATGTAGTAAATATTAAAAAAAATTCTTTTTCACTTTTCTAAAAATGGTCAATTGTGTCCCATATGGAAAATCAAAAAAAGAATCAAATTTAATACATTGTAAATTATTTAGGTATAGTTGAAAACGACATTAAAAAATAATTATTGTATACATAATAAATTTTTTGAAGCATTTTTAAGGAAATGGATTTGGAAGATAATGATTTTGATAGAAATACATCAAAATACTATTTTGAAGGAAAATATATTACCTTGAGTGCCAACTTGCATCATACATTATCAAAAACCTTAATATTAAATTTTATAAATTATTTAATTTAATATAATTATTTTTCATGTCCATTAAAATATCTTAAATACTTTTATTCCATTTATTATCAGGTTTTATATAGTAATTTAATCCTATTAGTTTAACATGGATGTTTTGTGGTTGTTCGGTCCCAAATAGTTTTGGTGTGTTGATCATGGATAAAGGGAGAATGGTTCCATCATATATTGGATATTCCACATTCTGTTGTCATAATTTTTTTCATAAAATAATATTTTAAAATCATCTACTTGATGATTAAATATAAAAATATTATACATCGTTCATGGAGGTGGTAGTCCGCACATACACATGAGTGACATTTTCAATATTCTAGAGGATAAAAAATAAATAATGATGATAAATGTTTTGATATATAAAATAATAACTGTATTATTAATGTCATATTTATTCATTATATACATTCATATATCCTTCCAAGTGATTTGGTAATTGAAAAATTTATTACATGACTTTAAGAGTGTGGTATTCCAAATGTACACATGAGTGGCATTATCATTTTTAAATGGACGGGAGAGTAAGAATGAAGATATTATTTTTTAATGAAATAGTAATAATTATGTAATATACATAAAAAATATCCATTACATAAATATTTAGAAAAATACATGTGAAATTATTATGTGGAACAAAACACACAAATTTATGGAGGTGGTATTCTGGACACACACGAACAACGTTTTCATTTACAATAAGATGGTAATTAAGTATAACATAGTTAATAAATAATCTTAAAAAACATTAAATGAAATAAATATACTAATTTAATTATTTTATAATGGTTAGAATATATTTTATATATTCATAAAAATAAATAAACATTAAATAATTTGGTTAATACTTATACCTATAACTTTGATATCTTATTTTAGATTACACTATATACCTTCTAGGATTTTTCTTTTGGTGGAAAATGAAACTCAATGGCATGGAGAGTAAATTTAAAAAGTATTTTGGTTTAAAATTAGTTGATCAAGTGTCCTAAAATTTTGTGAATAATTGAAGAGAAGAGGTACCCTTTTAGTATATATAAGAGTGGAAACCTTATACATAATAAGAACATTAGTATATGATAAATGTCACTCTAAATGTAGGTGGCTCCAATTAAGATAAATTTCAAAAATAAGATAATTTATGTTCAATATAAACTAAAATAAATTTATTTAGACATGTATTAGATATATTTTATTCTTTATCTCTTAGTTTAACCCTGCTCGTTAACCCTTTAAACCCTTACCATGGCCACAATCTTTTACAATGATAACTATTCATTTAAAAAAAATGATATTAAACTCAAGAAAATATATGAACGTGTTTATTTGAAATATGGAATCCATTTTATAATATTCAATTTCAAGAATCCTTAATGATTAATATTAATATTAGTTGATAAAATGAAATGAAAAACTATTTTTCTAAAAAGTGTCTTTTAAGCATAAAAATGATTTTACACTAAAATAAAGGGTAATTTTAATTACCATGTATTTATTTAGATTACGTAAGACAAAAGGAGAATTATTTGACTTAATTTAATTATTATATGTTTTGGACTCATTATATTGATATATATATATATTCTATTAAAATTATTTTATAAAAATTCATGTCATTATTATATAATTGTAATATAACAGAATTGAAATTTTTATAAGGTATATATTTTTCATAATTTATAGTAAAATAAACTCTTTATGTAAAATAAACAAAATCCATCCAAAGATATGTGAAATTTACAATTTAATTTATTTAATAAAATTAAAAAAAATTTCATTAAAATGAAAATAAAAATTAAAAATAAAACTCAATTTTTTAGAAAACAATTACCCTTTTAAAATCTATGTATTATTAATATTATTTCATATAAATTTAAAACTAAATGAATATTGTGAATTATATTAGAATTTATATATCAATTTTATATAGATATACATTAATTATATATGTATAATTTTTATATATACAATGACAACATGTCCTAAGACCATATTTTGGAAGGCCATAAGTTTGAAGACCATATTAAATTCCTATAGAAAACCTTACATAATTTTACTAAAATCCATTAATCTTGTTAATTTATTTCAATATCAACATGTGTATTATAATTTTAATTCTTTTCCTTGCTTCAATAATATTAGTTGGTGATATGGTATTCATGGTGAACCAAAAGAATAATGATTGTATGTTCATGTATTTTTTTATATGTTTTAGTTTATTATAATTATAATTTTCTTAATGTTGAATCATATTGAAACCACATAATTAATTTTCGTTTATATTTATTTTAAAAGTTTATCTCAATAAATTATAATAAGGTATGTTTTTATTTTTTCATTAATTTTACAAGAATCCATCAAATATAGTATATTCTATCAAAATAGGTTATTACAATAGTCGATTGAAATATAAAGAGAATATTATAGTGTGATATGGTTTTGTGATAGAAGGATAACTATATTTAATCTAGGGATGTATCCTTTATTATATTTCATTCTATTATATATTTTCTGTTTTCCTTTCTTGTTTCATGAATCAAACCCTCATACAACTTTATTCATTTATAATAAAAAAAACAAAACAATAATTAAGTGTTAGGATAATGATGATTATAAGTACACATTGTTAAGAGATAAACCTAGTTAGTAACTATTCTTCATTACAGGTTTTAAAAAATTCTTTATATAAGGATTATGTAATCCTTTTCTTTAGATAATGATTCGACCATGACTTTTTACATTGAAAAATCTTATGAGGATGAGTTGAGGGACACAATTTACTTCACGTTTTCTATTTTAAATTCAAACAATTCATTTATCATTGATTTATTCATCAATTCTAGTATAAGAAATAAATATTCATTAGAAAATTATTAGGCTGATTTTTTTGATAATGTTTTGGTAATCGAGACCACTAATATTTGAGCAGAAAAAATTGAAGTTTTATAAAAATATTTAGATAAAGTGGAATAAAAAATTGATCCATTTATCTTTCAGATCACATAGAGGAATATGAGCTATCATATTTTCTTAGTTAATCTTCCACAAAGTAATCCACTATGAAAAATAATTTGAAGCAGTGATAATATAGAGGGAAGTCATAAATATAGATTCATTTTGGTCAAAATATGGTAATAATAAATTGATATAAGATTCTTTATATATATATATATTATTCGTACATGTCATGGATGTAATGGTTTTATTGAAAAAGAAGATGTGGCTAAGGATTTAAACGATTAATTTATAGAGAAAATAGAGGAACCGACTGAGATGTTCAGATATTCACATGAGTATAGATATAAAAAAATATATTGAATGAATAATTCATATTCCAAGGTAAAATTTAATGTATACCATATTTTGGAATAAAATTTTAGCAACTAATGGATGCCCTTACAAACGATTAAGTGTTAGGATGTTTCCATTATATTTTATTCACATTCTTCACTAATCCAAGAGAACAATAATGAAATAGAAAAAAAATGATGAAATCTATCAATGAGTTACTGAACAACAATTTTAAGGTAAAAGTGTTTGAGCTAAGGACATTTGGTGGTTTTTGAGTAGGAAATATATGTCTCCTATAGACTAAGGAAAATGTACTCGATAATAACCCTACTCTTTATTACAAACTTAACCATGATTTATTACATAAACTTGCACTTAAGACAACTATGAGGATCAAGAGGTATAATATCTCTGGAAATTAGGAATATTAAATGACATATTAATACATAAAACACGACATTGTTATTGTAAACTTCTTTTACATGACCACAACATTCCTTGGAACCAAGCATTACATGGGATAACCTGAGGACATCTATAAGAAAAGGGTGAGCTATAAAGCCCAGTAAGGGTGTAAAAATGGTATAATAAGAAGAATATAATACATGTTAGACAATTTTTATATAAATGGATCATTAGATAAACATGAACATAAAGGCATGATATAACATGATTATCATAACATGAAAATGTGACAACAACATTTTAAATGATATTAGCATGAGCCAAAGCTCATTGCACATAGAGCATGTGTAAACCCTCATTACACTTGAATTAGAATGATTAAAACTTCATTGCACTTAAATTTTCATGATTAAACCCTATTTCACATGGCTTATCATGACACTATTATTTATTCAATGCATTGGAGCGCTCTCAGGGTTAACCCTTCTTAATCATTTCATTTCATGCATAAGTGTGCCACATAGATCATACAACATGGATTAATTAAACATCATAATTTATTCCATTTAGAATAGATATGGAATGCATAAATTTAAGACCTAAATCAAAAAGTAAATGTTAATAAAGGTGAATACCCCTGACAAAGAAATGGGTATCATATTTACTTACACGATGATTTTGGCTTGGAAATCTTGGTGTATCTTCGACAGTATAATGACATCAAATAGAAATTTTAAAATGGGTTGATGAGAAATAATGGGGTATATAATCATTTATACATGAAATTAACAATAATGGGGTCATGGAACATAATATACAAACATATTTAATTTAATTTAGATGCATAATATAAAATAATTGATCCAATGTAAATGAGGAGATAGAAATCCCTTATAGAATTTTAGCATGGTAACGAGTGTACACGGGAGGCATTAATGAGGAAGAAAGAGGTCTATAATAATTGAGACATATGGAATGCAGTATAGGGGAAGTTAAAAATCATACCCAACCATTTTTAACTGTAAAATAAAAGTACATAACAATAAAGGAAACTTGGACATAAATAAGGAAAGGAATGTGAGGACCCCTTACTTCGAAGTGTGATCCCAAAGGCTTGAGAAAAAATTGAGAGAGGATTCATGGGAGATTGGGTAGCATTGGGGGATTATAGAGAGATGAGGGAAGAGGTTGGTCTATTTTCAAATGGTTTTAGTGAATATAAATGGGATATTGAGTAGGTTTATATAGAAAAGGAGAGGGAATACATTATTATTTAGGTTTTGGACACTAAACATTAAACTAATCAAAACCACAAAACATACCATGGTTTTTACCATGGGTTTTTGAAAACATGGATTGGAAAAAATTATTTTATAATACCAATGACTGAACTTATTAAAATATTAGGCTTGATTATGTGGAGGTGAGTCACAATCTCATGGAAATCATTTTAAAAGTTAAAATATTTTATAAGTCTTGGAGGGTCCACTAATGCACCATAAAATTAATCAAAAAAATATAAAATCAAATTAATTTAAAGTTAAAACATATATTGTTATAACACCCCTTTTATAAGATATTATTACATCACTATTGGGTCATTATGAAGTCATAAAACACATTATATATTTATTTGGAATTTAATTTTTACCTAAAAATTTGACAGTCTCAGAAAATTATGTAAAATTAACCATTGGATAATATCGATGTCCTAATTAAAAAAATATTATTCATTTTATCTAAATAATTTTCTGAATATGTGAATATTCACTTTTAAAATACAAACAGACATTTATTGACAATTCATGGGTTTTGACAAACACAATTTTCAAACCCTAATAAAAATAACATTTGTATTTATAAATAGTATAAGATGATTTATATTTAATAAAAAATAATTTAGTAATAATATTTTATTAAAATATTATTTAATTAAATAATCCATTAATTTATGAAAATAGATTTCTTAATTGAATTTGAATATTAACTAAAAATACTATTTTTGATTTAAAAACCATTTACAAAGTAACAACAATAAAATGAATGTATATTATTTATTAAAAATATTGAAAATAACCATAAGGATAGGGTCTTGTTACATAACCCCTTATAAAACCCTCATAAGACCTAAGGGTATGGTGTGCGATCGTGACAGACTCTTGGGGTGGGTAAGATAACATCACTAGGGTGGTAATCTCTTTTAACTTACACTTCTCCCATATGTGGTTACATACATGCTTAATGTGTTGAAGCATGGCTTGGGATTGGTCATGAGAAAAACCTAGTGACGCTACCTCCTTTCTAAACTCCAACAAATGGGCTTTATATGGATCAATTCTACTAGATGAGGTCATCAGTTCCTTTGTCTGAGTAAATTGGATTTGTTAAAGCCCTATATTTATACAAATCACGTGATAATGGTTCAATGACTATATTATGAATAGTATCAATACATAAATATATTTTAAAATCAAAAAACACAAAACAAAGGAAGATCATATACTGTATATAACAATTTTACATAAGGATCCATTTAACTAAATAAATAGGAATTTTCATTAATAAGAGTTTGGGCGGTTACAAATGTCCCCCCATATGAAATTTTACCCTCTAAATTTCATTTTCCATCACTAAAACATATAAGGGTAACATTGATTCATCATTATCTTCGATTCCCATGTTGCTTCTTCAAACGTTTGGTTTCTCCACAACACTTTGATAAGGGCCATTGTCTTATTTCATAGAACGTTTCCTCTATGATCTAAGATCATCGCTAGATTCTTTTTATAGGATAGCTCATTCTCCAATGGTACCATTTCTAGATTGATTACAATCAATGAGTTAGGTATGTACCTCCTCAAGAGTGATACATGGAATACATCATGTATATGAGATATGTTCGATGAGATTGCTAGTCGGTAGGCCACTACTCCAATGCGATCAATGATCTAAAAAGGGATAATGTACCTTGGAATAAGCATTCCGTTCTTCAAAAAACTCATCACTCTCTTCTATGGTGATATCCAAAGGAATACCATGTCTCTAACATCAAACTCTAGGTCTCATCAACAATTTTTATCACATCTATTTTATCGAATCTGAGCAGCTTTAATATAGTTCTGGATGATCTTAAACTTCTCCACCATTTCATTGATCATTTCCGGAACTTGGAGTTTCCCCCCAACTTTATCCCAACATGCTGGTGTTCTTCACCTCTTCCCATAAAGGGCTTTATAAGGAGCCATTTGGATGCTTGAGTAGAAACTGTTCTTATAAGAGAACTCAAGTAGAGGAAGATTCTAATCCCATCCTCTATTGAAATCCATCATGCATGATCTGAACATATACCCAAGTGTTTGTATAGTCTACTCATATAGGCCATCAGTTTGAGGGTGGTAAGCTATACTAATGTTCATCTCAGTATTCAGATCATGTTGGAGACTCATCAAGAACATAGAGGTGAATCTTAGATCTCGATCAGATATAATCGATAGTGGAACTCCATTACACCTTACAACTTATCTGATGTATATGTTCAAGTTAATCCAATGAGAAATCCTCTATAATTTAAATGAAGTGTGTATAATTTGTAAGGTGATCCACAAAAACTTAGATAGCATAGTTTCCTTTAGATGTATTCGGATGTCTGGTGACAAATTCCATGGTGATGTTCTCCCATTTCCAAATTGGTATGGGTAATGGCTGCATCATCCCTTTATACTTATTCCTCTCATCCTTAACTTGCGGACTTACTAGACACTTTTATGTATACTCAACAATATCCTTCTTCAGGTTATCACACCAATAATTCTCTCAGAGATATCGATACATCTTTGTGATTCCTTGGTGAATGGAGAAATTTGAAGTAGGTGCATCATCCAAGAGTTCATTCATTAACTCAAGATTTTATGGAACACTTATTATAATCCCAAATATCACAATTCCTTCTTCACTAACATTGATCTCTGAAGATTTACAATTTTTGATAGTTTACACATTCCTTTTAATTTCAAAATCATCCTTTTGATCATAGTTTATCCTTTCCAAAATATATGGTTGAGCAATCATTTGTGAAAGGATTGATGATGTTACCTTATTTAGGATTCCCATGTACATATTCACTAAATCTAATAAGATTGGATCCTTTTAAATTCTCATCAATGATAGAATCCCTGGGTCCTCTAAACTTAAAGCTTCTTCCACTAAATTCTCTTTCCCTAGATCATAGTGAATTGAATAGTCATAGTCATTGATCATCTTTAACCATTGTCATTGGAACACATTCATATATTTCTATATGAATATATACATGAGGCTTTTTAGATCCACATATATTTTACACTTCTCTACAAATAGGTATTGTCACCAAAATTTTAAAGCAAAGATCACTATAGCCAACTCCAGATCATGTGTTGGATAGTTTTTCTCAAGAACATTCAATTTCGTTGATGCATAGGCAATGACTTTTTTATTTTTCATAAACACCCAGCCCATTCCCATCTTCAAAGCATCACTGAATATCACAAAAATTTATCCACTTGTGGGTAGTGTGAGCACAAGATTAGTGATAATCCTCCTTTTTACCCCCTTGAAGCTCTCTTCGCATTCATCACTTTAAGAAAACTTAACTCCCTTCTGTGTTATCTTGGTAAGAGGGTCTGACAATTGTGATTTTTTTTCAAATCAATGATAATATCCACCTAACCCAAGGAAGCTACGGATATCCATCATAGATTTTGGACTCATCTATCCCTTAATAGCATTTTTATTGGAGGAATCTATAGATATCCCATTACTTTTGATGATATGAAATAAGAACGTGACTTCCTTAAAACATAACTCACACTTTCTATACTTTTCATAGAGATTCTATTTTCATAGGGTCTCTACTACAATTATTAGATTCTCATAATACTCCTCCATGGGTTTGGATTATATCATAATTTCATTTATTAAGGCAACGAAAAACATGTTGAGGTAATCTCTAAAGACCCCATTCATCAAGTCCATGAAGATTTATGGAGAATTATTGATTCCGAATGGCATTACTATGAATTCATAGTGCTCGTACCTTGTACGAAAAGAGATCTTGGGGATATCCTCCTACTTTCACCCTTACTTGGTAATATCCTGACCACGGATCCACCTTGGATAAGTATTTTTCTCCACATAGATAACCGAACAAGTCATCAATTTGTGGCATATGATAGTTGTTATTTATCGTGATTTTTTGTGCCCATGATAATCAACGCAAAGGTTCATTGACCCATCCTTCTTCTTGATGAATAGGAATGGTGCACCCCATGGTGAAGCACTTGGGCATGTAAAACCTTTATCCAGATTCTTAGGTAGTTGTTTCTTTAGCTCCTCATGCTCCAAAAAATCCATTCTATACAAAGTCTTAGATATTGGAAAATCCCCAGGTCTAAGAACAATCAATAATTCAACATCTCTCCTAGAATAAAAACCTAAAAATTATTCGGTAAACACATCAGTGAATTCCCTCACAATAGGCATGCCTTTAAGGATATTTTCTTCCTTACACTAAATCATCTAAGAAAGATACATATGATCATAGGGTAGTAATATCCACATTTTAGATTATGGTGCTATTAATATTCACCCTTCTCATTACACTTGTACAATATCAGGGGTTGCTTCTCCATATGAAGAGTGATTTCCCTCTCACAGTAATTTATGTTGGCTCCATATAGGAAAATCCAATCCATGCCTAGAATTGAATCATATTCTACCAGAGGGAGTATGTAGAGATTCACTGAGAAGTTCAATCGAAAAAGTTTTACATGGGAGGAGTTATATTTCTAGGATGTAATGATTTCCCCATTTACCATTCTCACAGACATCTCTACTTACATGATTTGTAGTGGTGTTGGGATTATTCTACTAAACATTTGGAATATAAAAGAATGTGTTGAACTAGAATAAAAAAGAACATTCTCTATTCTTGAATGAATAACTATAATACCAATCACCACTTCATTTTCGGGGTTTTCTTCGGAGGTAGTGATGGAAAAAGATCTCCCATGCTGCCTTGGAGGTTGTTCGTTGCCTCTGAAAACCCTTGTCTTAGGGTAGTAGTTTGAGAAGTTCCCAGGATCTTTTCAGTTGAAGAACTGAGCAATGCATTGAAGCTAAATCAATTCATTCCTATCCTTAGTTGTAGTAGAGAGTTTTTCTTACTGACTGTTAATTACCAGGTGCCCTTATCATCCACATCTAAAGCATTTTCACACCCCCTTCAGGAAATTTCGGGGGTGCTTCTTTCCACACCATTAGAAAGTAGGGTTCCATAATTTCTTAGCATCATCGGATTTATCTATAGGACCACCAAAATTAAAGTCCAATTTCCACTTCTAATTCCCATGATACCATAGATATTCAACGATCTCTATTTCAAATTTGAGGGAACATCAGACAATTTATTCATAGTTATCAAAGTCATGGATTGTAATGGATTTCCATAGGCTAGGTTTCATTCCACCAAAGAAGTGGTCAACCTTGCATTCAGTGGTAACAAAAAAACTGGAGGCGTATCATGAAAGCCATGTGAATTTTTCCTTGTATGCTCCGATGGATTCGTCGTCCTTTTTCGTGAGGGAAAGGAAGTCCCTTTCTATATTAAGATTGAGGGTGCGAGGAAAATATTTATCGATTTTTTTTTCAGGAGATCTTTCCATTCCAAAGCCTCGATCTCTTCCTCGAGATTGATATTTTTAATCAATGTCCACTATGGATCAGATTCACCCTCCATATGATAAGCATCCAGAAGAACCTTATATTGTTAGAAAAATTGAATGATGGAGAATATCTGATCAATGAAGTTGATCGATTATTAGGAAATTGAGGGATCATTTGATACATTAAAAATAAGTGATTTTTATCCCATGAAGCTCTCGATTGTGGCTTGTTCTTTCATGGGGGGGGGGGAGGGTTGGAAGTTCCTCAAGACCCATGTTTCTATTCAGAACTTGAGTTATCTGAGAGAGTATTATGAAAAAGTATGCGATTCCCACACCCATTGGATGGGGAATATCATTAGAACAGTCCTGACAACGATCTTCACATCAATTGTTAGCCTGAGTCCTCCTATTACTAGCCATAGGCTCGAATAAAAGGAATGTTATGGGTAACAAATAAAGGGGAATCCACTGAAAAAAAGTGATAACTTATAAATTTCATTTATTTCCTGAAATTATGAATTTATAGGATTCAATCTATGTTATCCATGATCTACTTTCCAAAATATATTCTTAGGGAAATTTTTTATTCCCTTAATAATGATTCATACAATGCTTATGAATTTACCAAATCATATCCCCTAGTAGGGTCAAACGAAGAGTTCACGAAGGCCTATTTTTGTGCACCAGTACCCATTTAAGTATAACTCAATGTAGGGTTTTTAGTTTTTACCTCTTAGATACATATATTCCAAAGCCACCTATATTTTTTTGCATATAGTTAGGGATGAATTTTCATGATAAACCAATTAATCAAAAATCACCAAAATTAAGGGATGTTTTACTTATTATTAGTTTTATCCCTAAGGATTTCACTAGGGTGTTCTAATCCTCATCAATAAAATAAATAAACCTATCCTCTAATACCATCTATAACAACCCTAATATTTATTACACACTTAAACATGACTTATTACATAAAATTTCACTTAAGAGAAATATGAGGATAGGTTGGTCTAGTGTTTTAGGAAATTAGGAACATTACATGACAAATTAAGACATTAAATACCACATATTTATTAAAAACCACTTTTACATGACCACAAAATTCTTTCATACTTAGTATTGCATGGGACAAACTGAGGACATACATAAGAAAAGGGTGAGATTTAAAGAATAGTAAGGGAATAAAAAAGTCATAACATAAATAATTCAATACATGTTAGGAAATAGTAAAATCAATGGAGCATAAGCAGATGAGCCTCAGCCCAGTTGGTGAGGACTCTTAACTGAATCCAGGCGACCCAGGATAAATTCCAGGTGAAGGTATAATTTACGGGTTACTATAGTAGTACTGTAGCAAGAACTGTGCAGTATTGTAGCAGGTACTGAAGCGGGAACTATAAAAGGCACTGTTTGGCACTATAGCAGCTGGGAATTTTCCCCCATTTGGGCCTTCAGGCCACCGATTTGGTCCCCTAGTCCTTTAATTCCTTAGAACCTCCCAAGCCTTTAGGCCAGTAAAGGCATCAGGACACCTCAAGGATTTCAGGTCACCTTTAGTTTAGATACAAACCAGACAACCTTCAAGGAACAAGAACTATAAGGGGGATGAGCAAGGAGTTTTCAACACAGTAGAAGCTACACAGATTGCATGAATGAGAGGGTATGGAACTTGCCATCGGGACAATACTGTGCCTGCATGAGACAGCCTATACGAACAACCATGCGAGGTGGAGATCTGATTTCATGATGAAGATGCTAGGGAGGAGTAGTTCTAAGTAGTTATTCTGGGTTTTTTTTAATGTTTGAAGCCTACGAGCATTGAATTCCTCTAAGGCCTATGGTCCACTTAATACATACGCCTACGGGCCTTGTAAGGGTTCCACCTGACCTCTTGAAAGGTGGATTATCAAAAATAAATAAAAAATGAAGGCCTTCAAGCTATTTTATGGAATGGATCATAATAGAAACATGAACATAAAGGCATGGTATGGCATGATTATCATAACATGGAAACATGGAAACAACATTTAAATGATATTAGTAAGAGCAATGGAAAATTGCACATAGAGCATGATTAAACCCTGATTACACTTGAAATAGCATGAGTAAACCCTCATTGCACTTGAATTATAATGATCAAACCCTCATTTTCAAATGGTGTATCATGATACTATTCTTTACCCAATTCATTATAGCGCTATCAGGTCACACCATTTTTAATCATTTTATTTCACGCATAAGTGGGCCACATAGATCATACAACATAGATTCATTAAACATCACAATTTATTCCACAAATAAGAGATATGGAATACATAAATTTATGTTCTCAATCAAAATGTAATGTTCATAATGTTTAATACCCTTGATAGGGAAATGGGTATGATATTTAATTACATGATGATTTTGGCATGAAAATTTTTGTTTAACTTTTCCAACATAACGACGTCAAATAGAAATTGTAAAATGGGTTGAAAAGGGAGAAAAAATTTATCCCATCATTTATACATGAAATTTGTTATAAGGGGGTCATGGAATATAATATCTCCATATATGTAATGGAATTTTGATGCATAATATAAAATAATTTCTTGAATGTAAATGAGGAGAGAGAAATCAGATACTGAATTTTGGCATGGTAACGGGTGTACATATGAGGAGTTAATGAGGGAGAAAGGGGTATATCATCATTAATACATAAGGAGGGAAGTATAAGGGAGGTTTTAAATCATATCTCAATATTTTTAAGTGAAAAACAAAAGGGTATAACTATATAAGAAAACATGGACTTATATAAGGAATGAAGGAATGTGAGGATCCCTTATTTGGATATGTGATCCCATAGGATTGGGAGAGGCTTTATATAGACTTCTTGGGTGCTTGGGGAACCTTGAGAGGATTATAGAGTGAGGAGGGAAGAGTTTGGTCGAGCTTCAAATGGTTTGAGTGAGATTGAGTGGGTTTATATAGGAAAGGAGAGTGAATTCTTTATTATTTTGGTTTTAGACACATTACATTAAACAAATCAAAACCACAAACCATCCTAGGGTTTTTGCCCATAGTTTTTGAAAAGGTGGAGTGTAAAAAATTAATTTAAATGGATAATGGACAAACTTATTATAATATTATGCTTTCTTATGTATAGGTGAGTCACACCCTCAATGAAAATCATTTTAAAAAGTTAAAATATATTATATGTCTTGGAGGGTCCACTATGGCACCATAAAATTAGTCAAAAAAAAAACTAAAATCACATTATATTAATGGTAAACATATATTTTCCGAAAAAAACCTTTTATGTTGTTTTATTACATCACTATTGGGTCATTATGATGTCACAAAACACATTATATATTTATTCAGAATTAAATTTTTACCGAAAAATTCGACTCTCTCAAAATATTATGAAAAATTAACCATTGGATAATTTCAACATACTGATTCCAAAAATAATATTCATTTTGTCTAAATAATTTTCTAAATATGTGAATTTTTACTTTTAAAATAAAAACAAACATTTATTGACAATTCATGGGTTTTGACAAAAACAGTTTTCAAAGCATAATAAAACACGGGATTTTATTCATAAAAATTATACGATAATTTATATTTAAGAAAATTTAATTTATTAATAATATTTTATTAAAATATTATTTAATTAAAAAATCCATTTATTCATCAAAATATATTTCTAAATTGAATTGAAATATTAACTAAAAATACTATTTGTTCTTTAAAAACCAATTACAAAGTAACAATAATAAAATGAATGTATATTCTATATTAAAAAATATTTCAAAAAATCATAGTGTGAGGGTCTTGTTACATAACCCTCTATAACACATGAATAATACCTATGGGTAAGGTGTGCGATGGTGACAGACTCTTGGGGTGGCTCAGATAACATCGCTTGGATGGTAATCTATATTAACTTCCACTTCTCCCTTAGGTAGTTCTATTCAAGCTTAATGCGTTGAAGCTATTATTGGGCTTTGTCAAGAGTGAAGGACAGTGATACTATATCCATTAAAAGCTCCAAAAATGGGCTTTTTATGGATCAATTCTACTAGATGAGGTCATCTCTGTCTTTTTCTGATTAAATTGGATTTGTTAAAGCCCTATATTTATACTAATCATGTGATCACTATTTAAAAACTATATTAGCAGTGGTAACAATTATTAAAAATATTTTAAAATCCAAAAACATAAAACTAGGGATGTACACAAGTTTTATATAACCATTTTACATAATAATACTTTTAATTAGATCAAGAGGAATTTCCATTAAAAAATGTTTGGGTTGTTACATACTGCCATTGTCCTACAATGAGAAATATAAAAATAACCATCTAGTTTGGGATACAAAAGAATCAATTTTAATTTAATCACCTTATTTTTATTTTCTTTTTCTGAATTTTATGATATTTTTCTCTAATTTTTCTTGTATGCCTATACAGAATAGTAGCTATGAGTCTAAATTTAGGATTTAACTATATAAATTAAAACGGTTATTTCCTTTCTTTATACTTATTCTTATAATGTATATAATTGTTTTCTCGTTAGCCTTATGTATTGATTCATATGTAGTAAATTTTATAAAATAAAAGTAGGTTTAGGGGTTATCCTTTAGTAAATTAATTGTTTTTTTATAAATTTTTTTATTTATCTATTATAATTTTTTTTATTTTTTTCCTTAGCATATGAGTTGTTATGCTTCATTTTTAGTTTTTTTAAATTTTTGTCTACAAAATGAATTCGTATTTAATTCTATAAACCCATGATGATTTTTGAACTGTTTTAATAGATATATTTTATCTAAATTAATAATTTAATGAAATTTTGGTCAAATTAAAAAATTTGGGAAATTCATGAAATACAAATTAAATATTTAATCCCATGACACAAATCAATATAAAAATTTATAAATAACCTACATAGTATGATTATAAACCATTTTAACATATTATTTACCTTCACCTTATTTTTTGAGTGAATTGAACAATGTTGAGTTTAACCAAAATTTGAATTTTTTCTATCAAAACATCGAGATTAATGGAAATTTTGTTGAAAATGGATGGGGAAATTGTTTTGTTAATATAAAATATTTTCTTATAGAAAAAATTTCTTATTTAGATATACCCTTTATATTTAATCATTATGATTAATTTTTATGCTATAAATTTCTAGTTAGTAAGACATATCAAACAACCATAATATTTATCCAACACAATATATAAGTAAAAATCACAATCTGGTCAAACAGAAGTGTGAGGGGATTTCTATCTCATCAGTCACTATATCATTGAAAGTTACTTTGTTAAGAATATTTAAGGTTTATATTTTTTTATTTTAGAGTGGAAAAGGGGTTTAAAAACTAAATTCTAGTTAATCCACTGTAAATAATATTTCATAAAATAAATTAATTAGAATGTATAAATAGCTATACTTATTAGGGAAATAAAGAAAAAGAATTAAGGAATTCAACAAGAAATATTATCATTCAAAATATGGGTTTGTAAATAACACAACTACTTGAAATTTAATGAACCCTTATGACCTTCAAATATCAATATATTCAAAATTTCAAATAAATTATAAAAACAAATATTCATCTTTAGTAAAGGAGGTTGAGTTGATTAAATTCCAATGATGAAATAATAAAGGTGTGATCCTTAAATTATAGTTTTCATTATTTATAGACATAATTAGTTATGAATGAAATTGAGGAGAAGACCATTCTTGGGAGAAAACTGATTTATTCATTTTATTTTTAAAAATTAGCCAAAAATAATTATTCTAACATAGATATTTTTGATTTTTTATTCATACCATAACCAAACCTATAAAAATACTTATTATTTCAACATGATTAAAATAATTTCTTGACTCATTTTGGTGAATAATTAGAAACTTATCGAGCCTATGGTTTCCCTGAAATGAATTTGAATATCATTTTTTTTGAATTATAATTTTTTTTGAGATATGAGTGAAAATATTGTGAGGAAAGTGTTATCTGTGTATGGGAGGATAAATTAAGTGGTAATGGACTGGATTAATTGAATATAGAAGTTTAAATAATGGTTATTATGGAGGGATGAAAATTTTTTCGGGGATTTGTGTTGAATTATTAAATCTCTTTGGCTTATGTTTTTAAATATTGTATGGTCCTGAAAATTCCCCAAGGGGGAAATCCAATTACCCCAAAACTTGGAAAAGGACTGAACCAGTCTGCGTACCAGATATTAGCAACAATATGCAGTTGGTTCGGTGAACCACCCTCCCGCAGACGCTGTCATTCGTGAAATGGGGGGGGGAGAGCCTACACGGGCTCGAGCCATGAAGACCGTCGATGAAGCCATCCCGTTCCACCATCGCGGACTCTGTTGTTCGCGGAACGAAGGCATAATCCTTTATGGAAACAAACCCTGTCATTTGTGAAATAGAGGCGGAAGGTGTATGCGGCTATGAAACTCGTCATTCGCGGAATAGAGGCGGAGTGGTGCACGACAGCGGAGAAATTCTGCGAATCTCGGTTCCAAAAATCCTTGGTTGATTGAGTCGTTCGCGTGTGGGGATTCCTTCATGGGATTACAGAAAAAGTGTTGTGTGCCCATCGATATGTCCTCTTCATGACTCTATAAATATTGACCGAGGGGTACCAAAAATTGGGAGGAAGGATGGGTGATAACCTATGGGGAGACGCTGAAGAAATCGCTCCCAACGGAAATGTTCAGTGACCATCCACGGACCCCATATCATCCACGGATGTACTCTTCCACATAGAGGAGAAACCAAACCATGAACCACATGTGGCCATCTACTTCACGACCACCCCATCCGCATACTAGTGTCATTCACAAAATGGGGGCGGGAACCCCTCTGCAGGCGCGAAGTAGGATGGGTGACAACCCCGTTGGAGACACCCTTCTCGGCCATTTCCTCTACAGCCATCTCATCCGTGGACACCCTTTGCAGACAACCTCCTTCATGGACTAGTCCTTCACGACCTGCTACCTTACGGCCACCTCCTCCATCGACACCCTTTGCGGATAACAAAACCGAAAACCACATGTGGCCAGCTCCTACGCAGACCGCCCCGTGCTAAAAACCCCATGCACTTGCTGGGCCAAACACCGGGGGCTGCGCCCCCGAACCCCTGCTCGGTGTCAGTTCCCAGCTTTGGTCCCCCCCCTATGGGCTGGTCCCTTTGCTACCATCACTGACTCTTATGAAAAATGGAGAGTCGCACCATGAACTTTTCGGGCTGGGTCAACAATATTTTACATTGCACCCTTGCGTCGCCCCAACATTCGTCCTATACATTCCATGAGTCAAGCTACTCCTCATGACTCTCCTATAACCCCATTTCCTATATCCTTTTGCTAAGTTCATCTAGAAAGGGCCTCCCTTACATAAGTCCCACACCAGCCATTTCTAGGTATTTACTACCTAGTCGTCCGGACCACATGACATTAAACTTCACGACCCTCCTCCTATCTATGTGACATTAAACTATATGGAAATAGTCATATCTACATGACTATAAACTGTAGCATTACCTATCATTCAATAATTAGATACCTCTGGCTCCATGCAAAAGATTCCCTATGCTCCAAGCATAAGATTCCTCATGCCATGTTTACAATGGAATAATTTCAAGAGCGCTGGAATCCATTCAAACATTCCATCACTCCACCTCATGCTTTTCACGCCCTTCATTCGGATCTTCATTCCATTGCTTGTTTGAAGGGACCCCCTAATGGTCTGGTCCCATTCCACCTCAGCTCACCTACCATCCTGAGCCAACACCTCGAAAGACTTTTCACAACACTTTGAGTCATCTCCTGTGTTTCGAACATGATCAATATTCGACCCTCATCTGTTCGTCCCCATTTCAGGCTAATGCACTACAGATGTTGTGTTTCCAACACGGTCAATAGTTATCCTCTATCGTCACGCCACCCTCCCCACATTCCGAATGTTTGGCATGTGATTCAAACTTTTCATATCCCTTTTTTCGGACGGATCCCAACGCACTTGGCGTTATCCCGCTTGTGCACTTGCGCATAGGCGTTGGCCCAATTATATTCCTCAACCCACCAATGGGTTGGGATGCCATCATGGCCAGACATGAGGAAGAAACCTTGGGAGTCCCTCCTGGAGTAATCCCCACACCATCCTCACTGGAAGCCAATGAGCATGCTCTTTTCAACATGGAGGGTTCATTGCTCCGATGCGCGACTTCTACCTTCCACGAACATCAGGACGGAGAGTCCAGTGGTAATGATCTTCTTATCCACTCTTCTTCCATCTCCCCTTTCAACAATAGGGAGAAAGGGTGAGGTTAGACAAGTTTGTTGCATTCTATAATTTCTCACAATGAGCATGACTCACTTGGGATTAGATATTTGTGATGGTCGTGGTGCCCGCACAACAACGGTGGATTAACCCGAACTATGCGGACTTTGATCCCTGTCTCCTAGGAAGGGTACGTAGGAAGCATCCCCAAGGATCATGCACAACAATTGGTCATTCCGACCGATATTTAAATTGGTTTACCCACACCTTGGGCTGCCCCCATGCGTAATCACCATCACACTTCCCATGGACGCACCTTTCACGACGTGATCGTCTGGTCCCTACTGCCTCTTGTTTCTCACACCGAGCATGACTCACATGGTATTAGAGTAAGAATCGAGCATGACATCCTCTCCTAGGCTGCCTCAGAGTGTGATCTCTATACCCATCTGAACTACATGGACTTTGATTCCCCACCGCAGGGATATGTAGGAAGCCTCTAAGAGGTTCAAGCCCAATCACCATCGGACCCCCGAGTCCACATTCACGTCAGTTCTCTAACATTACCGTTCGAACTACGTGGACTTTGATCCCTATCTCCTAGGCAGGGTATGTTGGAAGCCTCGCCATGGTTCAAACCCAACACTCGGTCGATCTGACCATCTTCATGTCGGTTCACCACACCAACCATGTGCATCCAATAGCGTAACCCCGTACCAAACTGAACTACGTGAATTATGATTCCTCTCACAGGGATACATGGAAGGCCCATACGATGGGTTTGATCAAATGCTTAGTTCATTATCTGTCCCCCCTGGATGACAATAAACTCCAGAGTTCCTGGTTACGAGGCTTTAAATCAACTCCATCTCAATGAGTCCAGACTCTTCCGGGTCATTAATCCAACGAGGGATGGTAAACCTCAGGCATAAATGATTCCGAACACCTGCGTCCAGATGACCATCGCCAACCTGGAGTAATCCATAGATACTGTTCTCTGGTATAAACCAATGATTCCTAAACAAATGAATACATCTTCAATCTATAAGAGAGTACCATAATTGGAAATAGTTCCCTCCAAAAGGGTGTGATGAGCCCGACTTCCCATCCTCTCGACCAATGTGAGTTCTTAAGCATCACTGATCAAACCACCCAGTGAACGCCTAACTTTGGAAAACAGGTCCACGTATTGCTGGATATGGAACCTTTTGGGCATTTCAAGGTAATAACGGTGCACCCGATATGAGTGATTAGGAAGAACCCAATCTTCTATAATCAACTGTCTGGTAGCGTACGTTTCTCCCCCATAACCCCATCCGGAACCGCGAGACAGATATTTTTATTATTTTTTATTTATACTTTTTCAAAATTACATGTGTTAAGAGTGAATATATTGGTATAGATAATCATTTATTAACTTTTTAGACGTGTTTCATGAAATAAGTAACCAAAATTTTATCTTATTAATTAAAAATGAATATTTTTATTTTTTAGAGATATTTTTTGAATTAATGTAAAAATATATTAATTCAGGGGTTTTAAGAGTTTTAATGATTATCTAAAAATAATTAAACAAAGCATGTATTTATTATTATTTTTGGGAAAATAAAAAATATGAAATTGAGATGTTATAAATTTTTGTGTTGTCTTATTACATATGACTTTAAAAAAATTCTATAGGGCTTATATTACTTTTTATGACTCAAATGGATGTCATGTTACTTTTAATAGTTCCAAAAATATATTTTCATATTTTAAAACTCTATTTTTATGACTATTTTCAGACCCGTAAGTCTTTTGAATAATGTTTGAATTTTATTTTACCACATATTTTATTTGAATTTTTCTATTTTATATAGATTTTTATATTGCATATGGATTATTATGGAAACTTATAGGTATTTTATTTCATAATAATTAAAAATTATTTTTTACATGAATTAATTACAAAAAAAATCCTATGACCTAAATAAGCTCCATGAATATTTACTTTTTTACTTTGAGTAATTTTATAAATAAGTCATTCACATTGCATGCATTTCAGAAAACCCACTATCACAACCATGTGATATAATATAAAGGAATATAAAGAGTTTGGGGATCATAGAAGACTAAATGAAGTGTTAGAGGAGAAATAATGTCTTGTCTCCCATGAGATCACCCCATTTAAGGATTCATTTTCAACAAGAATTAATGATTTATTGCTGCCACCACTTAGAAGTTGGTTGTTAATGAAACCATATACATTAAATATTCCTAAAATGTGAAATAAAGGTTATAATAATTTTAAAAATATTATCCCCTTTCATGTATGTAAGATATCAAATATAAATAATACGAAGAAAGAGATAAACCACACCATAGGTGTAGGGTATATAATGGGTTGTAAAGGGGGATTAGCTGGGAGGATTGTAAAGGAGATGAGAAAAATGTGGCTGAGGGATGATTTGTCCAGGTAAAGCTAAATTAATAGGTAAATTAGGATATTATATATGTGATTACTTTTCCCTTTTGAGTATATTTATTTAAAATTTAAATCCTTATGAAGTATACAAGAACCTTATTTCATGATTTAATTGGGTCATTTCCTTTCTCTAATTAATTTTATTTTAAGATATTATGAATCATTTTCAACTTATTAATGAGAAATGGTAATTCTTTGAATTTAATATTATTATTTTAGGCCTCACTTTTGAGAACAATAGGTTCAATCAGATTTGGATTCTCATAGATCATTGTATAGTCAATTCACATTCATAAGAGGATCAAAATAGGTTAGGAGATCATAAAATGGTTTCTAGAATGATTTAGGTGTCCCCTTAGAGGTTTTTGAGCTATAATTGAGGAATTTTATTGTGTAATATCTTTATATAATAAATAAATAAGTTTTTAAAGGGTAGAAATTTTTTTCAATTCCACATCCACATATCTATTTTCATAATCATTTTCAATCAGTTCTAACTTTTTCTTTATAAATTTTAATTCTAACATATTATTAATTAATGTTGTATTTGGTATCTATTAACTTTTTTAAAAATCTTTAATTCCCCAATTCTCTTATCCTTAATCAATAATGAACATATGTGAAAAGTTCAAACATATTACAAATCCTACTTGAAAGAAAACAATATGATTTATATATATAATTGCATAGAAGATAATTTATTTGTTTGAAATCCATTACAAAATTACCACCATCAATGTATAAATAAAAATAGAATGGATCAAAGAGGAGAATATCTTAACAAAAATTTCATCAACTATATATGGGAGTTTGGGGTTCATTCACAACTAACACCTTATACTCTACAACAAAATAGAGTTTCTCAAAGTAAGAATTTCACCTTGTTGGACATAGTGAGGTTGATTATGATTCATGTAGGTAATCCATTTTCATATTGGTAATTTACATAACAGATGTCAGTGTACACAGTAAACCATATATAAAATTGGGGAGGAAGATCAGAAAATATTTTAGTTCAAATTTGGAAATTAACTGCTACTATATGATAATCTAATATGGGGCTAAAATAAATATTATAAGTCCACTTCTAGTAATATACTAGTAAATTGATGAAATATGTTTATATTTTTAGGAAATAATAATAAAAAAATGGGTTATTATACACAAAGACTCTTTGAATAAAAGTTATTAGTAGCAATACATGAAAAATTTCTTGAGAGGGAGAACATCTCTAAATGTGATTATGGGAGAATGATTGACTTTGAAAAAGTGGATTCCCAAGATAGAAAAGAGTTTTCCAAGGTTTAAATTCCACCACACCCCTTGTAAGAGATATTTTAGAGAGAGGTACTATGTTGATAAACGATAGTGGGTAGAGAATGATAGAGATATGGCTCTCTTTTCATATATGATGGTGAATCATAATTTGATGAAAATGATGAATCAATTTTATACCAGGAGGTATTATGTTGCACAAAATCAATAAGGTGGAAAATCCACGAATTATGTGATGTATTCCATGTATCAGAACCATGTTTTAGTTCTAGTAAATCCAATAGTAGATGTAAATTCTGTTGGGTGAAAATAGATATTCAATAAAATAATGGACATGCAAGGTTATGTTAGCATATATAACTAAAATTTAATGGATTAAGTGTTTAAATAATTTCAATGAATAGAATTTTTCAAAATATTATAACTAGTTTCTATATCAAAATCAATCTAATGAAACTTTCCACAGCATATTTCCCTGATTATGAGATTTGAAAAATGGTTATCAAGATAGGTTTCTCTTAAGATAACCTTATTAAAGATGTTTTTTGACACAACCATACGGATTTGTGAGTCCACATGATTAGAATATGGTATTGTAGTTATATAAATTCTTTTCTGCATCCATATCATGTAATATTCACTTTGATGAATCTATATTGGAATTTTATTTTATAAAGAATGAATACGATTCATGTGCCCACAAATAGCTTAGTGGGAATCAAATGATTTCCCATGTAGAACATTTTTATGACATGTTATTTATTTTAAATGATATTCTATTCACATGGATAATTATGGAATGGTTGAACATGTTCTTATCTATGAAATACTTTTAGGTTCTTTGAACATTAGAAACATTGGATTGGTCAAGTCCACCATTTGATTTTTTCAATATTGATGATTAATCATAGATTTATATGGAAATGAACTAAATGATCAACAGAATTGAATATAATTATATAGTTAAAGGATAAATATTAAAAACAATGCGCATGGTCGTCACATATTATTTATAATTAATTCATAAAATTTAATAATTACCTAGAATGAAATTATTTCATTGTAGATGTATATAATAGTTGATATACATTATACCATCACCTTGTTGTAGGAATTAAAATTATTTTTCCTCTAGTGGTGATCGACATGTGTTCCAATAATATATGAACATTACTGTAAGAATATCCAAGTGATATCATGATAGATCATATCACTTGTTTTGTTTTCCTTTGATCAGCTTGAGAATCATCTCTAAAGGATTATCCTTTATTTCTCTAGACTCAAGATCAGAACGTGGAGGAATATCACTCTCTATTCTTGAGAGTATTTATTGATAAAGGACCTCTCCATAGCATCGGAAGTATTTTTAGGATTTCTTTATTCATAACAAAAAATTAATTTTCTATCTTGAAAAATAATATAATTGGGTTTATATAACTCTAATGTTATAAACTAATAGTGTAACAAGTTTCCTTTATGATTTATTTAATTATTAAGGTCCCAAATATCTATAAAAATAATAATATTATTTCTTGACATGCACTAAACACATGAATTAAATTAAATATTATTTGATTAAATAATATTCCACATATATTATTTCTCATGGGTCCTATAAACATGGTCTACCATTGATCTAAAAAAAATCATCGGTCCTTGAATAATAGTTAATTATTTTAAAAATAAATATCAGGACATTATTCGTCAATAAATAAATAAATATTGTATTCACTAAACAAAAGCTAAATATTTATTAAATATTTCACTCACATAATATTCTCTCAAATAATTGCTGAAATAATATATCTTATAAAAAAACATGAATAATTATTAAACCCCATGTAGGAATAATATTTATTCAAAATTTTAAATAAAAAATAATATCATATTATTTAATTAAATTCTATATAAACTTACTGTGTGTCCATCTAGGACTCTTTCTTAGTGGCATTAAGTGAGGAATCTAAAAGTAAAAAAGATATAATCTAGAAACATGCTAAGACACCCATAAATAATGATGTTATTGTAACAATGAAATAATACCTCATATAGATGTGTACTATGTAATAGAACCCCATTATCATGATTTATCTAATAATACAGGTTGCAAGATGGTTCCATCAACCTCTGTGGTCGATGTCTCTTTCTTTTTGACTTTCATGAAATCAAACAATCTTGTAGAACACCATGAAAATGGATTTATTTAGGCTATATCATTTTCATCAAACATCTTGAGATATCAACTTCCATAAAAGAATATAAGGAAAAAATAAACTCTTTCCATATTAAATAATGAAATATTACTCATGTCACATAAAATGTGTCGTACCTCACTGAAAACATATGTTGTCATAGATATCATCAATAAATCAAAGTAAACTAATTATAACACTAATAAATAAAAATATTAATGTTTGTGGACCACTACAAACGTCTTCAATATGATCATCCAATAAAACATATTACAGTACACCAGTTTGGGGTATGAAACCATTTTTTATGCCTTTTTATGTGGTTAACTTTGTTGGCTAATTTTTGGGAAAGTTTTGGAAGGTTTGGTAATGGTTATGTAGATTTTCTAAGGGTTCATGATTTGAGCATGGTTAGGGAAAACCATGAAGGATATCCAAGAAACCGTGATGGTGGAGGTAGTGGGCTTCAAACAGTTTGTGCACAGTTTTTCTAAATGTGTGAGGAAACCATGTGGGGTTCACTTCGAGACAGTAGTAGGAGCATAATTAGCACATGACTTGTCTAACCATGCGAGCTAACCATGTGCGACATTAAAAATTAAGTTTTCAAATCTGGGATCACTCGATATTTTCCCAAAACACTCAATTTATTCCCCAACTCAATATTCACTCAATTTTTTTGGTTCTCAAGTGTTACAGGGGATATTCCACTCATTTTGGAGGTGATTATAAGTGTTTTCAAGGTGCGGTGAAAAAGATACTTCTCCGGTAAATCTTCTATCTTGGATCATTATGGGTTTCTCATAGATATACATCTCTATCTCTCTCAGGATTCTAGATCTAAACCTATATCATACTGATATAGGGTTTTTGTTGAATAAAATGTTTAGGTTTTGGCTTCTTGATGTTAGTAAAAGATATCTATGTTGGTTTTGGTGGAGAGTTCACCCGAATTTGTGGTGCTGTTGTAATTTTGTCAACATCATCAAAATTTTAAGGTAGGTGGCTTCTCTCTTGATCCAATTTTTCTTGATCTATAATCCATTTTTTCAATTAGTTTGATTTTATTGGATTTGGTTGTGATTATAATCTTTGAAGCTTGTTGTAAATTAATTTTGTGATAATTTTTGGATTTTGGGGAAAATGGGTTATTGTGGTGAAATATTATTTGTTTTCAGATGTTCAAATATTGATTCTAAAATCGGTTTATTGGGTTGATTTATGAAAATGGTTTTTGATAAAAGGGGTTGTTTTTTTTTTGAAATTTATTTAATCAAGGATGATGTCACATAGGATTGTTAGGATGTGAAATTGATGTTTCATATTGTTGTGTTTTTAGTGGGTGTGTGTCCTTGTTTATTGGTTAGAGATTTTTATGCTTCTATTGAAATAGTGATAAGTGGGTGGGAAATACCACTATAAAATGGTGATGGATAGTTCGGTTTGAAGTACCACTAGATTGGGATAGTAGTAAATGGGCATCGACAGGAAGTCCCCCCGTGATTTTTACCCTGTGTTGCATGTCAGAAACTTTGTGGATATGATTTGATTATGCATGTGGCTAAGAAATATGACATTTTTTGCTAATTTTTTATGGTAAAATAGATTATGGACTGTTTTTTGGATTTTCTTTTATTGTGTATTTGGCTGAAAAAATGGCTTGGTAAGGGTATGTTTGATTACTAGAAATTGTTTAACAATTTGATGTTTATATAAACTACATTTTCACAAATGTGATAACTGTTATATCCTAGTGGCATGGGTTGGGAAATCATTTGGGAAAAATATAATGAGTAATTTTACTCACCGTCCTCTTTGGAACTTTGGTGATTTTTTAGATGTCAATTTCTAGGACATTAGTACGGGTAAAGAAAGTCATTTCTCTAGAGGTTCATCATGATTCTTGATTGATATTTTGGTTCTTGAATTTTCAATATTGATGTGGTGAAGTGGAAAAAACATGGTTTCATTTGGGTCTTGTCGTGGAGTCTTCTGCTCAGTACTCTTATATTCGTGTTTTATAGGGGTTTTGTATTGGTTTATGGGAATTGTTATTTTATAGTTTGGTTGTTCTTAGTTAGATATTTTTTTGGGTGTAAATTGTTGACATAAATCATGTAGTTGTGGGTTTTTATGACTTTTTTGGTTTGTTGGAATATTTATAAGGGAAAATCATTCCCCAATTGTTCTTAAAGACCTCAACATTTTTTGATATCCTTTGGAACCTTGGGGATATGTCCTAAGGATAAGTAGGATCTCATCACCTTCTAAATCCATTGAGGATGGGGTGTGATATTACAAGTGGAATCAACATGTTTGGTCCTTGGAATAAAAGTACATCCAATTTTTTTGGTCTTGACATTAGTAATAGGTCTTGGAATTGATATTCATTCTCGGTAAATTCCTTGAGTTAGAATGGTATAAAGGTGTAAGATTTTCAAAACATGAAATACATAGCATAAAAGGGCATAGTTATCCATTTTATGCTGAACATCATGTTACAAAGGATATGGGTACAAAAGCGTTTTGAGACACTTATTGGATCGTGATCTCATTCTCATAGGTGCAACCAATGATATGGGCATGAAATGCATAGTAGAAATGAATTCTCACAAGGATTGAATATTTCATTTGGTATAACAATTTATGTTCTGGTATAAATATATTGACTTCTGTGAAATATGGAAATTATATCAAATGAGATAATTTAAAATGTGTATGGTCTTGGAATTTTGAAAATGGGCAAATTTTCAAAACATGGTTGATTTCTTCAAAATGGTACAACAAGGGAAATTTAAACTAGTAGTTAATAGTGTATTCGATATCTCTTATATCTCATGTTTCACCATTTCTTAATAGATATCCCAAAGGTGAGACATTATTCTAATAATATCCATGTACTCAAGTTTCTTGAAAAGAACACTGGTCATGGATGTTATCATGAAACACTGAAGATCTATATCATCGTTCATATTTTTCTTCTTAGAGAGATATATCTTCCTCACTACCCTCAATACTAGGTGTATCATGAATATGTTCATCCACCACATACAATTTTCTTTCATGGCATAGTATAACACGTACGTTCCATTACTACTATTAGAAATTTGTGCCAGTGATAAGTTTATCCTTATCATGTATGGATTATAGTGATATGTTTGAAGTTGTTTTATTGTTTTTTAAATAATCAATATCAGTTATTTTTTTTTTAAATTTATATGATAAAATTTTGTCAAAAAAATAAATATTATATTTTTTTAGCCTCAGACTATTTTATCCAATCCTAATAGCCCTCACCATTAGCTTAATAATATCTTATTTCTTGATCATTCTAGTGATAGGGATCCATATTCCCCTTCTCATCATCTAAATTTAGATTCTCATGAAATTTGAAAGGTTTCAGGTAGGCATTCCAAATTCCAACTATTTTAACTCATATTTTATTAATCTATTGAGTAGAATCCCCAATCCTAAAATCCATTAATTGAATTTTATCAACCCTTTCCTCCCATATACACCAATTCCTTCTTTTTATGTCAACAATTTATGAGAAAAATGTTCTATAAACCCAAATATAAAATCTATAATTCCATGATAATTGAAAGAACGCCAACATTTTTGGACCACCACTTTAAACTACAGTTCAATTTTTGTTGATGTATTGGAAGGTTATATCGACTTAATGTATACAATTGAGGGATTTTATCTTTAATACATAAATATCTAGTTATTATATTTATTAATTGATTTTTAACATTAATTGTATTTACTTAATTGATGAACTATGTCTTCGATAATTTTTATGTGTAATATTATATACTTTTGTTCAATATTGCATTCCTATCAATTCATTATTTCACGTGATAAAAAAACATCCACAATAAAATTACCATGAAATTTGACATAAATAAAATAATAAAGTAGCGTGATGGTGATATTTTACTAATTTTTAGATCATCTAGTAGATGATAAACTAAACCATCAACCTAGGAGTAAAAATACTTGAACCAAATAAGTATTTTTTTGTTTTCTTCCACACATCACTTATGTATCTCTCTTGGATTGGTTTCACCTCAACTCCAAACATGAACCACCTCCAGTAGTTTTGGAGCTCCATGCATTGCATATTATTTTTTTCACATACAGGTGTGAGGAACTAAAAGTTAGATAAGGGGTTCACATAAAAGAAACCATGGGAATTCACTACCTTACATAATGAGATGAGAGATGACACAAATGTATATAATTTAATTTAAAAATAAATTAAATGAAATCAATCACATGTAATTGTATGGTCTTGGATCATGATCATCCACACACATGAAATGAATTACATACTTTATACAATTAAAATTCAATTATAATCATTATTATTTAAGATAAATAACACTTTAATCAATTAATTATAATCTTTTATTAATTAATACATTTATCTTAATTGTAATCTGAATTACAATGAGATTCTTATACATCATAATTTTAAACTAATTAATTAAATTAAAATAAAGTTAACTATTTATATAAATGTACCAAGTAACATTGTTAGTGCCCATCTAGAATACACAACATATATTATACTTATATACCATTTACTCCTATAACATGTAACATACATAAAATATCATATAATTTCAGGATGTGTACTATCAACATAATGATCACACATCTTATATGGTTTTTATTTTATTTTTACATAGCATGTAATTCTTTAATGCTTATAGAGAAATAACTTTAATAAGAATTATACATGATATGTAGATATGAAAAATATAATGAAATAAATTAATCACACACACACACACACACATATATATAACCCAGTCACATGAAATTTCCTATGAACATATTGACTCCATGCAACTACATGTTGTAATGTATTACTATAATATAATAATTTAATTTCAATTATAAATAATTTGGTTAAAGTACACTGTGTGTATTATCCTCAATATCTATGAAAAACACATGCCATGGGACATTGTGAGTAACAATTTCATGAAAATGTTTTGAGAATAGGATGTGTACATGGGTACACCGCATGTGGTATCCATGTTACAAAACCACCAGTCATGTTGGCTATGTAAGAAGATACATAGATCATCTTTGACTAAAAGACTACATATTGTGTATGGATGTTACATGATGTGTACTCTGGTTGACCATGCACTAGTATAGCCCAATCAACATGTGTTTTATAATTAAATTCACTCCATGTAATAAAATCACATTAATTGAATTAATTATGAAAAAATTAGTAGTTAATTAAACTCTAGTACAAGGTGTGTACCAAAAGGGTACACGACTTGTACACTTTTTTATCCAGTTAACATCCTTCTCACCACTGAATAAGTTCATTGAACTGAATTCCATAATAAATTTTAATAATTTAAATATATTTTTTGGAAAAATGAGGAGAAAAAATGACCACATAATTTAGATTAATGAAAAATTATTTTGGAATTGAAAACTAAAAATACATTCTTAAATTAATGAACTTACAGTAAATAACTATAAATTATTTTTCAATCGATTTGATACCAATTTTACATTATAGACATAGTGGAATCTTGTAATGGGATATTCCCAACATTGATTTTGGTCTTGATCCATGATTAATATGATATTTTAATGACAATGAATTCCATGATCAATGGAATTCAAATAATGAATATTAAAATTTGATTAATATTACTACCAAAGTGCATGATCATAACATAATTTTTATAATTAATTTTTCAAATAAAATAATTACCATGCATGAAATTATTTTTTCATTGATGGATCTTAAAACAAATATATTTCATCTCATTGTTTCAATATATGAATATAAATTAGATTCCCTCTTGATTTGATGTAAATGACCTAAAAAACTCTAGATGTTTTCATCAGAATATCTTGGATGAAGAATATTAGATCCTATCACTTGTTTCATTCTCCTTTGGATGGATTGAGAATGGCTTCTATAGAATTATCTGTGATTTTCTAGAATCAAGAGTGGAATGGGGAGGAAGATCACACTACATTCTTAGGATCATTTTTGGAGGAGAGAGATTTCTATGTCTTCAAGGGGGTTCATTTGGTTTCATTATGGAAAACCAAAAAATGAATTGGTTCACTTGAAAAATAATCTCATTGGTTTTATATAACCACTAGGGTTAAGAAAAAATAATTTCACAAGATACCTTCATTATTTATTTAATACTTGTTGAACCCCATGCCTGTAATAATAATAATATTTAATTACCTATACCAAACATGTGAATTAAATTAAATATTATTTAGTCAAATAATATTCAATATATATTATTTCTCATGGAACCTATAAAACATTCCCCCACAATATTTATCAAGACATGAATAATGACTATTTATTTAAAAAATAAATACCACATCATTATTCACTAATAAAAATATAAATATAATATGTTATAAATAAAAAATAAATATTAATTAAATATTCCACTCAGATAATATTATCTCAAATTTCTGGTGATGAAATACAAGTGATTAAGGAAACATAAATAATTATTAAACCACATGTGGGTATAATATTTATTCAACCTTTTAAATAACAAATAATAATATCATATTTATATGGTATTTTGAATATAAATAATGTGTGATCCTCTAGGCCCTTTTCTCAGGGACATTAGGAAAAGAATCATAAAGTCTATAGTCAATGTCAAGAAACATGCCATGGAACCCATAAAAAAATTAGTTAATGTTGTAATGGGATAATACTTTATACATACACTTACTATGTATTATAATACATTTATCATGATATCTATAATCATGTACATTGCAATCCGGTGCCATCATCCTTTGTGCCTGATGTCTATTTCTTCTACTTTATAGAAGTCGAACATGGCTATAGAACACCATATAAATTGATTTATTTTCAATATATATTTTTCATAAAAAGGAATTAGATATTAAATTATTTTAAAGATCATAAGGGAAACATCCTTTATCACATTATTCATTAGTAAAACATTACTCGCGATGAACCCAATAAATCCCACCACACCTCAAACATATGTAATCATAATTTTAATCAATATATTAAATAAAATTACTTATAACACTAATTAATAGAAATTTCAATGTCTAAGGACAAGTAAACATGGTGTTTGGTATAAAAATACAATGAAACATTAAAATTTTTATTTACAACTAACATGTCTCATTCTATTAATATCCTACAGTAGATATTACCAAGGGTGTTCAATATGAGAAGGTGCCTCAATGTTCTATTACTCTCCACCTCTGATATCTGAAATTGATTTTTTTCCTACTAAATTATTTGATCTGTCTATAGAATATATATTTTTTAATACTATAATTGAACTTCTAGGTTCTCATCATAGTAGGGAACTACTATAAAATTTCTCTATGATAGCTACTCTTAGGATATTATCGCATACTAAATAACATGAAATAACAATCAAGATGTAATAATGGTTTTATAAATATTAAAAAATGGATACATGTTATCATAATGTATGCAAAATATGGTCATAGTGTCCCAAATCAAACAAGACTATTGGGATATATCATAAATTCTAGGGATCAAGATAAATAATGATTGATATTTTAGGATTAATGGAATAAATCATGTTATATACATTTAGTAGTTACTAAAGTGACTACATGTGGAATAATTTATGAGGTAATTGTTTCTAGTAACAAATTTCATACCCTTATTTTAGAAATTATGTGCTCATACATAATAGGAAAGTGGAGAGTGAGAGAGGATTCCTAGAATACCATACACTTCTATGGTAGGTTACATCATGTATTATATGTTATTTAATAGAAATAATTTTACCTATGACTTGATAATTATTGGGATATATCATTAAGATCCTTGATAAATTTTTTTTAGTTCACTAAAGGATATACTTAATAATATGAAGTGTACTAAGGATATGTTCCTGGTTTATGGGGGTGATGACGTGTTATTCATTTGGTTATATAAAAATTATAGTTTCTAGACTGATATGAATGGTCTAAAATCATTGTTAGGGAATCTCTTTTTGTCAATAGAGGATAATTAAACCAAAAGAGTTAAATCATCTAGATATTAATGATTCATTATTATATTATATGCATATTATGGATTCTATTATAGAAAATGATGTAGTTTGGATATGAAACTTCATCTAAGAGAATGACCTAGTTCTTAGTAGTAAATTTCTAAACACAATTTATTATGTTAATACTAAAGGGGTGTCCTATCCATGTATCAAAGTTTATAATAATAGAGAAGAAAATACTTTGGAATTATCAAAACATGAGTATCTTATTAAATGGGGAATGATTTTGGTAAGAAGAGTTTCTATATAGTTGAAGGAGGAATACCCATTTTCTAAAGCATTATCTTAGAATAATCATAAAAATTATCTTATTACATACAATATAAAAGTCATTAATAGTATAGTGTAGTTAATGTTGACATATATTGATGTTGTCTCCATAGAACCAAATACTTTATAATTATTATTACTAGTATATTCATGTATTTTTAATAATAAGAAATATCTTATCATACGGTGATTGTTCTTCTACCTAAAATTTAATGTCACGATGTAACAAAATTATTTTTTATGTTGAAAAGTCACAGTAGTTTCCTTTTATGATGAGATAACTAAAATGATATGATGATATTTTTAAAAATATTATATATGGATTAACAAAGTCATCTTGATGGATATAGATGATATTGTATATTATTGGTAAGGCCTCATAAGATATTGTGGCTTCTTCACACAATATTATCCCTTGGTAATCTACTTGAGAGGAGGTTATAGGAACTAAACTGACCATAGAAATTCCAAATGTTTTATGTTTCATGGTATATTCCTATAAATAGAAATGTATATTGGTCCTTATACATGATATTATTATTAAGTCATATCACGATTTAAGTAATTTATTTATATTAAAGAAACCTATGATGGCATATTCTAAGTACATGGTGGGATAAACAAGGTGTGTATCATTTGATATGATATTATTGTATAAGTAAATAAAGGACTTATCCCTTCAGAGTTAGTATAAGTAGATATATCTTTCACTTGTATTGGGATGGAACATTGGGATTAATTTCATTGAAATAATTGTTTTATTAGGGAGTTCATTTCATGAATTTCAAATAAAATTTAAGAATAAATATGAAAATGACACATGTGATACAACCTACATGGTGAGATACCAAGAAAAATATATCATATTACATTGTAATCATTAATAGTAGTATATCACTATTTTTATCTTTATCAAAATTCTATACATGTTTCTGGACGTGTTTGTACTATTATTAAAACATTTATAAGGGGAAATATCAACTATTAATCTCATATAGGTTCTTTGTAACCAAGTTCCATTTTCCACTTCCTCAATGTAACTCAAATGATATTTTTATAAGTTATGTCCCCCCTTATTCATTTTTTTTCAATATATAATATGAATAATTTAAATATTTTCTGAAAATTAGGAACTCAATTATTTTTTACATCTATTTTTTATGAAAATAAGTTATTGTATATAAAATGGAATGTATTTCTCATACACCTAATGCCTAAATATATGATAATTTGATTATGTAATCCCAATTACCCATGTTTCTATTATTTTAAAAAAATATAACTATCATTTGAGTTTGTTCCTTGATAATTTCTTTTTAAGAAAGGATACATTACTTAGTTATATATTCATCAATCTAGTTTCCTCATGTTACAATTTTAATTATAGTTCAACATTTTTTTAATCAATCTCATTTTACTAGTTCAAAAAAAATTCTTTAAAAAAGGAGATACATTAACTCTTAAATAATGAAATTTCTATAATTGAATAATCCATGAAATAAAAAAACTAGGATTTATTGATCCATTGGGAATGATATATTTGAATATAAATTTCCAATACCAAAAATGCACTAAGAAACATAAGAACAAAAGAAAACTATATGTATAAATTATTCACATATTCCAATAATAGATACCAAAAAATCAGTCAAAATATTCTTAAACAGTTCCCAAACTACTCCTAAATATGTTTTATATTTTCCTACACTTTTTCAATATTTCATCAATAAATATTATAAAAAAATCACAAGGATGCATATGAATAAAACATTATAAAGGGATAGAAATGTTTTGTTGTTCATTATTACAGTGAGTCTATGTTAAGGAATCTTTTAGAGATTTGTAGATAGACGTGTCCTATAATCCTTGGTGATTTCTACATTGCGGAACCTATATAAAATATATTTACCATAATATATTTTATTAGAAATAAGTAAAATAATTAAGGAAAAAAGGAAACCTTTATTAACCCCAAAGTGGGTACAAGGTTTTGACTACAACTAATGGACATATCTAATAATTTGTAGTAATCAGATGGTAGGTATCATTCTATAAATTAAAACAACGAAATTTATTTTTTAACAATTTTCATCTATATAAAATATTTTTGTATAAACCCATGAATATATTATGTTGTTCTCAACCCAAAATTGTTAAAAAAGGAATAATAAAACTATGTGGAAAATAAAGAAATTGGCATGTGGTTTATTTGATGTATCCACCTGTCATGGTCATTCAAGTTTATGTATAGGAGGTATAGGACTATCCATAGGTCCTAGGGAATCATATTATAATTCTTCAACTTACTAGGTCAATTTTTTACTATTAAAGGATATTTGTAAACTTTTTTATCAAAATAGTGTGTATGGAGGTTTTTTCATATTTTCCATACATAGGTTTTAATTAATACTTAATTCATTATATCATAGATCTAAGAATATTGTTAATTATTTATTCATCATTATCTTCTTATTCATAGTTGGAATCCTCTTCTTTATATTCAACTCTATATTATATTCTATGTTGAATCAATAAGGCTCATTATCACTATATAAAATGTAATTTATCTCATAATAACATATAAATTTATTGTATATGTAGTTATAATAAAATTGAAATAGTTAATTATCAAATGAATAAGTGTACAAAAAATGATATACCCCATTGGGTGGCTAATCCAGGAGATCTATCTTTTTAATGAGGTCCATTTGACTAGTTTCAATGGGTGAGGGAAATGGATCCAAAAAAAATTCCTCAGATCCTTTTATCTCATTTTCTTATATAGTCGAATGAATACTCTATTACAATTAATTATGAATCTTTAAAAAGTGGGGTCATTTTGAAAATGATATTTATAATAAAAAATTTTCCAAATATTCTAAGGATCAATGATTTCCCATTAATGTTTCATATTCTCGTAGTAATTCTTCCTTGAATGCTATAAGAAAAATAATAGATATGTGACATGGAAGAGGTTATTCTTTTTTTCCATACAAAATTAATGTTGATATTATCAAGGAATTTTAATATGTTTGGTCTAATTTAATGATATTGTAATCCTATTCATTATGATGAAATTTCTTCACAAGTTCTTGTATAGAGGTATCCATAATGTCCATCATAACCTTCAATTCTTGTAGTTAGTGTTGTTCCTCTATCAAATTTTTCTCCAGTAGTTTTATAGCTATGATGGTAAGAACAAATATACAATGGTGTTTATTCTTATTCACTTAGATAGTGTGGGGGAATTTGAGTTATATTTTTTAATTCTTCACTATGGAAGGACAATTATTTATCCCACCCATTACATTATATCATAGGTTAATCAAACTTCATTCCTTTAATTCCATTCTCCATAGGATCCTGTGGGATGATATATTGACTTATATTAAAAATTATGGGTTTTTATTTTTACATAAACACATTCATGACATATTTAGTATATTTTATCTAGGAATTATTTTAGTGGAATATTTTTGTTGAGTGTCCACCCATTGATTAATATCCATTATTCAGAAAAAAATACATAAATAATGAAAATAAAAAAAGAAATAAAATATTCATATAATTACAAAATAAAACTAAAAACCCTAACAAAATATGTGTTAAAATTTTAAAAATCTCATCCCAAATCCTAGAACAAAAGGCTACCAATTTACGCATTGTTTCATGCATTGAATTCAATAGAAATAATAAAACATGTAACATGGCATAGTTGTTGAATATAGTCACCTATCAAAGAGTAGACGATGGAGGATTCACTATCCCAACACATTTTGATTGTAATTTTTGTTTTCTATATTTCAATGAAATATATGGATGGACGTGGTTTCATACAATATGTAATGGAATTTCAATGAAATTATTTTTATCATGGATACACTATTGGATTCAACATAGTGATATGCCACTATCTCTGAGTAATTAATATATTTAATATTATGTACATATCACAACCAGTTACTATATTAATTACCTAAAATTTTGAATTGTATATCACACTCATTGAATTATCCTTGTTACCATCCCACACAAACTCAAATTGGCCATAACACTAATTTTATCTACTTTCCAAACCAATTATCCTAGTATTACATAATTGATACTGCATGTTAGAGAGGAAATGATTTCATCAATTTGAAAGAAAAAGGGAAATAATGAAACATGAGGTATAATCATCTCTATAGCCCCTCAATCACTATAAATACATGGAATACAATTGAAAATTTAAACCTAGGTTTCTAGACTTTGGTTTATGAGTTTATAATAAATGTGCGATCCTTCGGTTATCCAATAATTATGTTTAAGATGTTTATAATTACAATGAAAACATAATGGGAGAAATATGATGTAATGTTTAAGAGAAAAACAAAATAAAATAGACATGTAAATAATAAATACATGTAATTAATTTTGAAATAAATAAAATCATCGAAAAATATATTCTATATCAATCCTAGTATAAAGACCATGGTTTGAATCCTTTAAAAAATTATAGAGGGTATTTTTTATATCCCTCATATTCTTACTCCTTATTTATTTTAGTATAGAATGCTTTAGAGTTCTTCTTCCATGGATAAATTACATATGTATAGCTTTATGGGCTGTGGTTTCTAAATTATAACTTCTAAAATCACTGTGAATCTTAAATTTCTGCACATTTCAGGTCACTCCAACTTAATTCAGATAATATCTATATGGATAACTTGTTAGAGAATATCATGATTTGGTATAAGTAGTTGAATTTATTTTTCATTTTCCATTGTTTTTATGTGATTTTAATCACCTTGGATAAATATTCATCATGAATTCTACAAAGGGTTATATTAAACACAAAGTTTTTTCCCAAGACACAAAGGAAACAACACATCCATTTTCAACATTAAACATATGTCGAGGTCTATGATATGGATATTGGGACTTCATAACACATATAAAGTTCAAAAATTGATAGATACATTATCTTTCATTTTAATTTTTCATATCATTAATGTACAAGCAAAAAAAATCTTGTTTCATTTTTTCTATTCAATTAGAAATTAATTGAAACAAATTAAAATGAGAAATAAAATAATATTAAAAATTTAAATAAAAAAATCCCAAATTAAATTATTAATTTTCAATTTATCCAAAAATTTATAAAATTTCCAAGAAATGATGTTATAATTTATTTATGAAATATATTTTTGATTTATAAAGGTAACCAAAATCAATTAATTTCATTAGTTATAGATTAATTATGGAATAATTATATATAGAAATAAGGGTAATATTTGAGAATATTTTATCCCGTATATGAGATAGAAAATAAACTCATTTCTAACGAAATGAGAAAGACTGCAACCATTATAAAGATAGATAATGATATGTTATCCTACAAATCCATGAAAAATAATGAAGGTAAAGTTGATGATATTGCATAACAGTGTGATTCTGAAGATGGGGAATACTTTATAAAAATTGTTTCGCTTATTTCAATAATATTTATAAAAATATTGGGAAATGGATTTTAATAAAACAACTAAGGTGAAATAGTTTTATTAAAATTTAAAACATTTCCATAATTTCTCCTAGAAGAATGTGAATGAATCATAATCAAATGGGAAGGATGATATATATATGAATTAAAAAAATAGGGGAAGAAAGAAAAATAATTCCTATATAAATAAAAAAAATTTGTTAAGAAACAACGAATATATTGACTCATTATCATGTAGGCATTCAGACAATGATGTGAAATTTATATCTCATGTTGAGATAGGGTTTGATACAATACGAAATTATGATAAAGAAGAAGGAACATAACTAGAGTTAATAATGAATGATAATTTGAAATATTGGATTGATACTAATATAAAAATCATGAAAAAATAGAAAACTGATGAAAGGAAATAAAATGATGGAAGTTAAGAAGGATTATTGTTTATAGAAGATGAAAAACTCATCGATGAGATTAAAAAATATAAATTAAATTATGATGTGTGAAGGTAAATGTTGAGAGGTCTTGAACATAAATATATTTGAAAACATGAATAGACTACTAAGAAATAAAAACTATTTATTGAACCTTAGAATGATTTTAAGGAAGTGCGAACTGATATAAATATGTTTTTTTGAGATAAAAACTATGTCTTCTCAATATTGTGAGAATAGGGTTCCCAAAAGGCAGATAATTTTTTTAAACAAGTCCATATATAAATATGAAATTTGTGATAGTTCTATTTTTAATAATATGTATGAATCTATTTTGTCTAACAGGACATGTGAGAATGCCACTTCAACATTATAGGATGATAGAAATATTTCAATAGGATTCTTGACCATCAGAAAAATAGTCTTTTATTGAAGAAGTAAAACCAAAAATATTTTCTAGAATAGTTTTTCAAGGTGTAAGATATATCTTTAGCTATTTTTATTTATTTAATGGAACATATAGACACAAATCCTAGTTCTACTTGTATATAATGTCATTGACATGGAAGAAGTGTGATCTAGGAAGGATCTATGCTAATAATATGAGGTATGAATCTTAGAAAAATAAATCTATGACTAAAAACACCATCTAATCTATAAAACCAAATATATTTATGTTATTTAGAATAAATGTGAGTTTTATTTGAACGTGATGGGTTTTGAGTTGAGAAATAAATGACTAAGATTATAGGAGAGGTTTCTTATGGCATAAAATAGAAGGATGTTCAATATATAAGAGGTGGGAAGTCATTATTTTGTGCGACTTCCATGAATTCATGTGAAAAATCCAAATAAATTATGCATATTAAGAATTGATTCTTATAAGTTTTTTAAGACCAATTATAAATGTCAACTAAAATATGGAATTTATAACTTGTTAATAAATATAAATGGAAACAAGTGGCTTCATATGAGAAGGCTGAGGTACATGAGATATTTTCCACAATTGAAAACATAAAAATTCAATAAGGTATATGTGAGAGATTTTTATAATTATTATATGGAATGATGGACTATATGACCATCCTATAAATTAAAGATTTATTAATGAGGATGATGATGAAAGAATCAGGTATTGAATTTGAATTAATAAAAAATTTGATGAAAACTTATCTACCAAAATAAGAAGGTCAATGCAAGATCATGGATATAAAACATGATAATTTATATGATATAAAAAAGAAGTCTAATTTTTTATTAACATGGTGATTTTGGAATGAAATATAAGTAATGGATGAGTGAAAAATCTTATGATTAATTTTTAAATTGTGTAATTAAGTGGTCTAAACCTACTTATTAATTTATTATTTATTTGTACTAAAATTCATAGAATTTAATGAGAAATATGAGAGATGAATACACTATAGAAGAAATATGGTGTCCTTCATGGAGTATTCTAAGTGCTAAAAATTATTTTAAAAAGAATGAGTTTTAGGGGAGAAAACAGTGTGAGTTCCAATTTTATGTATTGGTAACGTTTTAGGGGGTGATATTTAATTTAGAGGCAAAACACATTTTTGAGGAGCTCAAAATTGTGTTTATCTTGATCTTTATTAGTGTGGAGTATCAATTTCCATTAGAAGTTAGTAATATTATAGGATTCAATCTTTAGTGGGTAATCATATTCTATGTAGAACATAATTAGTCATAGGATTCATATGATTATTTTTAGAGGAAATTTCATGTATAGTTATAATCAATGATTACAATGGATATAAAAGAGTGGGATTTTCACTCCATTCAATTGGTTAATTAGAGCATTTGAGATCCTGAGATTCACATTAAGGAGCTTCTTCTCTTTAAACCTAGCCTTCTTATATACAAGGAATCCAGGTTGAGGTTTATTACTGAGGTACCATGTATTGTAATTTAGTTAGTAGTTATCCTATTTATATTAAACATGTATTTATAGATACATAATAAGGTGAAGGTTGTTAATAATATTCATTTAATGTTCGAAAAATCATAAGAGTGAACCCCTTATGGATTCATTAGTTGTAATATATGGTTGAAGGATCTTGGATGTAAGGACTGTTTAGTTTCCAAATAGTAAGTGGTAGGCCTCTTAAATTTTATCTATCCATTTTAGGGGCTAAAAGATCCCATGTATCCATGATGATATATATTAAAAAATACTTTGACTTTTAATATTTTGTTTGTCAATGAATTCAGTGTGTGACAATCCTTGGGGTCCAGTTTGGTTCTACGAGTTATTTTACATTTCATTCATGAAATCCATTTCCTTAGACGCCATTATAGAAGTAAGAAAATTGAATTATATTCCACTGAGAGTGTATAGAGATAATATAAGTTTCAACTTAAATTTTCTCCTTCCCCATGGATATATGGTTTAGAGAAACCATATAGAGGGTATTCAGTAGATCCAATGAGATAGAAGAGTGGGGTGTGGAAAGATATATCCCAAAGAGATGATGAAATCAATTAGTTATGATATTTTCAATTCTAAAAACTTATTATTACCTAAATATGATTTTTTTATATTATAGGATCAACCAACTTTATTTCACCATACATAGTCTATGATGTGGAACAAATTATGGATAGGCATAAAGTTCCCTTGGTATTGGATACTTGAAATGCGGGTTAGTCTAATTTACTTGATATATGATGGGTACATGTGTTGATGATGTAGTAACAAAATCCATTTACTGTTTTACTCATAGAGAAGATAGAACCCTATGATTTCATTTTTGGAATTGAAAGGTTGTATTCTATGTGTGACTACATTGATTTACTCTAGAGGTGAGTTTTGGTCTATGATATAGAGGGCCAAATTATGGTATTCTTTACAGATGAAAATTACGAGATGGGTCATAGGTACTTAAAGCCATTATTTCATCAACTGATAGTGTTGTGTCTAGAATTGGTATAGGAGTTATTGGAAGAGTTTTCTAGGGTCTTTGAGAAGTTATAACTATTTTTTTGAAATATTTTATAATCATTCTCCCTTAATGACTGAATGACCCAAAGGCATAAATTTTTATTAATTTTAGATAAGACCCTTTTAAGGATAAAGGGGGAGAAAACCAAGACTTCAAAGACTTCAAGACATTAAAAAAATCAAGAAAAAAGAGGGTTGCAACCCAGAACAAAACAATGAGGAAGTGCTTCAACCCAGCGTCAACATCATTAAGGCATGCCTCCACTAAAGAATGGCTGCTCAGTAAGCAGTCTCGTGCAAGAGTGCATGGGCATGGTACCGACGGCTGCACCATACCCTATTAATCTTACAAATCGAAAAATTCATGCATGGTGAAGATGAACAGCTCTATCCTCATCTGAATAAAAACCTTGATGAAAGTCTGGATTCCCTAATAGACCATCCAATTCACCTCCAACAACTCAACCAATGAACAACCAAAACAACCAAATTCATAGCCATTCAAAGATGAACTCCGCATCACCAAATCAGAACCTGGAAATAACTTACACAACACTAAAAAGAAAGTCCTCCCGCCTCCAAGACACTGGAATAGACCCCGAGCACACCGGAGCACCGACATTGAGTTGAGATGAAGCCGAAAAAGGAACCTGGGGCCAGATCCTCCATTTAAGAACAAGTTGACGCCGAGAACACCGTATCCTCTATGAAATCCTAAACAAACAGAACAAGCCAACTGAGCACTGGTCCGATGACGAGTTGTATCCGCGACGGGTCCTCAAATCCCCAGAAGGAGTTGCACCAGGCAACTCAAAGCCGAATCCTTGATGAGATCTCGAATCCAAACCACACAGAGTCGTATGCTGATGTCGATATGAGATCCCGCATCCAGGGGCGCCAAGACCATCGCTGAACACCAGAGCCAGTGACGATATGAACCCGAAGCATAAAAGAAGACGTCGCTGATCCCATAGCATAGCTAGTACCAAAAGATCCATCACCCAACGATGCCGAGCTGATAGTAGACAACCACTAACAAGGCCAGTCCATGCTGGAGGTGGGGAGGAGACAACTTGAAGCTAAAACCCTAGGTGCGCGAGGGAGCGGGAAAGCCGCTGCTCAGAGGCCTCTGCCCAATCAAAGGAACATCACACTCCCTTAAGGAGAGACTCAGTTAGTGACATATTTATAGCTTAAAGTATCTCTGATATTGGTATATCCTTATTAAATATTACCATCATAGCTGTAGTAGTTGAGAGTTATGATTTATGAAATGATGTAGATGGGATTTATCTTTATTATTATTTCACCGTAGGGTGCTCCAATATTATTCACTAATAAGGTGAATGATGGTATGATTTTTTGTATATATAATTATAGATTATATTTAGTGACACTAAATAATTCCAATACACTTGTAATTATATATCATTTATTCTACTAGTTGAAGATATGCAACTAGATTTCAATGATTTATTTTTTCCCTAGATAACGTTTCAAGATGGTTATTGGGGAGTATATCTTGGATATTTCTTTTAGATGTTAGTTTAAGAACATTGTGTTCATATTTCTGTCATTCGGTGTAACATATGCCCTAGATATTTTAATGGGATGTATGAAATCTATGTTCAATGAGTTCCTAAATCTGTTAATGGTAGTGTTCATCAATGAAATTCTCATATACTCAATTATAGAGGAGATGCATATTGAACCTCCATGGTCTGATTGTGAAGTCCTTCATCACCATTATCTTCCTGGAATTTTTTCTGAGTAGACATTTTATATAAGTGAGGTAAATTTTCTTGGGAATTTGGTGTTCAAAATGGTAGTGGTATTCAATCATTTGAAGATTAATGTGTTCATTTATGATTTATCCCCAATGTTTGTTATAGAGGTATATAATTTACTTGGTCTCATAGTATATTATCAGAGGGTTTTTTTAGAATTATCTGAGATCACAAATCCATTATAATCTATGACTAGAAGAGAAGAATCCTCTATATAGATTGATCCATTATAGGAATCATTCTTTTAATTTATGGCGAAGTTGATATTTTCTCCAATTATTTAATTTCTAGTGGGGGGAGTAATGCTTGAGGTTATTTACGGATGTTATTAAATCTATTTAGGATGCATGATGATGATGCATAGGAATGTTATATCATATATGTTAGGGTAGTCATACCACCATGAGGCTAACTATGCCATACATTACCTCAAGTTGAAAATAGTGATATTTTTTTAAAATTAGAGAGGTATTGCCGCAATGAAAAAACATTATGACATTTATGGATTTCAATAACATGAGGTATACTACCTATTATTTGTGTATAAATCTATATAAATTATGGTTAATGGAGTTTAAGAAAGAATAAAACATAATTGTATCTAATTTTCATAACAGCATAAATTTAGTATCATATGTTTGGGGAAATAATTAATTAGGATATATGTTTCAAGAGTTTGGAGACACATAAGAAGTGATGGAGGAGCTTGCATCGATTTATCTTGATATAGATGAGGCCCATGTTAGAGATTTACTATATGTAATTACAATAAAATTATCATTGTTGTAGTTGGTTGAGTGTTCATAGTGGAGAGAAACATAAGTAGAGGTTTTAAAAAATCACATATTCCATATCAACACTATTGTTTAGTGGTTAGTGGTTAAATTTCGTCAGAATTTATTTTGAGGGAGGTTGTTTATTATATATACATTTTATTAGGAGGTTATTAATGATTTTAAGAGTTAAAAATTTATAGATATACGTGGTATGTCTAAGTTGTATCATGTATTAAGGATTTTGTTCCAATTTCTTCATAAGAATAATTCTATGGTGGAATTTTACCAAGGTTTTTAGTCTACCAATAGGAGAAGGAATAATATCATGTTTAATGAGGGGTATTACATTCATTGATTATTCTTGGGTAAAATTGGGATGATATCCCAATGCAATTTTCATTAGTTTACCCCAATAACAGGGGTAATTTTATTCTATTTGGTTTATCATGGATTAGTTAATATGTTTTTATCAATTTATAAACATCATAGATATGTGTGTTGTGATTTTTTCATTTATATTGTATATGGATGAGATAATAAGGAATCAAATGTTCTTAGGAATTATAACTTTTAATATAGATACTTATTTTACCTATCATTGATGGAAATATCTTCATTTTTATTTTGGATAAAAGATATAATTTATTACTTATTTTCATTCTCATACAAGTAGTTAAACAAATAATTCCATTCAGATTCAATAGGATATGATGTAAACATGTGACCAAGATTTCTTTGGGTTATGGGTGAATTACTAATCAGTTATTGAGTTTTATTATAATAATGGATACCACTATTCCATTTGAATGAATCTATATGAAGTGTTTTATGGGAAACCATGTTTTTCCCTACTATGATGGAATGAGGTTAATGTATTAACAGTCATTGGAGTAGATTTGGTGCAAAGCATGGTTGAGATGGTTGAGATGATTATAGTGTAGATGAAGGTGGACCAAGACTATCAAAATTATTATGTTGATTAATTAAGTATGATTCTATAGTTTTATGTTATGGATCAAGTTTTATTTAGGGTCTCTTTACATTTTGGATGTCAATTTTCAAATTATGGGAGTACATTTGTCCCTGATTTTTCATTCATTTTGAGGTGATGGGGTAAATTGGTGAGGTGGCATATCTGTTGGTGATTCCCTCATAGTTGGACCAAATCCATGATGTTTTCAATGTATCATAAATCATTGATATCTGAGTGATGAGTCATATTTCATTTATTAAGGTATGTTGGATAACATGTATGACATGAAGTTCAGGGAGTGGATTTCAGAGATTTATAATTATCAATAAAAGTGTTGTGATGGAGATTTATTAATTTTGTTTATGTTCTATAGAGATATTGTGAATCTGAAGAATTTATATTGGAAAATTATTTTTAGATGTTCACTTAATACCATGATATATTTTTAACCATGTTTTTATCTCGTAATTGAGATGTTTGATTTAATCCTAACTTATATTCTGTTATTTTTTCATGTTCTAATTTGTTCTTTAATGAGAGAATTTTATATGTCTTAATGGTATCTACTGGAATGCATTAGTTTAGTTGTAATGGATTTATCACTTGGTGGGGATTTTATTATTCAAAATAATTTATTATATGTTTCTATAATAGGGGTTTGGATTTTCCCAGAACCCTTCTTTTATTTTTTTAGGGTTAGGGGAATCCATCAGTGTTTTAAAGAAATTATGATTGTTATGAAATTTTTTATCAATTTAGATGAATTTTAGATGTAATTGGTAAATTTAGGGACACATTATAGGATTCTTATTTGGGTAACAATATTGGAAATATGGGGAAAGTATCTTATATTTCCAACGTTTTTCTAAATATAAAATATTTTAGATGTTTTTTAAAATATATTATGTATAAAATGTGAAATAATATTACATATTTGTCATTGAAAAAATAAAAAATATTATGTATTGAATTAAAAACATATGTTTTTAAAAAATTATTGATATTAGTTTTTATTAAAGTAAAAAGTCATACTTATCGAACATTAAAATTACATTTTAAAGAAATACTGAATATTGATTTCTATTAAAGTATTATATATTATGTTTCGAATACCCTCCAAATAAAAAATATTATGCATCATAATTATATTATATAATAGATATTTAATATAATATTAAAACATTCACATCAATAGAAAATTTTAGATATCCTCTTTCCTTTAATGGAATATATTATAGAAAAATAAAATATTACATATCATTTTTCTGAATTAGAAAATATAGTTCACATTGTTGAAAATATGTTAAGTATCAATTACATGTCTAAAATTTTATGATATATTACATATGAATTTGAAAAAGAGGATTCCATATTTTTATTTTTATTTTTATAAATTTTTAAGTAATTAAACATTTTTCGTCAAATTGATTGGTTACTTTTGTAAAAATTTTATCACCACTGTATGGGTAAATTGTAAGAAACAATTTAAAACTATTCGAATAGGCTTCAAAAAATAATCCATAAACATTTTTAAATTTCATTTTATTAGATTAGTTTCACCACATCCTTCAAAAAGTCCTAGCTATATCAATTTATCTATTAGTCAATGATAATTACATTTATAATTATTTAAGTAACAATGAATTCCAAATTTTCTCTTTCTTTCTTTTAATATTTATTTTATTTTGTGACAAAAATAATAAAAGTTTTGAACTTTTAAAAAGATTAATTTCTGTTATTTGCAGATTATTTTTTTTATGTTAACATAATTTGAATATTTAGTTTTAAAATAATTCAGTTAAATGGTCCTGCAACACTAACATTGTGCTTGTAAAAGTAGTAGAGCAATCGATTAAATGTTTTTTAAATCACAAAAAGTAATATTTTTTAGGTGAGTTATAGTTTTTTGAGATTTTTTATATTAATATTTTTGATTAATATGTGTTAAAATTATATATTCACATTACATTACAATATTTATTTTTTTTAATTTCAACTATGTGAATAGTGAAAAAATTATTTTAATGGTATCTTACTTTAAAAACTAATAAATTAATGATGTAAAATTAATAATAATGTTATATTTTTATATTTGAATGGTATATGGCCGATAATATAAACCATTTTACTATTTTGGGTCTTTTTATATTTTATAGTAATTTTCTTAGTCCCTTTAGTATAAATAACATGATTTCCTTGTAATCATGAAATTAGTTAAGAAGGATTAAAACTAAGAGATAATTGTTAAAAATCTCTTAAAAATTTATAAATAGTTGTTAAAATATGATATTGAGTAATATTCATCTTATGTTATAAATATATCAATTTTTATCCACATGAACATAAAAATTATTTTATATTAATTTAATAATTTGAAAACTTTTCATGGAATCTCTCCCATATCTTATAAAAGGGAACCACCCCTACTCTATGAGACACACCACATTGAGCCAAATATTATAAAAAAACTATTGAAACCTATTTTAAACATCCTTATCTAAGTTATAAATTTTTCTCTCTCTCCAAAATACCACCCCTGGGTCCTTAAGATGAAACCCAAAGGATCTCTCTAAGAGTAGGGAATCATTTTAACTAATCTCTTTCATTTAAATTCATGTCTTGCACCCTTAAATTAAATACTATCTATTAAAATATAATTAAATATATATCTCCCATATAATAAGATGTTATTTTTATGGAATAATCATTTTATTTCTCTTTGGCATCAAATGGGATAAGATATTATCACTCGTTCATATGTGAGGACTACCAGCTTCACAGAGTGATATGATTAATTTTCCACCACCATCATTCATGGATAGTTTTTTGATGGATTTAATTTTTATACTTTATATTTTTTAGATAATTATTATTCTATCAAAATAATAACTTATTTAATTCTCGCGTTTATATCCATTGGAAAATTACATCGTCAGTCATGTGTACGTGTAGACAACAGTCTCTATGAAGTGATACGATTTGTATTTCATTAAAAATTTACATATAGGGTAATAAAGACATATATGATGATTATATGTTATATTTATTATATGATATTTAATTTAATGGTGAATTATTTTTTACATTTCTTTCCTTTCATCCATTAAAATGTGGAAACATATCTCATGTGTACATAATGACTATTATCTCCATGAAGCAATGTAATTCATTTTTCATCACCACCTCATATTAGTGGTTATAAAAGGTCATATAGTAATTTAATATCTTACATATTAAATTATTAATATTTTAAATATTATGGAACAATGATCAAAGTGTCGTTCCTAAAATTTATGAATAGAAAAAAACAGGACAAATGAAGAAATTAACACCTAAAAGAATGATGATAACAATATATTTTAAATGAATTGGTGATAAGGTGTTATAAGTAAAACATATATGGTATAAAAAGTATAAATACGTTTTTTGTTATGTTTATAAAAAATAAATAATTCTAAAATTGGGTTTCAGATAATATATGAATCTTAAGAGACATTAGGTAAGGGATTTCTATCTCAATATTGTTTCACTGGGACATGTGTGATTTTATCCCCCTATTTACAGGTATGAGGATTATATAATACCAATTTAATATTATATATAATGAATCACTTTATATTAATGCTATTTAATATTTTATTTTAATATGATTCTTTCAAGGGGTTATGATTCAAATGTTACTAAAGCTGTAATGATTTATAATAAAACCACATTTCTTTTCTGGATGGTTTATGAAAAATTCCCATTAAGGGATTTTTTTTGGATAATATACTTTAAATCCAATATATTTTATTATATTTCTATTATTCATATAAATTTTACACACAATTATAGGTTTTTTCTCTTTGGTACTTAAAATAACAAAGAAATATTTATTTTAAAAAAGTTGATTTTTTTTATTTCTCAAAAAATCATATGTCTTCTATGTCCATGATCTTGAAAATTATTTTATAGAAGTTATTAAATAAAAAAAATTTTAAAATTTTATTTTTTCATACCATTTAATTTATTTAATATTTTTATATAATTTATTATTGAAAATTCCATTTTGGACTTTTTTCAAAAGTGTTGAAAATAATGTTCCTCATTAACATATATATAATGAATGAAATTTAAAAATATTTTGAATGGTATTTTTTTGAGGATTATAGAATATGTTTCTATTGTAATTTTCAAATAAACGTATTTTACCATTATTCAACGAATTTTATGCTAAAATATTACCCAAATAAAAATACATTTAACTCATTTTTCAAAAGTTTAGGTTGATTACTCTTTTAATCATATTTTTAATTTATGTTAGTATCATTTATGAATTTTTATGCATAATTATTTATAATATCCTATGATACCATTCAATTTATTTCTCTAAATGGACTTTTATACTAATGATCTAAGGATTATTATGTAAAAACAATTTCTTTCCCATATGTTAATTAGTTCATCAGGAAAAAAAATGTGAAATTAATTCACTTTGCACGGGTTATTATATAATGGAGGTTTTATATTCCTATGAAACACATATATATGATATTACTTATGTGATGGTTAGTCCCAAAATTATTTCTGTCTCCAATGCATTGGATTAATTTGTATTACTCATTAGTTAACTGCGTTATGCAGGATCCTCTTTTCATGTTCACCAAATTATGCATGGATCTAGTTTCATTTCAATAAGTCATTATTTAGACATCATTTTTCTACACAAGTTTATGAAAAGACCATATTTTATGTCGTTTATATAATGAGCGAACCATACACTAGGTATATATGTTCTCAATGTTATAATATTATGCTTATGTGACATTTCTATGTTTATGATATAATCTCATGGATCATGAATGATTGCTGATGATTCCACCCTCTTAAGAAAATTTTATTTTATTATGAAAAATAATTATTCCCTAACTCATGATTAATAATATTTATAAAATTTGTTATGTAATTATTATGTTATAATCATGTTCACATACCCATATTCTTACTTATGATCATTTATTGAAATCTCCCATGTTTACCATTAATGAAAACTTGAGATCAACCATTCTTAAGTTTCCTTTTTCCCATGTTATAATGAATGGTTTTAAGTATGTTGTGTATAAGGAATTAATGGTATTAGAATAAAATTATGGTACATGTGAAGATCCTTTTTGAAATAAGAATTTTTTTGATTCTATATGAAAAATAAACTAATCTTTTAATGTCCTTGGGATTTTATAATTGTGATATATACTAATATCCATCATGAATGTTGTTTTAGTTTCGATTTTTGTTCTTGGGTATTCATGGTTTATATCATAGAATGGTTTAATATATTTTTTAGAGATTAGGATTAGAATACATTGGTGGAAATTATAGGGATATTTCTATATATAGGATTACATACTAATGTTTTGGTAAATTAGATATTTTAAGGTTTTCATAGAAAATATATCCCTAAAGGGATATTGGAAAGTGGATGAAGTTATGGAATAAATGAACCCAAAAAAACTCTAAAAGATTAAAATTGGGTATTAACAAGATCATCATAGGTGCATGATGAATAGACATATGAATAAACTACTAGATAGACACATATGAGGTATATTATTGGGTTAATAAAACATTTCATTAAATTTTTTTCATATATTTCAGTAGATGACGATAAAAAACAAACTAGGTCAAACCTAAGGTATCATAGATTGAAAAAAGTGTCGCCACTTATAAATCCTCTTACTGATTTCTCATGATTATTTGAATACACAATATGATTATTGTTTCCCACACTATGTTTTTGTGTTTTATTCGATGGATGGAACCAAAATGAATCATATTAATAGTGAATATGATATAGAATTTAGTAATTTTAGTTGTGATACATCAATAAAAATGTTATCTGTAATATTAATCCTTATGATTATTCATAACTAGCTATCTTGATATATGATTAACAGCCCGAACATAATTGGATTTTTGAATGAACCGAATAATAAATAAATGTATTTTCATTAATACCATTTAATAAATAATATTTTGATTCTTATATTTTGGTAATATTGAAATAATCATCCATGGAATTGTTTCTATGAAACAAGATGTTTTTTTGGTGTTTTAAATAAGGAAATAGTTTATGTTATTTTTTATGGAAAAATAAGGAGTTCATGGATGAAAATTAAGTTCATCAAATCATTATATTTATATTTCAATTTATTATATATGGGGAACTCATGAATTATCTATTTAAATTCCTTATTCCAAGGTAAAACTCCTAGACTAAGGATGGTAATATGCTATTCCCATTGTCCAAGTGGATGATTGATGTGTTTGTGGTTTTGGATTCATGAATTATTTTGTAGAAGTGTTTTATGAATGATATTATGGTTATAATAATCTTGAAATATTAATGGATTTGTATATAGTTGAAATTATTTATGGATTTGATAACATATGGTGAGTAGTATCTATATCCTAGTATAATGATTTTGTGGTAAGGTGCTATTTTTGAAAAACACATGATTGAGGGATATATGACCATTAATATATTCTTGATGTTGATATAATAATGTTTATTATGGAGAATGAGTTTATTTATATTAATAATGTAAATTGGATAGTATTGTTTACCTTGAAATTAGATAGTTATTTGATGCAAATTTGATTTATGTCATCTTTGATGAATTTTATAATTTTTTTGAATTTATGGAGTATATTTGATATAGTTAATTTATATAAGAATATATCTTTTCCTTGATTAAATTTGATTATTTAATATATTTTAGGAAAGTATTATCTCATTCTATGTGAATATATAATCAATTTATTAACATGTTTTGTATCTGACATTATGATCTACTTCAAGTTGTCCAGAGATAAATGTTAATGTTGATCATGGAATAAAACATATGATCCCATATTTAATATTTCTTATAAATATTTTGTAGGAACATATTATTTAAATATTTATAGAATGTTTTAAGTTAAATATTTTGTTCTAGTATTGATCTTTTAGAGATTAATGTTATATACTTATTCATATTTCATAGGTTATGCAGATTATTTATCTGTTGAAAACTTTTTAGAGATAGAAGGAATGAGTTTTCATTATTGTATAGATCTTATGATATATTTGAAATTAAATTTATTTCTATAATAATGAAAATAACATCTTTCATATGCATTTATTGGTGTAAAAGTTTAGAAAAAGAGAAAAAATTTATAAAATCACGACCGATGGTTGAAATTGGTCTTATGACTTGGAATGAAATTAAGAATGTATATTATCTCATATTATCTATGTTAATACTAAAATAATATCCCAACTTTATGAAAATGATCATGAAATAAAAATTTTATCCTTTAAACTTTATTTCTAATTTATTGATGGTTTATTTATCACCTAATGAATTCTGGGTTTATGGTCATTAATTATTTGATGATCATACTCTATATTACTCTTTATTATCCCTAGATTGATATTATTCTCATAAATATCCATATTTTCACTTCCCACTAAATTCATCTTTTTCTAGAAACATTATTATGTGTTATATAAGGTAAAAATTAAGTTTCTAAAATTCCCTTTTGAAAGGATGTTTTATTATTCCTTTCTATGATGTGGGTTTTCATAAAATGTAATTTCAATTATTGATCCTTAAATTATCAAGATAAAATTTACCCAAACACTATAATGACCCGACCCAATAGGGCCTGCCTAACTGGTGGATAGATGAGATGGTACAACACCAACCCCATATCCACTACACTAAGAGATTAATCAATGTGTTGAGATAGAATAAATAACATGGGGGGGGGGGGGGATTTAATTAATGTACCGGTATACCCACACAACATCATCTCTCTACCAAAATAAAAATGGAAGATAAAATTATATAACACAAATAGTATAATAATTTAATTAATAAACTATATAGAAAACATTAGAGTATGATAAATTTGGAAATATAAAGGGGTTTAAATACATTTCCAACAAAAGAGAAAGTCCCAACATGAAAACAACTATAATAAAAGGAAAAATGAGAGAGGCCAACTCCTGATCTCTAATCCTGACCACTGTATGCGGTCAATGTACCTATGTGTCACTATGATCCTCCATAATTTTAACTGATCAATATATAGTCTTCAAAAGACAAAACATGTTTGTGGAAATCCCAAATAGGGTTGAGTATACACGTACCCAATAAGATTCACTGAATACCCCAGTGGAAGTGATAAAAAGATAAATTTTTTAAGTCAACTCATCCCATAATATTGGTAAATAAAACCCAATATATTTTTATATATATTCTAGAAAATAGACCCCAACAATACAAAAAATATATTTTTCATCTCACATCCAATCCAATTTTGATGAGTCAACCTGAAACTAAAAAAATCCATAATTTATTTCCATCGTCATACTTATCCTTAATAAAATCTATGTTGAGGATCCGAAAACTCAATAATAACCTCCTCTACTGAGGGATCCTCACTCCGTGGAGGACCCATAACCCATTAGAGCTCAAATATGAGGGAGTGCCACTCTGTATATAGATTTTTAGTGACTTGAATTAGAGAATAAAATTTATATATATATATAAAGAGTATGCTGGAAAAAATCTGGGTGTTATATGGGAGTAACATCCCTAGGGATAGGGGGCTTGTGTCCTATCGAGGGGAGTACCATCTCTACCTGGAATCTCTCTATTGATCCTACCTCATCAATACCATCTTAGAGCATCGTTCGGGGAATAATATTACACGAAACATCTCACATTTTATCCTTTATACCAAAATGAAGGTAACCATCATATTATACATGAAAAACAAACTAGTATATGCTACTCATGAAAAAATATTACAGTCTAAATAATGAACATAGTTGAGATAGAAGTCAAACGATAGAGTAAACTATGTATATAGGGGTCCACACGTTGTGTGAGCACACCTAATTTCTTGTCCATGTTCTCTTATGAGCATGGATTGAATTCCATTTCATAGTACATAGAGTGTATGGGTCATATAAAATTTTTCTTAGACACTCAGGGCCTACTCATGTGATCCTAACCATGGCCCTGTTCGTCTTGCCTTGCTTGTGTACCTGGTCTTTTATCAACCATTCTCTGGTTCTAGCACAAGCCCATGTACTCCTAGAGTACACCTCATGTCTGACAACATGGGGTCTTGGGAATGTTCCATTTATAAGATGAGTTGGCCACATGGGGAGAGTCATGTGGAATGTGCATCTTGACACATGGCATTAAATCCTTATCTTTTTAAAGCCCTAGTACAATAGTCAGTGGGCTACATACCTTGGGTTATTCAGAACATAAATAATGTAGTTGGGGTTTTTTCTATAATATGTAAATTCACCACATGGTTTCTATATCTAGAATAATTTCCACAAATCTTGTATGTTGACAGACAAAAATTGAATAATAAAGCCTATGAAAATAATTTCCAGACATTCGATGGTTAAAAAAATAGCATCTGATCATCAGAATAAGCTATTGCACTTCCCATTTATTTTCTATCGCCCAACCCCATTCATGGATCCCATATCCACTACACATCCCATAAGTTTCATCTTGATCCATCTATAAATCATCATTACATTCACAATTTTCCAAACCACCATGAATATGGAGTCCAATCATGTTTGATCCTTCACCTTCATTACAGAATAGCAAACCCATGGGCCAATAATGAAGAACATGTTGAATGGGTGTGGTAAACGAATAAGAACAAATATAAAGACACCATTTTCCAATCGTTCCTAGAAAAATATCATTTACTAAGAATACACAAGGTGAGAAACATTTTATATCAAGAATTCTAGCTAAAAACCATTTTAACAGGCTCATGTGAAGGGGAATACATGTCAATAAAAGGAATATACTATATCTTCCCTAAATATTTTGATCAAATGGGTGAAAAATTTAATTGATGTTCCCTAAATTTATTTATTATTGATCATTAGAAATCAACTTGTTGGATAGTTATTAGGGGATCCCACTATGTTCATTACCAACTTATTCACCTCGATCTCATCAACCATCATCCTCTAATCTCGATTTTCCAATGAAGGATGTCACATATCTTGTTAATTCTCCCACGGTTTTAGAAAATAAATCTAGATAATTTCTATAAATTTGTATAAATATACAATATTAGGTCACGTGTGTTTTAAGTAAAAGAAATAAAATAAATTATTAATTTTATATTAAAGCACTTCTAAGGAATCCCTTAACCTTATATCTGGAACCGAGCAACATTTGGTTATTCCAAGGGTAAACCCCACATTCTGGACCCAATCATGTTCTTATAATTTTTATCCAAGACTCTATTTGGGTTTTCTATAGTTTTTATTGAATTGTAGACAGACATGATATTAAATATTTAATTTATTTTTAATATCAATTCTAGTGTCATTAGACCTTTTAATCTCACATTGTCTTAGCACCTAGATTCAAAAATATTATTTAATATATTTCAATGTCATATATGAAAAAAGGGGTACTACATTCTCCCCACCTTAATTAATTCTCACTCCCAAAAAATAAAAAAACATAAAAAAGGTGGGGTTATTGAGATTTATTTTAGATCTACCTCTCCCTGGATCTCCCCAGTACGCTTTTGTGATTCCATAGTATACGTACCAAGGGAGTGGTCCATCCAAACATGATATTGTATTGAATATCCTAAATCACCACTGTGTTATTTTTAAAGGTGTCCCTAACCTCGATGTGCAACCCATCTTAGTCAATAAATTTAATAGGGTCACAAAAATATTTCATCAGGTATGAAACATGGAATATGTCATTCACCTGCTCCAACTATGGGTGTATGGAGAGAAATTAAGGAACCTCACCACTACTCTTCATGATCTCAAATGTTTCAATGAACTAGAGAGGTATCTTTCTTACTCATCCAAACCTATTAAATCATGATAATAGTGAGACTCTCAAGAAAACATGGTCTGAAATATCAAACTCAAATGGATTATTATATCGATCTATGCATGATTTTTGTCAGATCTTGGCTATCCTCAACCACTCGCTGGCCACCAAAACGTTCTCCATCATCAACTACAAAATATCTGGACCAACTGAGTACATCTCACCCATTTCAGACTAGAATAAGGGTGACCTAAAAGGTCTCTCATAGAGGGCCTCTAACAGGGCCATGCCAATAGTATAGTGATATATATTATCATTACCAAACTATAATAATGGTCATTGATCCTCTCATCATTTTTTGGAATCTAACAACCAATCCCTCAATAAATCTTCAAACAACTAAATAGAGAGGTCATTATTCAAATCCATCAGGGGGTGAAGCTCTATACTCATTAGTAACTAAGTCCTGAATTTCTCATGTATACCTCTCCATAACCTTGACAAGATATGTTCATTAGGATCAGAGACAATAATTGAGTGAACCATATTAATTCAGATGATCTCATGTATGTAAAACTTCCACAAACTCAAAACTAACACATACTCTTTAATAGTAAGGATTTTTTAGAACTTAATATGTTGATAAAATATTAAAATTATTGAATTTAGGCATATGTATCTATGTGTAATCCTCCTCAAAATGTTACTACATATTATATACCATTTCTACTTTTAGAACTGAAGAGGTTGTATCAAACATTCTAGAACCTAGTGTTCAATCTTCACCTGCTAACATCTTAACACTTATAGACAATCTCACCTATGGTCTACCTCATGTTAGCCCCCCAAATATAATTGTGAAGGATATTTTATATATTTTTTCACACCAATATGTAACATTAAATGGGTTGTGTGAAGCTTCTCATTACCTCCTCTCATATTGTTAATGAAACCACCATACATCCCTAGAAGAGGATGACATGTTCCCATCATTGAATGAATAAATATGGTGAATATAATAACATTATTTGGTTCTGAATATCCTCATAGTATATGTCCTTAAACTAAACCTCTCTCAAATGGATGTGGTAGATGTGTTAATACCATCAACTAAAGAAATGATGTACCCCTCTCTCCCACCAAAGTTACCTGCAAACAAGATAACTACTAAGACAATTCCTTCAACAACTATGAATGGGACTTACTGCTAAGTGAATATTTAACAAAATAATATTTTATAGTTTTATAAACTATTTCAATGTAATGGTTCTAAATGATCTTCAACAAGTACCTCTATCTCAGTATAAGATCCATATGAGTGAAAATATACCAGAGACTTTGATTTTTTGAGTGAACAGAAATGTTCTCTTCTAGATGATAACTCCTCGACCTCTTTAGAGAGAATACTATTAATTCCAACTCTTGGTCTGGAGTCACATAGTTATTCTCTTAGGGACTCATTTTGGTTGAACCATATGTTATTACTACCTATATATTCATAAATATTCAATAGAGTCTACCTATAGAGTAATAAAAAGACACTATATAATCCATTCCCTCCTTAGTAGTCTCATCTAAGAATCCTTGGTATACTATGGCCACAACTGCTTGAAGGACCTTTGACATTTCTTGTTCCAGGTAAATACATTCCATTCCATATCAGGTTAGTTAAAGAGTATTATATTCTAGAAAATTCATTTATGAACATCCTGTAGTACCCCACCAAACCAACATAACACAACACCTCAGACACCCTCTTGGGTATTTTGTAGGAAAACATATCTTCAATATTCATTGGATATATATTTTATCCAGGAAAAAAAGATATTCCTCATAAAGAGAACCATAACCAATTTGAACTATCACTTCATGGGGTTACCATAATTATGGTTCTCCCTTAGTAAATATAGAGCCGTCCTTAGATTCATTTCATGCTCCTTAGCTAACACATAGAAAAAGATTTTTTCATCAATGTAGATATCAAAAAAACTATCCATTTACTTATAGAAGATCCAATTAATCAGATAAAAAAACATAGTCAGAGAATGTATCACATTGAAATAAATCACTTGAAACTCATAGTAACTGTGGGATCATTAACATTCCTTCATATAGATATCAGACTCACAAAACCTCACATGCTGGTATCCATACCTGACATCAATCACTGATAATGAAATCGCAACTCAAAAAATAATCAAATAGTTCTTAACTCCATGAAAAAAATGTACATTCTATAAATTTTACCTGGTTATGGTTGATATAATAAATAAAACTTCAAGATCTTATCTATATTTTTAATGAAGAATATAGAGATGTATAGGTGGACATAGTTGTTCTAATAAAGACCTTTTTGGGTCCTCTAATTATACCCTCCACTATCCAATATCAAAATGGGGAATCTGATATGATTATAATGATAAATATACGGTATTGGGGTGAACAAAGATGAAAAAATATTTTTCCTCCATGTTGGTAGTCCCATAACATCCTATGGGAAGATTTCTATATTGTACTCCACTACCGTAGGAATTTAGATGCCAAAAGATGCCACTAACACAAGAGAAAAGCTCACCACTTGATGGGTTATGAGTTGCATCATCCTTCCAAAAAGTCCAACTCACTCTACCGTGATATTTCTATCTCATAAAATGGTGAATCTTGTCCCATCAGTCCAAAGGTAAAAAATTGACTGTGACGATAGTCAACATGGCCTGAATCCTAGAAAAAATTCTATACACATGTTTAAATCATATGGTTTCATCATAAAAACTAAGAGGTATCATGTGAATATATATCAACCAATAGAAATATCACACTTCCGGTAGATAATAGATGTTATTGAATAACTTCATACAAGAACTTCTAGCCAGAGTATCTTAGATAATATCCCTATTGTGAGAACTTTATCTTGCACCATAGATAATGAGATAAAATAATGAATAGAAAATTCTAAATCAAAACTGGAGAATAATTATAATAATTTTATATTGCAACTCATATCATCTAATATATCCCGTTCATATCCCTCTAGGGCCTATAATTTACCATGGACATAACTGCCAACATTTGTTCCTTGATGCGGCTCACATGATGGTGGTTGTGGAAATATCATTTAGAATTATCCTCCACCAAATTATCTTCAATATCGAGAAGGTATGTTTCCCATTCTAGAACTACCTCCTTGAGGGCCTCCCCAAACTCATCTGGGAAATACTTGATTTTGGAATATCCTATTCCATGGATGTTGATATAATATCGACCAATTAATATTAGTATGATTTGTCTGATTGCCATTAGAAATGTGACCTAACCTATTGAAAGAATAAAATCTCCCCAATACATGAATAATGTATCCATTATGTGATCACTGAATCGTCGACACTCATGTTTGAGTACATGTATGGGTACACCTCCTATAAAAATATGTCAACATCTCTCTCATACAAGATACTATAGATGGCTCAACACAGTGATTTACACTTCCATAAAAAGCTACTTACAGTCCATAGGACATTAATAATTCCATAAAAATAGCCCAATATAGAAGTACCTCTTAGGTAGGGAGACACAAGGAAACCATGCAAGGATAAATGTCACTACAGAGGATTGACTCAAAATTCAATGCTAAAAAAAACCATCCCATAACATGTTGATGGGGTATAATATAAGTTTAGTGACCGACACATAACACTTTGTAACTAAAATATCACCCTCTACATCTAAAGAATATTTTAGATCTAAACCGAGAAAATGAAAAAATGGGTAATATTCATTTTGGAACAACTTATAGAAGTAAAACAATGAGATAATCATCTCATGATGCATATTAATGAAGAGACTCCACCCATGTCTAGCTGATCCATGGAAAATACCTGTAGTAAGAACGACCATATGATCTGTAAAGTTCTAATCAATATTGAAGTCTCATACCAATGACCCTAGAAAACCCCCTATTCCTTGGTATATAGCTTACTATGGAAGCTCAACAATATTTGATGCTAGAAATCACATCACATGATATGCCTATAATCCTTTTCAACCATACCTGATGGTACTTACTACTACACAATAGGGTGTGATTATACCTTCCCACTGAGAGAAAAAAACTTTTGTTATGGCACCTCACCACTCATCTAGTCATCATTAAGATACATAATTGGTAACCTACCTGATTATATTTCTTGTGTTATCCTGAAATGAAAAAAATTCACACCCATTTTTGATGAGTATATATATATGGCTATCATACTCATGGAAGACCGTCAAATGATTCAATCATATATGATCTATCTACCATTGTTCCAAGCTACCGATTAATTAGTATGTAGAGACTAAAAGTAGGGTTTCAGAGTTTTGATGTGTAGATATATTTTGGCCACTAAACCAATACTAGGTCCCTAAGAATAAAATTCGCACTATATACACTTCCACAACATCACATTAAGTTCTTAAACATTCATCATCCATATTATAACACCAAAGAATGATACCACTATGAAACAACCCTATTAAATGGGGCTAACCTAGCCATCAGAGGGACAAGAAGTTATAACCCCATGCCCACCAACAATAGGACAAGGGATGGAGAAAATAATCAAGATGGAATAAATATCATTGGAGGCCTTTTACTAATGTACATGTATGCGAACACACAATCATCACTATGACACGATACTAAGTTCTATTAAAATACTATAACATCAAGAGTGAAAACATGCATTCAATAAATTCCATAGAATACATCAGATTATGATACATTCTTAAATATAATGTGGAACAAATACACACCCAACCCAAAATGAATTCCAAAAAATAGGGAATAAAAAAATAATATATCATAGCTTATGATATCTATGCTCGACCACTGTACATGGAAAATGAACCTTGGTATCAATATTCCTATAAAATAACATTTATATTTCCGTTTTCTATATAAGAAATGAAATGTGTGGGAAAAAAATTATGGGGTGAATACATACATACCAAATAAGGTTCCCAAAAAATGTAATATATAATTATAGTAAGATAAAAAAATGATCCTAGTCACCCCATGAAAATGGGGTCTGAGACATAATAGAAACATATACATGATCATAAAGAAAACCAAATGATAGAGAAATGATATCTATATCTCATAGACTATTAAAATTTGATGAGCCTATATGAAACTCAAAAATTACATAACCAATTCCCATAATCAAACACATCCTCAGAAAAATAAATTTGGAGGGTCCCACACTGTGCTACTGTGTTCCATAACTATGGGATCCATTCTATAAGGAGGAACCACATCCTGTTAGAGATCGAAGAATGGGGAGTACCTCTCTATAGATAGAGGACCCAATTCATTAATTCTAGAGTATAATATATACCTATATAAATAGAATGGGGGATCTATTCCCTGGTGAGACTAGGAATCACCTTCATAATGGATAAAGGACACACACCTTATATAAGGGAGAACCGTCTCTACCTAAAATCTCTATGATGATCCATATTGATTACCTCCATCACCGAGATTCACATGAGGAATCATAAAACTTTAAATAACACATATATTATATATTATTCCACAATAATGGCTTCTATCATGTTCTAATTGGAAATATACTCATGATAGTCTACTCACCAGTAAAAACCTGAGTACAAACAACAAAGATGTGGGGGGAAGAAGTCAACGGAGGGAATACAAAAATATATTGGGGTTCACAAAGAATGATACCCCACGTCATAACATAAAAATGATCCCATTTAGACAAATAGAAGATTCCATGTCATATTAACCAATGTGTTTTGGGAATACATGGCGGGTTTCAACCACTCAGGGCTAACACATGTGCTCATGGTTGTTCCCGTGTAAATATAAACATGCCTATGTACTTGAATATTTATGTGTACCAAGTCATTACAAGGTCCTATAATGTTTATGTGTACTACTAGATTACAAATCAAGTCTGACTATATGGTGTCCTAGGTATGCACCACCCGGAAAATGTCATAGATACTCAAGTAGGATCATGAAATATGTGCGTCTGACCACATGATGTGTGAAACTTTTTCCAAAACCCTAGCACCTTAACCAATGGGGTTACAATCACTATGTTTTAGTGAATTCATGTTATGTAGGTAGATTTTTCATAGAATCTACAAATTCCTCATAAGCGTTCCGAATCAATGCCCATTTCCATGAATATTACATGTTTACCACTAAAAATGAAGGATAATTCCTCTGATAATCATCCCATATCCACTGGTGTCTAAAAAAAATTAATCTATTTTTGGTTGAAATCTATCACATATCTTGTGAGATTCCCATCACCCATTTTCATTCATGAATCTTGGATCAATGAATTATTACCCACATTTCATTCTGATGAATCCTCAAATCTAAGATACATTCAGCATTTCTGAAATAGTCATGAATCCTTGTGACCAATCTGGATTTAACCCACTCAGTAATATCAAAATATGACCCCATGGGCCAACAATGTAGAAAAAAAGAAATAATTAGACAATGGTAAAAGAAAAAACAATTTCATTTTCAAGTATTATTGGCCAACGACCAATGATACAAAATATTCTAGGGAGAAACATGGAATATTAAGAATAAATACTCTAAACAATTCTATTGTGATCATACAAAGGAATAATAAATACACATCAAAAAAATATACTATATCCATGATCAATTTTTCAATAAAATAGGTGAAAAATGAAATTGATGGGACCTACCATGATTTTCGATTAATCATTGGTGAATAAAGTGTTTTCCAAAAATTTGGGTATCCATATACATTTATATCATATTGATGCACCTTGATCTAATCAGCAGTCATCCATAGATCTCAATCCTCTAATGAAGAAAATTATATCTACTATAAATTCTCCCAATATTTTTCTTGATATACCTATATAAATGTTATAATGATGTATAAATTGTGGAATTGAGGATATAGGTGTTTAAAATAAAATAAACAAATTTAATTATTTATTTTAATTAAATGAAACACCAACGACTACCTAAAATAGTTGCCTGATGATGTCAAACATTAGGTAATACCTAGGGTAATTCACATGTTCTTGAGTAAACCATTGTCTCAAATTTCATTTCCAAGACTCGAATTGGGTGATATTTCACTTTTTCCAAAAATTCACATTTGATTTTAATAAATTTAATAATGCACACTTACCAGATAATAGAATATCAAAATTTCTCAATACATTGATCTAAAAATATTCCTTAATATATTTCAATCCCATAAAATTAAAAAACATGATCACTATATATACAATTTATTTACGAGGTGATGAGAGAATGTAAAAACATGAAAATTTATTTTAAAATAATATTATACTTGATAGCTATCATTATGATAAACACAAATCATTAAGTGAGTGTAAATATACTATTATAGTAATAATATTATTTTAATGTTTTCATCATAAAATAGATGTTAAATTGGATGTATTAATAATATTAACAGTTTTATGAAATATATGTATAACGATCCTACTCAATACAAATTTATTGATTGATTTTGAGTAATTAACCACTTAAATTTTAGTGAAACCATTTTAGGCTTAAAAAATATATTTTCATCAAAAAATGGGTTTTATTGTTTTTTGTTAGAAATTATTATAATAATTTATTAAACCATTTTGAAATTATAATTTATAAATGAAAAAATTTTATTTGAAACCTGAATATCAAAATTATCTAATGCCGAACTTTTTTTATTTTTCTTAAATGTTTATTTTTTCATAGAATATTGAAAAATAATTATTCTATAGAAAAGATTATTTTCCATTTAATATATTAAAAAATACATTTTTTTGATTATATTTAATAATTTAATTATTTTAATTTTTTAAAAAATTATAAAACTACGGTCATTGTAACTAGAATAATTCTTATTATGGGTATAATTCCAATTGTATTATAAAAAACCATTTTTCATGAAAACTGTTTTTGTCTTGTTTTGTGGGATTATTTTAACTATTATTTCCACCATTATAGGGATTTAATTGGATAACTATGCTTCCATATTTGGAATAATAATGTTCCATTTTTTTTAAAAAAAATTCATCATAATTTTTTCTAAAAATTAACAGTAACCATGGTAAAATTGGTGTCACCAAAATAAGAAAAAAATTGGTAGAACATATTTGAAAATACAAGACAAGGATTCAAAATTGAATATACACTTACTTATATTTCATTTCATTAGTTTAATTAGATCAAAACCATATAATATTTGAAAATATTTCATTTTGGTTCCATTAGTCATTGATATACACATTTATAATATTCTATGTAAAGAAAATATACAAAATGTTTCTTTCTTAGTTTTAATATCTATAATATTTTTTACAGAAAAAAAATTTTATGAAAGGTTATAAAAATTTATTTTTTGGATTTTGAATTTTTTTATGTTATTTTTTAACTTTTAGTAATGAAATTATTTCCATAAATTCATACACAACACTAACAAAGTACTTGTGCAAGAATTTGAAGATTCATGTATAAGATTTGGAAAATGTACAAAGTAAATTTTTAAATAACAGAGGTGATATTTGATTTTATTGAATAAATATTTTATATAACATATGTTATAAAATTTTATATTTTAATTAAATATCTTCATTATTTTTTATAAAGGAAACTATGTGAATAATACATTAAATAAATTTAATGGTATATAATGTTAAATACAATTTTATTAAATGATTTATTAATTATAAAAATAATTTATTCTTCAAATTTAATTGGATATGGTATATAATGTTGAACATTATAAACATTTGTGTCACTTTTCCATTAATTATTACTTTATACCCCCAAATGAGTAAGTAACATTGATTTCACAATAATCATAAAATGGGTTAACTGGGGATTAAATCTAGGAGATATGGGTTTAAAACGTCACATAAACATACGTAATATTAGAGGATGAAAGGATGTCAACTTTTACTAATCCGGTTTCAAAAAATTTCAATTATAATACACTTGAATATGAGAAATAATTTATATTAATTTAATAATTTAAGAAATTCCAATTGTTCCCCTCCACTATCTTATAAATGGAAATCAGACATCCACTCTCCTACACACCACAATGATCGACTTTTCATGACCAAACCCTACCAATAAATATTCCAAAAATTATTTTCCAATCATTAATGTCTCTATTATCATTAAGATTCCTTCTATAGGAAATTTTAAAAAAAAACCAAAGAAGGTATATTGAAAAGGATATAATCATTTTAATAGTTCTATTTCATTTTAATTATTATTTTTCGTCCTTAATTTATATCATATGCATTCAAATATACTATAATAATTTTCTATAATAAACTAATATTTTTGTATTATTATTTTATAACCTATTTTCAAATCCATTCCTTCAATTTAGAAATCAAAGTATCAGTCTTGCGCATGTGTTGACTACCACCTCCATATAACAATATGATTCATATTCCATCAATATATATAATGGTAGTGCTTTATGATGTATTTATTGTTTATATATTATTTTTATGAAATTTTATTTAATTATAATATCGTATCTACCTTCATACATTTCTGTCTTTTGATGAATGATATTGTCTCTCATGGTTATGTGTAGACAACCACTTCCACAAAGCGATGCGATTTTTTTTCCATTTCAACGTTAAATTTATCTTAATAAACACATATATAATGAATTAATATTATAATTATTATAATGTAATTATTATTTAAATATTAATAATTATTTAACATTTTTTCTTTCCATTCATCGTGTAGTTGAAACATCACTTTCTCGTGCTTATAGACTACCATCCCAATATAGTGAAAGAATCCATTTTTCATAAAATATTTATTTTAATGGTTATAAAGGTGTACATATTGATTTAATAAGAAACTTAGGACATTATAAATACTATTATAAAGATTTTACCTTGATAAAATTTTGAATACTATAACTCTCAAACTCAAACACTCATGAAATACTAAGTAGTTAACACCTAGAATAATGATGTGAATGAAATATTATAAATATAAAGGTTTTAAGATGTTATATTTAAAACATGTATTTTATAATAAGTAATATAATGGTTATATAATTTTTTAGAAAAAAATATTTTTATTATACATGTTGTATGAATTCTTATGGTTTATGAACAGACCTGATGTAAGGGTTCTTTATCCTAATATTGTTTTGTTGAGATATATTTGATGTTGTACATTAATTTATTTATATGTAGTGTATATAATAATTCTAATATATGATATATAATTATTATATTTATATCCATTTTATTTAATGTTATATTTGATAATATTTCTTCCAAGGGGTTTATCATTCAAAAGATACCCAAGTGTTAATGGGTTTATTTTACAATATCAATTACCTTTAGTATTATTTATACTAAATTTTAAATAATGGAAATTATATAGATGTTATCTAATAAACCGTATCTATTTTCAAATTCTCCTACTGTTAATTTATTTTTTATGAATTATTATAATTTTTCTCTTCTTAGTTCTTTAAATGATTGATAAAATGTTTTTAATGAAATGTCAACCTTATTTGTTTTTTGATAAACTTAATTTTTATTATATGTCAATTCTATTAAAAATATTATAATGGTTTCTTTTAATTATAATTGAAATGTTTTAATTTATGTTTTCATGAAATTAAAATTTATTTAAAATTTATTATAATGATTATTTTTAATAAAACATTTTCTAAACAATTCATTTTTGAATTTTTTTAAAATTTTGAAAATAATATCCCCTTTAACATAAAAAACATGAACGAACATTACTGTCACTATAACCATTACTTTCAATAAATATTTCATTATATTTTTAGAGGTTTATTCTCAGGAAAAAATATTTTTCCAATATTAGTTTAATTTTTAGTAATAATTTAATAAAAAGAAAATCTATATTTATCATGACTTTATAGAAGATATCAAATGTCCTTTTAATAATATATTTATCTATGTAACCATCCTTTTAGGATTGTAATGAATCACTGGGAATATGATATAATGATAACATCCAATTTATTTATCTATTAGTCTTATTATGTTAATGAATTAAGGATTATTATAAGAAAACTTTTTCTTTCCCATGGGTAAATTATATTATGATGAACCATTATTACACCGAATTCTTTTCCACTAGTAAAGATATAATTATATGATGAATATTTTGTGATACTCTATATAAAATATGGACAGTTTCCATTATGTGATGAGGGGGACTATAATTATATTACCCTACAATTAATTAGTCAATGAAGAACAAATCATGAGGTAACTATGTTATGTGTGAAAAATATTCCATGTTAGAAACATTATGCATGGAACTGGATTCATGTGAACATGATTAAGAAATAACCTGGTTTTATATCCTTAAGATAATTGTTGGACCGAGTTTCATTTGAATAAGTTAATGCATGGACTAATTTTTTATGTTAATAAATTTATTTAAAGACATGATTTCATGCACTAAACTTAATGGGTGAACCTGTGACAATTTATTCATGATTAGAATGATATAATATGATATAGTTCCCACATTTTAATTTTTATGATATGATCACATGGCTTAGGATAAATTATTTTTTATTCTGAACACTTATAGAATTTTCTTTTTTTTTTGAGAAAACCATATTCCATCAGTTAGGAATAATGATATTTAATTAGTTAGACATGAATTTATTATATAATGATAATATTATCAAAACCATATTCTTATATATGTTAATTGATTGACAAATACTACGGTTAACTATACTGAGAATATGAGAAGAACCATTCTATTGATTTCATTTTATATAGGTTATTAAAAAAGTCAAAATATGTGATTTTTTTGTAAATTACTAGGATATATTTTTTGGAATATTTTTAGATCCATTGTAAAATAAGATGTTTGTATATTTAGTATCCAAAGTTAACAAACCTTTATGGACTTGAGGCATTTATTATATTACTATGTATTAATATTCATATAAAAGTTTTATAAGATTTAGGATTCTTATTCTCTAGTCTCCTCCATGAATATCTAGATGGAATTAAATATAAAGTAGAAGGTTTATAAGGATTTTAAAAAAGTAAACACCTTGGAGAACAACCACTTGGTTTGAGTTTTTTTTATTTTATTGTATATGTATTACCCCATTTTAATCTACCATATTCTCCCACACATATTTTATTAGAGAAAACCCTTTTATTCAAATGGGTTATCATTAACCATTTTGATTCCCCTTTATGATATTTAGGTCTCCATTAATTTTTATTCCTTCCCCTTTATGTGTAGCGACTTACTGTGGCTTTACAAATTGGTATGAAATTTGAGAACCCTATCTTCCATTTTGTCAAAATCATTGAATTGTCATAAATTGGTACACATTTAATAGTGTTTTTAATTAATCTCAAATAAAGATAATTAAAAACATGAATAATGTAATTTAAGGAAAAAATGTATCTCTAGTATTTCATATGTTCTCATTGTTTCATGCAGAAGGTAGATATCAATTTTTTTATGTATTTAAAACAAATTTTATACTTCTTTATTTTTTATTTTGATTTACAAACCTATTTCTATGATTAAATTATATATATTTTAATCCCTTATGGTCTTGGATTTAAATTTTTGAAAATATTTATTGGTTAGATTAGTTGAAAACTGGTGAAGAATAATTATTATGGGATTTTTGGAAATATGGAATTTTTGGACATGATAGGGGTTTGTGGAGGACATATATGGGTTCATAAAATATGTATGGTTTGAATAATAATTATAGTAATACTACAGGGAAATATATCTTTATGATATAAAATATGATTAAACACATTTGGTTTTATCATCAATGAAATTCGATAATATTTTTCTCTTTAATAGATTGGAATTGGTTACACTGTAACAAGATACAAAACCAAAAGAAATTATTTTTCACCAAAAATGGTTAAAAGAGTTTGAGTTTCCTACATTACAAAATAGTGTGATATTCCATGTGGGTATTTATGTAAGGATATATTAAAACTATCATAATGTTGACTCCATGAATAAATGTTTTCTATAGTGTTCTATGTGGGGATATTTGTCTCTTGTTAGATCCTACAACATGTAATGGTCACCCTAGGAAACACAACATTATGTAAGGATAAATTATCATTTTTTTAAATTTCATTCAATAAGAATAACAGATTTCATAAGGGTAATGGATGAGCTACATAAAGTTCAGTGGTGAAATATAGAAGTTACATAAAGGTAATTTTCATATAAAGGTGATGACATGAACTATGTAAAGGTAGCAGTAAAATCTCAGTAGGCAACATATTTTCCTGAAAAAAATATAAACGAAAAAATCATTTTATGTAAGGGATATATTAAGAAAAAATCAAACTTTTAGGCACATAGTCATAGTGAAATTCTACAATCATGATAAAGAGGATAAGTACACACTACATAACATCCTTATTATTCAAGGGAGGTGGTTCAGGGATTGTGGATGGGTCGATGATTTCTATATATAAATGTTTTCATAATTTAATAAATAGATAGTGACACATGATGTTTAGTGAACAAAGTAGTTTTGAGTAGATTATGATATAAAATGGTAGATTCATGAGAAAGTAATGATTTCTTAGATATATGGATTTTGTACATAAGAGGATATAATGTTGAGATTCAGTCCATGCCAAATAATTTGTTTGAAAAATAATTCTATTCTTTAGTTGAAGGGTTATATCATAGTAATGGTATATGTTAGGATGAAACATCAATAGATGCAAGAACCACACCATAGTCAATCAGTTGAAGTTAAATAGGTAATTTTAAAAGTAAAGTGGATTTTTGGGCCCTAACTAAGATTTAATGGCACTAAATGTACACTCTAAAATTGTAGTACACATTGAGAAATTTCATGGATGGGGTAGTAAGGGGTACTAATAAAATCAATTGAATTGATGGATATAGGATTATAAAACTACCTATAATAGTTTAGGGGGAATGAATTGAGAATAATCAAATTATAAATATCATATTAGATGGGGAACTGTAGTCATGTATAGATGAAAAATACATAATAGCACCCATTGATGGCATATCCCTAGAAGAAGAAGAATAAGAGATGAACACAATTCATGAATGAAGGAGAATTCCATGTTTATTATCTAATGTGAATATTTTGGATGCCATAACCTCTCAAAGAAGAATGATAATGTTCATGATAATATACACTAAATGATATGAATGAGAAATAGTAGATCACGGTAACCCTTCTATATAATTTAATTAATCAAAAACAATTATGTTATATTTTTATTATCATATGATCAAAACTCTTATCCACTATTATATCCGTGAGAAAAAGAGAGAGAAATTGTGATTAAAATGATCCTGATATGGAACTAAGCCCGTCATAATCTACTATATGTGGAATGAAACTTGGAAGGAGTTAAATATCATAAAAACTGAGAAATGATATTTAGTTATATGTTACAATGTTACAAAATCCATCTCTTGCTCATTTTATTATACTATTATAGTGAGCCACGTAAAAAAACATAACATCCTTTATTCTTACTTTGTATATTTTTTAGATAACAAATAGGTTAACATAACGACCCAAGCTTAACATACAAGTATATTACCCAATTTTAGAAGAATATTCGGTACATTAAAAAAATACATGCTCAAGGATTGTAATAGTTCATTGTCTTAGGAAACAAGGAAACAAAATCTTCAATCATGGTGAAAGATCTTCCATATCTATGATAAAGATCTCCATATTTATTACTTATAAATAAAACTTCATTTATAACTTGGGGAAAGGAAATATAATTAGGGGTGAGATCAGCTACTCAGTAAGGGTATATTAAGGAAATTTGTAAACACAATACAAATAAACGTTATGGAACCTGAGAATAACATTTGAAGATAATAAGCTTCATATTTGATATCATAATATTTATTTGAAATTAATAATACACATATCATAATATAATTAAGAGAATGAGTCATAAGAAAACAAAAACATAATAAAATATGGAATTCTGGAAAACCCATAGGCATATAATATGATTATCATAGTAGTCAAGGCATTGTTTCCAAGACTATCTTGGTAGTATGTGTTCACTCCCCATTCCATCGTTTTTGTCATTATCACGAGATGAATCTGGTCACCACTAATACCAGCACAAAACCAAGATTGTGGCAAGGCCCTAAGGGAATTACCTATTCCCACAGGCTAGCACAAGTTCCCAAGTATCAAAAAATTATATTTGGGAATGATTTACTTGAGTATGGAAGTATAAAACCTTTAAATCAATCCATAATATTAATCTGAAATTTTCATCCAAACATGTCTTAAGAAAAAACATGAATTGAGTACATGGCTTTACAAAAATACAAGAGGTCCACATACAAATAAATAAAGTACAAAGACATCCACAAGGACTCCACACAACAAGCGGGTGGTCACCCCCAAGCCGTCTCCACAACACTGCACCGATGGAGGGGTGTAACAGATCGAACCACCTTCACACGAGGCTTTACCTATTCTTGAGTCAAACATAACAAATTATAATTACACCCAAGGGGTGTAAGTTGGGTCTGAGCCTAATAAAAATTGGTTATCACCCAATTATTCCAAAGTGCACACAATACAATGTGAAAAACAAAGTAGTTTTAATATGAAAAGGAAAGAGATGTTAAATTCCAAGAAAAGAAACATTCAATTCAAAAAAAATCATGATAAAAAATTATGAATGTTAAACCATTTAAATATAATTTTTATTTACTGTATTTTTCTACCATGAACACCCTCTAAAAGGGTAAATAACATAAATCCAATGAGCAAAAAAATCAGGAACACCCCAAGGAACTAGAATGTTTTGGGCCTTATGTACCTCGTACCTCGGTGTAAAGTAACCACAGGGAAATCCATTCTGGTGCATGAGACACTTGTAGGGAACATAAAAATAACCTATTGGTACCCAATAATCATCCACATTGATTAGTTGGAGTTGTTTTTATCCATATTTTTAAGGGAAACAGGGATGAAACCCATCCGGTTTACTTACCATACTAGTACAAATCCGCCCCCACATAGGTACCCGAGCATCCCCCTTCGTGCTCAAACAATTTCAGAATTTTAAAGAAAATTTTTTTTAATATGAAACACCACTAATGGTCATATAAAATCGGTATATTATCGATACACATTTTAAACCACTTAAACACAAAACAAAACACTTTGATTTTTAATGAAACAATTTCTCAACATCCACATTGTTTTTCACCCAAAACTCCTTGAAAACCCAACTTTGTACACTATGTGCACACTTTTAAGTTACCAAAACAAAAAATGGCATCCCGATAAATTTCAATGATACCAACCAATCAATTTTAGGGTAGCACCTTGTGAACCAAGAAATGATAACTTTGTAAAACCACCATTTTCACACAAACATAGCACTCAAAATTCTCATGTGCCACAAACACCATTAAAACCCATTTTTACAAAAAAGGCCCAAGGGTATAAACATAAGAAAAATTATTTTCATACATATTATAGTTCAATAAAATCAATTAAGTATTTATAGAACAGCCTAAAATAAACGAATAGAACATTTCCATGAAAAACCCCCAATTTCACATGAAATTGGCATTGAAAATTCATTCGCAATAAAAACACCATGAAAACTAATTTTTGTAGAAATATTAAAATGAGATAAACCTTAAAATATGATAAATACAGCATTCTAAGACACAAAGATTTTATAATCCTAGAATCACCTACAAAATTAATGAAAACCCCTGAATCCTTTGTGAGAAAACTCAAACGCACCACTGTCTCACCTCAAGGAAGGTAAAACAAACCTAAAACCAGAATTTCAGGCAATGAAACACAAGATAAAATTCTAATATTGAATCCCTACTTTCTGTACATTAGGAACTTCAAGAATAAGGGATGAAACCCTAAGTAAATTGGAGCAAGAAGGAGGAGAACCCACTTACTTGAGTGATCTTGAATAAATCTTTCAAAATACAGCAGTAGATGAATTTTAAAATACCAAAAAATTAAAGTGAGGTTCGAAAAATGATGAGGAGGTCATGTAGGAACTGTAATGTGGGAAAAATAGTGAGAAATGAAAGAGTTATGAAGGAAAAAAGTAACCTCTTGAAATATGGACGATTTGATAAACCCTATGAAGGTATTCCCTAATTTGTGATGCATACAAGCTCCAAAGAGTGGGGAAAGGTATTGGGGGCGTGACTTAGGATTTTATACTCGATTGGGAGGTAGAATTACCAAAATAGAGTAAGAAATGAATATGTTATTAAATAAAACAAATTTATTTTTAAAATAGGAAATGTGATTCTGAGCAGGACCAATTCCTTTAATAAAAACCCTCATCCACCATGATTATGGATTCCTAAATGGTCCAAATTAATATAGAGGTTATAATATGTCAGGGAAAGATATATAGTAATTGGAATGGATGAAAAATATTGAAAAATGAATGAGTTATTAAAGAAAAAAAAATTTATTTTTAAATCTGGAATTAGGCTCACGGTCTGGCCCAAATTTGAAAACCCACAACTTCCCCCAAAATGCATGGGAAACAGCCAAAACAAAGAAAAAATGGAAATTAAATTAAAAATACCTTTAAAATATTTTATGGATGTGACAATTATTCCCACTATGAAAGACATTATGCTCTGGAAAGTTAACCTGAATCTTGATAAAAAAATGTCTACTCTTCCTCAACCGATGACTTCAGTTCCCATGACTCATGTGTATCACTACCATGGTGCCAATGATTTTGGACGAGTGGAATAGACTTCTCTCTAAGAAACATCTCTTGGGAGTCTAATTTTTTCCCTAGATGCTCAAAAACTGACAAGTGAGGCTCTATCTTCAGTTATTCACAACTCTACACATGGCATGGATCCAAGATGTATTTTTTCAACTAGGAGACATGGAAGACGTCCTGGATAAATGTCAAATGAGAAGGTATAACCAACCTATATTCCACATTTATAATACTCTCATTGATCTCAAAATGGCCGATCTATTGTGGCATCATCTTCCCTTGATTCCCCAATCGACGATGGCCTAAATGAGGGGCCACATTCAAGAATACCCTATCACCCATAGAAACCTCTAGGTCCCAATGAATCTGGTCAGTATATGGTTTATGATGACTTTGATTTGTCAATATGTGATTCCTGATTAACATGAACTTCTGAGAAGTCTCCTCCATAAGGCTCAACCCCAAGAGTGAAGCCTCACCTACCTCAACCCAACACAGGGAGAACAACAAGGACGACCATAAATCTCCTCAAAAGGAGCCATTCAAATAGAGGATTAGTAACTGTTATTATAAAAAAACTCAACGAATCCTAAATGGATATCCCAAGAACCTCTGAAGTCCAGAACACATGCATAGAGCATGTCATCCAAAATCAATTTTTTCCACTCTGTCGGACCATGAATTTGAGGATGGTGCGTCGTGCTCATCTTAATCTGAGACACCATGGCCTTCTGAAGAAATTCATAGAACTAAAAACTGAAATGAGGGTCTCTACTTGAGACAACCTCTGATGGCATGCCATGGATTCTCACCACCTCCAAATGATATAAACGACCCAACTCTTTCTCTTTAGTAGTATCTATGATCGGAAATAAATGAGATGATTTGGTCAGATGATCAATCACCACCCAAAATGAATTCTTAATCTAAGGTGTATAAGGAAATACAACAATTAATTCAATGGAAACGTCATCCCACTTCCTGTTAGGAATGGGAAATGGCTGGAGAAAACCGAAGGGCCTCTGATGCACTGCTTTCGGTTGCTGGCATGTGTAGCATCTCTGCAAGAAGTCAGCATTCTCTTGTCTCATACCAGGTCACCAGAACTACATACGGGACATCAAAATACATCATGGTGGCACCTGGATGGATTTCCCACTAAGAATGGTGGCTATCCTCCATAACCACCTTCCGTAGAGATAACGACACTACTGAACGACCCTTGAAGCATAAGATTCCCATTGCAGATGATGACCAATCATGGGATGTCTCACCACCATGAAGAAACTGCCTTAACTGTAGAAAAATATCATTTTAGGTTGTTCTCGTTGAATCAACTCAAAGAGAAAAGGATTCAATTGAAAACTCTCCATGAATATACCCCCATTTTTCTATTTTGGTCCCCACATGAATCTGAGCAAAGAGTTCCATCAGATTCCACTGATCAATGGACATCATCAAGGCTTGCACTAGAAATCTTCTGCTCAAGGAATTGGCCAACACATTACCCTTGCATGGGGTAAAGACAATGTCAATGTTCAACAACTAAAAGTACTCGATCCAATGACATTGCCTACAGTTGAGGTCCTTCTGTGAGAAGATATAGGAGAAGATTTTGTGGTCAGAGTAGACCAAAAACATATCCTCAAAGAGGTAGTGACGTCTTATATTCAAAGAATGCATCACCACTGCCAACTCCAAGTTTTGGTTTGGGTAATTATTTTCATGTGGTCAGAGTTTGTGAGATCCATACGACACCACATGATCATCCTATATAAGCATGCACCCAAGACTCATATCTGAATCATCACAATAGACCACATACCCCTTCCTAGCCTTTGGAAAAATCATCATAGGGGTGTTATTCAACCATCGCTTCATCTCCTAAAAGGATTCCTAACATTATGGGCCCAAAAAATACTCCTTCCCTTTCCAGGTGAGTCTGGTCATCGGGGAAGAAAGCCGAGAGAAGTCCCGAACCAACCACCTGTAATAACCAACCAAGTCGAGGAAACTCATGATTTCAAACTCATTCTTCAGTTACTCTCATGACATGACCATAGTAATCTTCTCAGGGTCCCCTAAGACCCCATTCTCTAAGATCACATGCCCTAGAATTCTCACATCCTTGATCCAGAGAGTGCACCTTGACAAATTATCATAAAGGAAATGCTTCCGCAATGTTCCTAGAATGATCCATAAGTGATTCCCATGTTCCTCCTCAGATCCTGAATAAACTATGATGTCATCAATCAATTACACAATAAAATAATCAATATACTCTTAGAACAACATGTTCATGAGTTCCATAAAGATCGATGGGGCACTGGTCCATCCAAAGGGCATGAACAAGTACATGAAGTGGGCTTACCAGCTTCAGAAGGTTGTGATTGGGATATCAGATTCATTCACTTGGAGTTGATGGTATCCCCAATGTAAGACTAATTTTGAAAACCACTATTCCCTATACAACTGAACAAATAAATCATCTATTCCGAGAAAAGATTATTTTTTATTAATTGTAACTTTATTCAGCTTTCGGTAGTCAATACACAACTGGATGGATCCATTAGCCTTCTTCGCGAACAACACAAGAGCAACCCAAGGAGAGATGCTCGGGTGAATTAATCCTTTGGATTTCAAGTCTTCCATCTGTATCATTAATTCCCTCAGCTCAGTAGGGGCTATGTGATATATGGGAAGAAATATTTATTATGTTACTGGCACTAGATAAATCAAAAACTCCACATCCCACACTTGGGAAAACCCTAAAAATTCATCTGGGAACACCTCTCGAAACACATTCAATACATGAGGTGGGGCACCTTCAGGGGTAATTAAATCATCCTCTAGAATGAGGGTCAATAAATAGAAGATAATACTTTTAAACTCTGGGAGTGGAGGTCCTGCGTGACCTGACGTAGAATCCCATACTCCACAGAAATCCTGACAACTCCCATCTAGTTTTGTGAAACTCACACGCTACCTGTAGCAATCAATGTGTGCCTGGTAGTGTAATAGGCAATCCATGCCCAGTATTATGTCAAAAAGTTCCATATATAAGACCATGATTTCCCAATCAATCTCAAAAACTGACTAGAAAAGTGTACACAATGGAAACCTGAGAACCTACCCGTTCTTCTTTCCCCGCGGTGTCACCAACTCTATCGCAAAAGAAAACAACTCGATTGGAAAATTTAGTGTGTTCATGCTACCTTAGAAACTAAGAGTCTTATTTTATAGGAACTCCTTGGCATAATATTTCCTAGTACCAATATCATCTTCCCTATCACTACATGGAATTGGATCCAGTCTATGTCTTATGGCTTGGACAACCCGATCTACAACCTCTACTAGCCTTTGATCATGTGGTGAGGGAGAACTCTCCCAAGCTTCCTCCCATGGGTGTATGGGTTTTTTTGAGGGAGGCATATTGAAAAAAAGGAAAACAATAACAAGAGAATAAATCATTAAAAATGTTCTGAAAAATTACATAAATATCAAATAATATAATGAAACCAAAAAAATTACATCCATAAAATAAACCATTACTTCACCCCCACCAGAGGTCCACGTGTAGTCTACAACCAACATGTCTCACCTGGAAGTGAAGTAAATCAGTAAATTCGAACGTCCCCTAGTGAATCAAGGTATTTAATGAATGGTGTGGCCTGGGAACACTACACATGACTAAAACCCTAATCCCTGTCAGTTCTCGATCCTTTATATCCCGACTCCTCCCAAAAGAGCAAGATAACCCAAAAGTATTAACATCCTTTGATACCATTTTGTCATGAATAGAATCTTCTCACCACTAATTCCGACACCAAAACTAGCCCATGGAAAGGCCCAATGGGTTTTCCCTATCTCCAAGGGCTGGAAAAAGATCCCTTGTATTAATCAATTAGGTTTTGGAACTATTTACCTTAGTATGAAAGCATAAAACCTTATAAACAATCCATAATAAAAATCTTAAATTTTCTACCAAACAAGTCCTAAAAAAATCACAATTTATTACATGGATTTGAATAAAGTAAAAATGTTCCAAATACAAATAAATAAATCATCATGAATTACACAAGGACTCCACATGACAAGGGGGTGGTCACCCTCAAGCTGTCTCCACAACACCGCACCACAGGAGGGGTCTAACAGCCTGAACCGCCTTCACCCGAGGCTTTACCTTTTCCTAAGTCAAACATAACCAAGTCTACTTACACCCAAGAGGTGTAAGTAGGGTGTTATACTAATCCAAATAGTATACCACCTAATGATTTCAAATTTCATTCAATACAAGGTGAAAAATAAAAAAGTTTTTATATGTAAATGAAAGTTGTGTTAAATTCCAAGAAAAGCAACTATCAATTGAAAACAATTTTCCTAATAAAACATTCAGAATGTTAAAAACTTTTAATATAATTTTTAGAAACTATATTGTACTGAAAAAAACACCCTAGACAAGGGTAAATACCATAAATCCAATTAGCAACAGAATCAGAAACACCCCTAGGCACAAGATTGTTTCGGGCCCTATATACCTCGTACCTTGGTGTAAAGTAATCATAGAGAAATCCATTCTCGTGTACGAGAAACTAGTAGGGAAAATACTGAAAACCAAGTGGTTACAAATAATAAAACACATTGTTTAGTTAGAGTTGTAGTTATCCAAAGTCTAACTGAAATAGGGACGAAACCCATCCAGTTCACTAACTGTACTACTACAAATTTGCCCCACCTAGGTACCCGAGTTCCCCCTTTGTGATCAAACAATTTATTCCTAATAAAAAAAAATTTACTTTTCATATGAAACACCATTACTGGTCACATAAAATTAGTATAGTATCTATAAACATTTTAAACCACTTAAAACACAGAACAAAATACATCTATTTTTAATGAAACACTTTCTCAAATCCTGCATTGTTCTGCACTCAAAACTCCTTGAAAACCCCACTTGGAGACCTATGTGAACACTTGTAAGTTACCAAAATAGAAAAGGCATCCCAATACATTTCAATGAAACCAAAAAATAAATTTTATGGAAGCCCCTTTTTAACCAAGAAATGATAACTTTGTAAAACATCCATTTTCACACAAACATGACACTTAAAGTTCACATGTCCCACAAACACCATTAAAACCCATTTTTGCAGAAACAACCAAATGGTATAAAAATTAAAAACATGATTTTAATTCCTATTACAGTTCAATAAAATTAATTAAATATTTATAGGGAATCCCCATATAATCCAATAGAACATTGCCATGAAACCCCCAATTTCACATGAAATTGGAATTTAAAATTCATTTGAAATACAAACACCACTAAAACTAATTTTTTTCAGCAATAATAAAATGAGAAAAACCTAAAAATATGATAAATACAACATGCTAAGACACAAATATTTCGAAAACATGGAATCACCTACCAAAGTAATGAAAAACCTTGAATCCTTTGTGCGAAAACTCAAACACACCACCGTAGCACCTCAAGGAAGGTAAAAAAAAATTAAACCCAGAATTTCAGACCATGAAACACAATATCAAACCATAATTTTGAAACAATACATTCTAGACATTAGGAACATCACGAATAAGGGAATAAACCCTAAGAAAATGGGAGCAAGAAGTATAGAAACCCAATTACATGAATGATATTGAAGAAATATCCCAAAATACATTAGTAGATAAATATCAAAACAACCAAAAATTTATGCGAGGTTCGAAAAAGAATGAGGAGGACATGTCAGAACTAGAAAGGGGGGAAAGAGTGAGAAATTAATGATTTATGAAGGAATGATGTTACCTCTTCAAATATGGAAAATTTGATAAACACTATGATGGTCTACCCTAATTCGTGATGCATACGAGATCCAATTAGGGGTAAAGGTAATGGGGGTGCCCCTATGGATTTTAGACTCGACTAGGAGGTGGAATCACCCAAAAGGAGAAAAAAATGAATATTTTCTTAAATAAAAAATTATATTTTTAAAACTGGAAATGGGATTTCAGACAGGCCCACTTCCTTAAATAAAAACCCAAATCCACCATGAGTATGGAATCATAAATAGTCCAAATTAATATCGCGGTGTTAATAGACCAGGGGAGGAAATGTAGAAATTAGATTGGATAAAAAATTCTTAAAACTAAAGGATTTATAAAGGAAAAAAAATTATTTTTAATTCTGGAATTGGGGTCACAGTTTGGCCCAAATTTTAAAAACCCTCCATTTCAACCAAAATGCATGGGAAACAACGAAAACAAAGAAAGAATGTAAATTAAATTAAAAATACATTTGAAATATGTCATGGATGTGACAGTCATGGTTCACTCACAGAACCATCTAAGAATCATGATTTTACTCCTCTTACCATCATAGTAGTCATGGTTCACTCCCATAGCCAAATTATTAGTAAAGGTTAATTCACAAGACCATCTTAGTCTATCTAATGAGAAATAAATATTTACCCAACACATCAGGGGGTGATATAGGTCCCACCCATCACATAATGAAAGAATACATATAAGTCTCACAAGATAATAAAATATAATATCACAACCCATGAAATAAATTGGGTATTATTACATTAAATCAAATCATAACCTGTCAAAAAACTTAGGTTTCATAATCATTTTACAAAAAGCATAATATGTGGAAGATGAACATATTTCAGAAACATATAACCCATGAAAGTGAAAAGAGTTTCACAAAGGCCATGATAATAATAAATACCCATTCAAAGAGAGAATATAAATGGAATCTTTAGATCATTTTATAGAAGGGAATTGGTAACACAAAGATATATTATCTTAGAAAGAGAATAATATTGAAATATCAGTAAAAAAATGTTTCATGAAGAGAATATACTTGCTTCATTTATAAATAATTTTTGATACATTCATCCATTTGAATATAATTTTCTTATAAAATACAATGAAAAATTATAAATAAGAATTGAAATCATTTTAGAAACCTTTTCTTCTTGAAAACATATAAATTATTATTCATAAAATTTTAAAACCCTCTTCCATTGAAAACACTTTGAGAACATATGAATAAATCTTAAAAGTATTTTGCAAACCTTTTTAACTGAAATTTTTTTAAAGGAATATGAATTTATTTTGAATAACATTTTTTTAAATACATTGAAAACTTATAAGTATCGGTTAGAAATAGTTAGAATTTTTTCCCTGAAATCCTATGATTGAACGTCGAAATAATTTGGAAAACAATTTTCCTTGAAAATAACATTAAAAAACATTTACCTAAAAATTATCCTTTCAAGAAATTCATTTGTAGCATAAATGAAATGATTGCAGGAAAATATGTACATGTAGTAGAGGTAAAAAATTAAATTTCAATGGTAAAAAGGTTAAAAAAGAGCTTTGTTTGTAAAGTGAGAAGAATATTCCTTTTAAGAGATTATGAAAATTAAAAAAAGGAAAAATGTCTTTTAAGGATTAAAGGAGAATGATATAATGTAACACCCTAGGATTTTAAGATATATATTCTTTAAATTTATTTGATGTATTGTATTGTACGGTACAACAATATTAGTTTTTCTATAAGCAACACTATATTAGCTTACTGTATACGCAACACCATTCTTGGCTGGTGTTAGACACAATTTCAGGTTCTTTTTATACAATTCATTTTACACAAAAAAAAAGTATAGATTTTTTTCAATGTATAAATGAACTATGTTTGGATTATGTTATATGAAACACCCATGTAATCTTATACTACATGCAAAATTGACTTGGATTGTGTTACACGTAAGTGCGACCTTCCTCAATTGCTCGCATTGTACACAATACCGAGTTTCACTAAACAACGAGATATTATTAAAATATTATCATTTAATAGGATTTAAATTAGCTGTTATGAATATTATTAACTACAACTTAAATTTTATATAACATTAGCATTCATATTACCTATTTTCTAGAACAAGAGATAAGAAAAAATTCGATTATTTCAGATGAAATAAGTATTTCTTCAAAAAAATGCAGTTTTACCGCCTTTTGATGGAGCACCCATTTTATATCTATGTTTTGAAAATTTTATATTATTAATTTGAGAAAATAAACTTCTTCTTTTGAATCTAGACATAAAAATTTAGTTTTTTTTATTTTTTGTATTTTTCTAATAAAATTCAAATTCAAATGAATAGTGAAAACTGATACATTTTAATTCAAAATTGTCTTTTCATCTATTTTATTTATCTAATTATATTATATTTGTAATTGGTTTTAAAGATTAATAGGATTATGTTTTTATCATTTAATATCATGTTGGTCATTGGAAGTAATTTTACAATTAAATTGGACATGAACACCTGATAATCATTTGATAAGATTTTATTTTTTAATAAACCCACTTGTTGGTTTTGACAATGGGAATTAATATTTAATTAATTTCGACCTATTCTAGTGTTTGAATTATTAAAAATCTATTCAATATTTGGAATTAGTGGGACCAAATTATGTCAATATGATACTTTTATTTTTAGATATTATGAATAGTAACTATGGTAAATTTTATTTACCATAGTTAAAGGTAATTCAGGTAAATTAGGGTAAATAATAACATGATAAAGACAAAAAAAATTGTCCTAAAACCTCCCAAAATATCATTATATGAATTAATTTATACCATTAACATATTTGGTTTGATAAATAGCCATTTGATGTCCCCTAGAAAACGAAAATGTCATAGATATTAATTTAACCAATGAAAGTGACAAAATGTTATACTCACATTATTTAAAAGTATAATAATTTTAATATAGGGATAACTAGGTGATTTTATCAAAAATAAATAGAAATTGTAAATATAAAATAATTAACTACATCTTGGTAATGTATTTTTAAATTTTAATAAATAAATAATTACCTTATACTCTTATTCTTTGATGATGTTAACATTAAATAATTGATGAGAAATCAATGAAACCATATTTATTAAAATCCTAATAACCATTAAAATGTCCAAACAGATGACCAAATATTATTGGTCAATAATATCATGACCATAATCAACCAAAGGTCATGATAGTGACCATTTGGAGCCTAATTGAATATATTATGACCATTATATTATTTTATTTAAAGTAATGTTAAAGTTGTCACATTCATATTTTAATAAGTTTACCATTTTAAATGTTGGATTTGATATCAGATAAATTTTAATACATATATTATAATGAAATATATTAAATTTATATTCATTCTATTTGTTAATTTTTAATTTTGACTCAACAAATAAGTATATTACATAATGACACAAAAATATTGTAGTAATTATTTTATTAATGGAGATATCAAATAAATGTTATTAAAAATATTAAAATAAAAATATTTTTTTGATAATTAATATGTACATTGAGTTTTATATAAAACCTTGAAATCATAGTAATATAATAAAATAATTGGTTCTAAGTTAACTTGTTATCTTTATATTTTTAAAAATCAATAAATTGAATAATGTTAAAATTGACACTATTGTTGTTTATAAAAATTGTGCTTTATTAAATTATCTAAAAATAATATATAATGTTTTTAAAATAATAATTATTATACGATAAAAAATGTTCTAAATTTATTATTTATGATATAATTGACATCAAATAAATAAATATTTTACCCTTTTAATATTGATATATTGGTTACCCATGTTAAAATGAAACAAATTAACTAAGAGTTAAATATAAAAGATGAGGTTTGAATGGAAATAGAAAATTGTCTAAAATTTATTGGATTATGTTATTAAAACCCTACCATATATCATTATAGATAATGGGACAATTTGAAGGATTTTTAGTGGGGTTTTATTTTATTATAAATTAATATTTTTGAGGTTTCCAAAGTGCCCCTCACATCAATTATAAAAGGGAACCTCCTCTCTCATTTGACCACAACTCATTAAGCCTTAAATTTCATCCATCACAAGAAAAGTAATCTTATCAAATTCCCTTGTATCATTATATAGGTTATTATCTTCTAAAAATACTAACTCTAGTTCCATCAAAAGGAGATCTAGGGAGAGCACATCAAAGAAGAGGTAATCTCCTCTACAGGTTCTTTCATATTTTTTTATACTTATACCTAAACTTTATGAGTTGTTTCATTATAGAATAATAAATCCAATATATATTATAGATGTTATTATAATTATGAAACAACCGTAGTCAAATTTCTATCCATCCTAAGAAATTTGAAATCCCCACGCGTGCATACGTACGACTTACCGTCTCCACGCCGTGGTGTAATCTAATTTTCACCACCACATTACTTGATGGGTAAAAAAATTAATGAAATAACTATATATGATTATTATAAAATGATTTTTATTCATAAATAGAGTACACCACTAAATTCAATATAATTCAACAATTATGGGACTGACATCGTCCCTCGTGCATACGTACAACCTGCCGTCTCCATGATGCGATGTGATTCGTTATAAATGATAACAACACAAGAAATATTATATAAATGTAATGAATGAATAAATATGGTATTTATTATGTCAATATAATTTTATAATGATATTAATATTACCTAAAAAGGAGAACCATAACTTATTCGACAAAACATGCAAATGATTATAATGCAGTTAAAACCCAAATAACGAGTAACAATGAATTATTACAAACAAAAAAAGGAGAATATGACCATATATGATGACCATGATTCTAGAATATGTTAATAAAATTATCTAAATCATTATATAGGATTTCCGGAAACATAAGAATCATATTATACCTAAGGTAAGGGGTAATTTTACAATCTCTTTTTTATCCAAGATTGTTTATACGTAAGTATTTACTTGGGTTTATTTATCATCCACATCCATGTTTCATAAATATGGAATATTAATTCTATTAATATAAAATTTTTATAGTTAATTTATGATTTTTTTAGGTTTTATTAAAAATTAATAAATGAATCTTTTGTCATTATTTGATTTGAGGCACTTTTGACTTTTACGGAAAAAGTAAGAGGAGAACGATTTTTTAACTTATACAACATGAATAGATTTTTACACCTTATTTACATGAAGAATAATTTAAAATATTTAAATTTTATTTTATAATAAATTCTTTTCATTTAAAATTTCATGGAAGTTTGAGAAAATAAAACGTTTTTGAAGAAGAAATGATATTTTCCTCAGGAATTAAGTTCCTGTGTTTTCTCAAAATTATCTTCCATCGAAGATGACATAAGGTTATGTTTGTATCCCAATTATTAAAATAATTTAATTGTGTTAATGATGGAATTATGTTTAATAAACCCATTTTATTTCTTGGGTTATGCTATGATAAATGATTTATGTTTTGTGGGACATGTAAAGATGATTTCATGAAGAGATGGGTGAGACCCATATCTCCCTCCAATGCACTGGGTAAAGATTTATATCTCAAGAGATATAAATAGATGTAACGGAATGTGAATCTGGTTCAATAATAAAGGGATGCAATGAAAAGTAAATATGGTTTAGTAATGCATGGATAGTACAATAAGTTAATTCCCGATTTAGTAAAGAACTTTGTCCACTATGATGGTATTGGAAACAGTGCCTTAGCTACTATAAAAATCTTATTATGCGCATATTTGTTTGACAAAATTCCATGTTTTATGCGAATGTTATTTTATCATGGTTTATGTTCCTTTACGATCTATGCCTTACATACTACCAATATTTATTCAATGACTCATAATTTGGATATTCAGAATTTATCTTCATGTTTTCACATTCTTAGGTTTAAGTTTTGTTTGATGTTCTTCATGTTTACCCCTCACTAAGAATTTGAGATGACCATTTTTATGTTTTATTCTCCCCAGGATATAAAGAAAGTTTTTAGGTTGGAAAACTAAAGGATAATATCTTTATGGTAGATGTTGAATATCTTTCACCAAGTTAGAAGATTATGTTCCATGTTTCCAAAGACAATAAAATAATACGGTCTTTGGGTGTATGTTTGTGTTATGTATTAAGTATTCCACAAAAGTAATGTAATTTCCATGTACATCATGAATGTGTTGTTATAGTTGGTATCATAGTAAAGGTTTAGTTAACCTTTAGAAACTAGGATGAATAAACTTAAGTGGTATCCCTAGAGATATTTCTAAGGTATGTCAAGGGATATCCCTAAGGGTAAGTCTTACTATAGGTTACTTTCATATAATTATAGTAACAATCACAAATAACTTAGGAATAAACCTGAGATGTTAGAGATTGAAAGTACTCCCCCATGATTATATTGTTTTCTTAGTATGATTTTTTCCTCTCACACTATTCTATTTGGGTTTTAGAACATTGATGGAACCCGAAGGAACCGCGTTAATGATCAATGCACTAGGAAATGCAATGATTTTACTCTTGATCAATAAAATGTTATGGGAGATGGAATGAAAAATCCATTTTCTATAATTACTCTAGCTATGAATCATTATTGACCTCCTAATGAGAAGAGAAGGTAAAAAAATACAATTGAGTCCTTCATGAGACAACACCCACATTCTTTTGGTGGGTCTTCAGATCCAATTTTTTTTGAACGTTATATTATTACCATTTAAAAGATATTTTCCATATTTCAATGTTAAAAACATGAAAAATTTATTTTGGTTGTTTATCATTTAGATGGTGAGTTAGACCAGTGGTGGGATCTAATTAAGGATACAAGGTAGCTAGATGAAATTGAATCCACAGAATGGGAAGAGTTAAAGAGATTGTTTTTTAATATGCACTTCCCTGATATTCTTCGAACAAATATGGAAAAGAGTTATTTGAGTATAAGAAAAAGCATGATGAATCTATTGGTAAATATGGGGGGAATTGTACAAGACACCCAAGGTATGATTCTGGATTTATCATCCAACCTGAATATAAAGCTGATCAATTCTTCAGTGGAATAAAACCAAGTATTCGATGGTTGTTATCTATAAGAGACATTAGTATCTATAAAGATATTATGAGTTGCGCTATCAAGGTAGAACTGTATGTTGGTGTTACAAATACATGTCAAGGTTTTGACAAGAAATGAAAGATGCAGTTCAAGGTAAAATCTCATAACAATGGTGAAAAGAAGATAAATGTTTTCATTATGCCCAATGTGTGGATATAATCATGATAGAGATTTTCTTAAAGAGACTAGAAAATGTTTCAAGTGTAAAAAAGATGGACATCGAGTTGTTGAGTGCCAGATTAATTGAAAAATGGTGGAAAATGATGTGAATAGAGAAAATACTATAGAGAACACCCCACAAAGACTTAAATGCTACAAGTGTAAGGAAATGGGGCATTATGATGACCAATTCCCTAATTAGAGGGTTAATAATGATCAATATCAACATTATCTTATGGAAAAAGACCAAGGGAAGTCACATGTGATCACTATTGGAAATGTTGAGTATGACAAAAAAGTGGTAGAATTATTAAGTGTTTATGTAATCTGATTCTGAAATAGTGTTGTGGAATCTCATTTATAGTATTATATAATATTTGAATATATATATATATATATATATTTTTAAATTGTGGTTTTCTATAATTATATAGTACCAGTAACCAGTAAAGGTGATTGAAATATTTTGGGAAATAACAGGACATGTTCATAATAAAGGGATAAAGAGATAATGAGATGTTAGTTAGAATTAAAGATCGGGTGACTAATATGAGGAAAAAGTGATATTGTGGTCTGATTATATAAAATTTTTGGTATTTTTGGTGTGTAGTGTCTCGACCCGTCCCAGTGGGGCCTGAGCCGCAACTCCCCAATCCCGCCTCTAATAGGCCAGGGGATGGTGACTAGTACTGAGTAGGCATGCTACTAACATGGGAGGCATTGTCTATAAACCTTTACACATGTACAGACATCTCCAAGCCCACAAACCTGAAAAGGAAAAACTAAAAAAAATGCATGCATACAATAAAAATCCAAACCAACAATGTATGACAGGAATGTAAAGTACAACAAGTGTAAAACCCTGGGCCAAAAGTAAACGCCCACCAAAAGAGAGTCTATAACAAAGTCCAACCTGTAAATAAAGGTACTAGGACTGCAGTCTGTAGCAGTTGGAACGCACCTAGGCCTATCTGATCTCACTGAGCACTGTCTGGTCCAGGTCCACCTAGAATCCTATCAAAGGCTCACTCGGCTGCATAAGACACGACAAGTGTGGGAAAAACCCATGCAGGGGTGAGTATAACAATACCCAGTATGACACCCTGAAACCACAAAAGAAACACAAAAGGGAAATACCCCAAAGGAAAGATATAGTTAGCTTTACACAATGTATTTCTACAGAACATATAACAAGAAAATCCAGATATACTCATACACAAACGACCATCGCGATACTGCCACTAGGATCCAGCTCAAAGATTCCACTAAGCACAAAACAAGGAGAACAAACTACTAGGTATGAAGAGAGAGACACGAAGAACTCGTTCTCGGAGAACACACTCCACAAGTAATACGAGAACATGATGCTCATATGAGGATCACAACCAAGTCATGGGGTTATTCCGACAAATTAGTCTGAGCTAATCTTTTAAGCATAGGATCGACACCCGGGTAAAGTGGGTCACGTCAATACCAAGAAATCTACCTAGGGTTCTAGGAAAGAATAGAGGATCTAGCTCCAAGTCTAATAGAGGGGATTCCAAAAACTCTATTGAGGAAGTCCTGCTGAAGGGATCATACTCCAATAGGTAGGAAATCATACCAGAAACCTTCAAGAGAAAAACTAAGGGGATGAACCCTAAGGAAACTAGCCCATGTCACAGAAGACAACTGACTCAAGCCATGAAGAATTTACTACACGGTGTGTAGTATGTTTACACGACGTGTTCCTTGACCCCAGGTACTTCCCATGTAAAATGCCCATTTCATCTATTCAATCTATGTAAAACTGAACTACACGGTGTGTAGAAAAGTACACGCCGTGTTCCGGACTCCAAGTACTGCCCGTGTAAACGTACGGTGTCATTTGGCTTGTCGAATAGAAAGTAACTACATGGTGTTTAGAATAATCACACATAGTTTCCGAGCACATGGGGATCACTCCATGTACACTGGCCATGTGCCCGTACACGGCCTCTGTCCGTGTCCGTGTTGTCTGCCCGTGTACCAGTACATGGGGTATCCCGTTTATCTGGTCGGGTCTAGCCGAGGAGGGGTATACATGCCGTGTCCATGGCCTTGTACCCATCCAGTGCCCGTGTACTACCGGAGTACACGCCATGTGGTCCGCCGACGAACACACACCGTGTAACCCATACTATACGACATGTAGTTGGAATTTTTCCAGAAACGCCATCTTCTTCCTCGCACTGTGGCTGAACCACCGAATCCTCGGTTTCTCGTCTTTTCATCCTGATACTCCCGATATGGGTTCGTTTCATCATCATAACATCGTAACGGGTGTTTTCGGCTCTTAAATTGGATCATAAACCTCGAATGATACATCTGAAGAAAAATGCCTGAAAACTCATATCTCCTGATCCGCTCCGAATCGCCTGCCGAAACCGTCGTCACACCACCATGACATCACTCCGGGGTTGGATCTTCAATCTCGGATCGTTGCGCAAACATACAAAAGCACAACAATCGATTTCCTCCAAGAAAGCGTAGAACACAACGAATAACACGAGGGAGGAAAATACAAGAATCAGTCAATAGGGACAAACCTCGATCGTTGTTTTTGACGATTTGGGTTTGTTGCCGTTAGATAAAAAAACATCCTCAAAATCCCCGCAAAACCCGTACTGCAAGAACGATTGATCCGCGGGCTAATCTGTCTGTTGATTAGTCCGTGTTCATTGCCGAAATCAAAAATAGGGAATGAAATCAAGAAAAACATCCTACCTGGATCCGAAACATTCGTTGGAGAAGATTCGGTCACTGTGTCGTCGTCGCCGGCGAAAATCGTCAAGAACACCGTCGTCGCATTGGGAGGCCTTCTACAGTGCCTCCAGAGTCGCCAAGGGTTTTAGGTTTATGAGGTTTGTAACCCTGGACCCCTGCGTATGCCTTTATTTAAAAAAAGATAAGAGATATTTGTTGCAGCAGATTTAAAATATTTCACTACAGAATAAAATATTTTTTATTAAAATATTTTATTACTCTTACGTCCCAAAAGCTGGATTTCACCACCGACCAGCGCCAGTCGATGTTAGGCCTCGCCTAAGGCAAAATTGTTGTTCCGAATGCAACAGTGCCCTTGGATTTCTAATCCGAGCACACGTTCGATAGTTATTCCACTTTTTCAAGAAAACCGCACACGCGTGTTATTTAATTATTTAATTAAATTCAAAAATTTGTTCCGAGCTCACTGGCCCTCAGAACTGAACGCCGTCTCAGAGCTTGATCTCGAATTAATTCCCATATATTATTAAAATAATACTTGAAAAAATCCGGGACATTACATCACACCCACCTTAGGGATTTTACGTTCCCGAATAGCCAATATAAAGGATACTCAAAAAGATGTGCGTACTGCATGCGAATCTGAGCCTCTCACTCCCACGTGCTCTCCTAGAGATTTCCGTGATGCCACCGGACACGCACTATGGGAATAACTCACCCACAAAGGATATTCTCTTACCGATACTTGATCTCCAATGGGTACTCCGCAAAGGAAACTCCATCATCGATGTCCAGCTCACCCCAGTCGATAACATGAGATGGATCATGCACGTACCTCCGTAGCTGCGACACATGGAGGACGTTGTGTACCCAGTCCATCTAAGGAGGTAGAGAGAAGCGATACGCCACCTCGCCAACTCTACTCAGAATCTGGAAAGGGCCGACGAACCTCAGATATAGCTTTCTGCCTTGGACAAATCTCCGCAATCAGCGTCGAGGTGAGACCCGAAAGAACACATGGTCTCCCTCCTCGAACTCAAAGGGCCTCCACCTCCTGTCAGTATAATAAATTTCTTGACTCTGTGCAGTCTTCATCCGCTCATGGATGACCTGCACCTTCTCTGTAGTAGCTCTCACCATCTCTGGGCCCATAAGTGCAGACTCTCCTGGGACAGTCCAGCAAAGAAGTGACCTGCAAGGTCTCCCGTACAGAGCCTTGTATGGTGCCATACCAATAGTGGAATGATAACTGTTGTTATAAAGAAATTACACCAGTGGTAGGTGATCCTCCCAGCTACAACCGAAGTCAAGTATGCAAGCTCAAAGCATATCCTCCAGGACCTGAATGGTCCACTCTATCTGACCATCAGTCTAGGGATGAAACACTGTGCTCAAGCATAACTGAGTCCCAAAATCTTCCTGTAATCCCCTCCACAATTGCGATTTGAAACGAGAATCACAATATAAGATGATCGTGGATGGAACTCCATGAAGTCGAACTATCTCCAACACGTAGAGGTGTCCCATGATTTCTACTAAACTCTGCTCCCATATTGCTATGATATGGGTCGACTTGGTGAGTCGATCAACGATCTCCTAGAAGGAATCGTGTCCCCTGGACGTACATGGTAAACCCATCACGAAGTCCATGGATATCCCGTCCCACTTCCACTCTGGCACCTCAAGGGGCTGAGTCAAGCCTGCTGCACCTAGTGCTCAGCCTTTACTTACTGACAAGTAAGGCACTGAGAAACAGACTCTGCCACACACTTCTTCATTCTTGGCCACCAGAACTGATGTTGGAGGTCCTGATACATCTTTTCCATGCCTGGATGCACCACTAAAGGGGATGTATGGAACTCCCTCAGAACCTCCTCCTGCAACATCACTGGTACTACTATACGTCCTCTGAAGAGAACAACATGCTCCCCAACTTCTGAATATACATCAACCGCAACACCTATTGATATATGAGCACGTAGAGTCTTACATCTAGCATCCCCACACTATGTTTCCCTGACTCGCTGTAAGAGTGGAGGGGTAACAACCATCGATTGAAGGTAAGAGCCCTCATCTCCATCCACAATGGATAACTGTAAAGAGGCCAACTGCCTCATCGCTCATCCAACAACTGCGAACTGGATTTCTTGCTGAGGGAATGTACCACAACATTCCCCTTCCCTGGTGTGTAAATGATCTCAAAGTCATAATCCTGGAGGAACACAAGCCATCGTCTTTGTCTCAAATTCAGATCCTTCTTTGACAAGATATATCTATGACTCCTGTGATCAGAGTAGACGGTAAACCACTCACCCATTAGGTAGTGTCGCCACATCTTCAATGAGAAGAATACCACTACCAACTCAAGATCATGGGTCGCATTGTTCTGCTCATGTGGCCTCAACTAACGTGAGCCATAGGCAATCACCGCTTTCCTCTACATCAAGACACAACCAAGCCCGGTTTCTGATGCATCGCATAACACTATGTACTTGAAACCCTCCTCCGGTTATCTCAAGATCGGGGCACTCGTCAGACTCTGTCTCAACTACTGGAAAGCCTACTGGAATCTCTTGGTCCACACGAAAGGCTGCCCCTTTCGAGTCAAAGATGTCATGGGTGCTGAAATCTTGGAGAAATCAAGAATGAGTCTCCGATAGTAGCCAGCCAACCCAAGGAAGCTCGGAACCTCCGTCACACTCTTGGGTGGCTCCCATGCTAGTACTTCCTCCACCTTGGCTGGGTCCACTGCTACACCATCTTCTGAGCAAATGTGTCCCAGAAAGTGGACCTCCTGTATCCAGAACTGGCACTTAGAGTGTTTCACGTACAACTGGTGCTCTCAGAGTGTGTCCAGAACCATCCTTAGGTGTCTCTCGTGCTCCTCCATGGACACAGAGTACACAAGGATATCATCTATTAATACCACTACTAACCGATCTAGATAAGGATGAATGATCCGGTTCATGAGTCCCATGAACACTACAGGGGCGTTCGTCATGACGAAGGGCATCACCAAGTACTTATAGGGACCATAGTGGCATCTGAATCCATCTTCGGTATATCCTCATCCCGTACCCACAACTGGTGACAGCCTCATTGTTGATCAGCCTTCGAGAACCATCGTTCCCCTCTCAACTGGTCGAAGAGGTCATCGATCCTTGGTAGCTGATACCTGTTCTTCACGGTCACCTGATTCATGCGCCGGTAATCCACACATTGCCTCAAGCTACCATCTACCTTCTTGGCAAACAGCACTGGGGCTGCCCAGGGTGAAACCCTGGGTCTCACAAAGCCCTTCTTTTGCAAGTTGTCCAGCAGCACTCTCATCTCACGAAGCTCTGAAGGAGCCATCCAATATGATGATTCTAATATCGGTGTCGTCCCGGGTTGCAACTCAATGCAGAAATCTATCTCCCGATGGGGAGGTAGTCTGGGGACATCCTCTGGAAAGACATCGTCGTACTCAGCCGCTACTACTGGAAACTGGAAACTCGTAACATCTGTCATGCCTAGGGCTAGGCTAGCCAACTGATGTGAGATCTGTTATGCCTTCCTATGCATGAGTCCATATTGCTTTTCTTGGGTCTCTCTTTCACCGACAAAAGAGAACCTCATTCCATCAATGAGGACACACCGCACCCTTCGCGTAAAACAGTCGATCTGGGCATGAATTGTGGATAGACAATCCATACCAAGAATGACATCACAAGGCCTCGACGCTACCACCAATAGGTTCCATCCGAACCTCTCACCTCTAATGGTAAGGTCACACTGTCTACAGTGGTGTGTAATCTCTGAATATTCCCTAGTCAGTGTTTCTAAGCATAAGGGTCAAGTAAACAGATCAACTGGAATCTCATGGTCCCGAACTAGATAAGCAGTCAGAAAAGAATGACTAACACCTATGTCTATCAGTACGGTATCCAAAGTAGAAAAGACACAGATTGTAACTCTAATCATTCCGGAAGTACCTGGGTTATAAGCCTCTGCCACCTGCAGCTGTCCCTGCCACTGTCCACCAGCTCCCCGTGCCTAGGGTGGACCTACTGGTGGTGGTGGTGGTAAAGGGTCAAAACAACGACCACCTCCAGCTGCTCTCCAAGATTCTCTACTGTGTCCGCCGCCTCAGGGATCATTCTGCTCCACATGTTGTCTCTGCCTCGATGGTCCATCCACTACTCCTGTGTCAGTAGTATGGCGGGTCAGACAATCTCAAGCGATATGTCCCCTACCATCGCATGAGTAGCATCGCCTCTCTCGAGGCTAGATGGAGGTGACCTGAGAACCCTGTACGGAAGATCCCATGTCTCGGGATATCCTCTGAAAACATCTCCCATTACTGGGTCCCTGACATTGGCTCCCTGCTACCAAGGTCTCTTCTCCAGCTCTCCCACTACTGACAACTGCCGGCTATCTCTGCTCTGCTAATAAGCTCTCGACCACCAAATCCCGCTCAAACACCCCAGCATAACTATGAATTCTCATAGGGATGATTCAAGCTCCGATATCTCTGCGCAAGCCCCGATCGAAAGTCCGAGCTCTAAAGTACTAATCTATGACCACATCCATCGAGTACCGCGAGTGGTCGGTAAACCTAGATTAATAGTCATCCACTGACATAGTTCCCTGATGGAGTTGAAGAAGCTCCTGTATATGTACTTCTCTCAGGGTAACCGGTGAAAACCCCTCTATGAAGAGACTCTAAAAATCTGACCATGCAAGAGTCACCTCATTGTGGGTCTGGATAACCAAACTCCACAATCGTCCTGCCGAGCCCTGTAGAAGGCTCACTAACAGGATCACCATCTGGTCTACTGGTGTCCTAACCAAATGGAAGACTATGGTCACTACCTCAAGCCAGTCCTCTACTGTTTGAGGGTCAGGCTCACCTCGAAACCTGTGGGGTCTCTATCTCTGAAACTCGTGGAGTGCGTTCAGCCTGCGCTCCTCCTCCACTGGTATAGCAGGCACTAAACACTGCTCCATAGGTGGCAGGATAACTAGAACACCACATGATGGTAAGACTGGGGGATCCAGTCCCTATATCAAAGCTTCATCACTGAGGGGGTTATCCTCATGATCGAGCTGCTATATCTTAGCGGGTACACATCGCAGTGGCATCCTGTAAAGAAACAATATGTATCTCAGTCAGTGAGTATGTCTAGAGAGATGACTCAAGAAGGACATGGAAACCACAACCCATTCCTATATGATTCATGTACCATTATTTTCCCCTGAAACTAGTGTTCTCATGCTCAGAGTCGAAAAGTAGGTCATCAGAGTCCTAGTGTGTGGATACGTCAGCCGCCCGCACCAACACTGGGATCCCTGACCTGAAAGCCGAACTCGAAACACTTAACACTGTTTTCCCAACCAACTCACAGACTCTCGGTCCTAAGGTAGAACCGACCACCTCTGATACCACTCTATCATGACCCATCCCAGTGGGGCCCAAGCCGCAACTCCCCAATCCTGCCTCTAATAGGACATGGGCTGGTCACTAGAACCGAGTAGGCATGCTACTAACATGGGAGGCATTGCTGATAAACCTATTCACACACACACATCTCCAAGCCCACAAAGAAGAAAAGAAAAAACCACAAAAAAAGAAATGCATGCATAAACTAAAAGTCCCAACCAACAGAGTACAAAAGGAATATAAATACAACAAGTTTAAAACCCTGGGCCAAAAGTACAAGCCCACCAAAAGAGAGTCTATAAAAAAGTACAGCCTATAAGGAAAGGTACTGGGACTGCAGTCTGTAGCTGTAGGAACAAACCTCGACCTATCTGATCTCACTGAGCACCGTCCAGTCCTGGTCCGCCTAGAATCCTGTCAAAGGCTCTCTCGTCTGCACAAGACACGACACGTGCGTGAAAACCCCATGCATGGTTGAGTATAACAATACCCAGTAGGACACCCTAAAACCACAAAGTAAACAAAACAAGGGAAATAACCCAAAGGAAATATATAGTCATCTCCACACAGAATATGTCTATAGATCATATAATAAGAAAATCCAGACATACTCATACAGAAATGACCATCGCGATACCGCCACTAGGATCCAGCTCAAAGATTCCACTAAGCACAAAACAAGGAGAATACACTCCTAGTTATGAAGAGAGAGACGTGAAGTACTCATTCCAGGAGAACACACTCCACAAGTACTATGAAAACATGATGCTCAGATGAGGATCATGACCAAGTCATGGAGTGATTCTGACAACTCAGTCTGAGCTAATCCGCTAAGAAGAGGATCGGCGCCCAGGTAATGTTAGTCACGTCGATACCAAGAACTCTACCTAGGGTTCCATGAAAGAAAAGAGGATCCAACTCCAAGTCTAACAGAGGGGATTCCAACAACTCTATTCATGAAGTCCGACTATAGGGATCATACTCCTATAGGTAGGAAATGATACTGAAAACCTTCAGGAGAATGACAAAGGGGACGAACCCTAAGGAAACTAGCCCAAGTCACAGAAGGAAACTAGCTCAAGACTTGAAGAATTTATTACATGGCGTGTATTATAGTTACACGCCATATTCCTTGACCCCGGGTACTACCCGTGTAAACGTCCTGCGTAATCCGTTCGAGCTGTGTAAAACTCAACTACACGGCGTGTAGAAACGTACACACCGTGTTCCTGACTCCGGGTACTGCCCGTGTAAACATCCCGTTTCATTTGGCTTGTCGGATGGAAAGTAACTACATGGTGTTCAAAGAAATCACACACAATGTCCGAGAACCTGGGGCTCACTCCGTGTACGCTGGCCATGTGCCCGTACACGGCCTCTGTCAGTGTCCGTGTCGCCTTCCCATATACCAATACACGAGGTATCCCGTGTATCTGGCCGGGTCTGGCCGGGGAGGGGTATACATGCCGTGTCCTTGGCCGTGTACCCATTCTGTGCATGTGTACTCCCGGAGTACATGCCATGTGGTCCTCCGATGAACACACGCAGTGTAGCCCATACTACTGGGTGTGTAGTCGGGATTTTTCCAGAAACGACGTCTTCTTCCTCGCACATGCAGCTGGACCTCTGGATCCTCAATTTCTCATCCATTCAACCCGATACTCCATGGATGGGTTCATTTCATCATACAAACATTGTAACTGGTGTTTTCGGCTCCTAAATCAGATCATAATCCTCGAATGATCTATCCGAAGAAAAACACCTAAAAACTCGTATCTCTCGATCCGCTCCGAATCGCCTTCCGAAACCAACGTCGCACCACCGTGACATCGCTTCGGGGTTGGATCTTCAATCTCATATCGTTGTGCCAACAAACGAAAGCGCAATGATCGATTTACTCCAAGAACATGTATAATTCAACGAAGAATGCGAGGGAGGAAAATACAAGAATAAGTCAAGAGGGATGAACCATGATCATTGTTTGTGATGATTCAGGTTCATCGCCGTTAGATCAAAACAAAACATCCTCAAAATCCCCGCAAAACCCATCCCGTAAGAACGATCGATCTGCGGGATAATCTATTCATGGATTAGTCCGCGTTCTTCGTGGAAATCAAAAACGGGGAAGGGAATAATGAACAAACATCCTACCTTGATCCACGACGTTCGTTGGTGATGATCCGGTTTCCGTGTCATCGTCACCGGTGAAGCTCGTCAAGAACACCATAGCCTTGATGGGAGGCCTTCTCCAGAGCCTCCAGAGCCGCCAAGGGTTTCAGGGTTATGAGGTTTGTGACCCTGGACCCCTGATCAGACCTTTATTTAAAAAAAAGATCAGAGATATATGTTGAAGAAGATTTAAAAGATTTTGTTGCATAAGAAAATCTTTTTTATTAAAATATTTTATTACTCTTACGTCCCAAAAGCTGGATTTCACCACCGACCTGCACCGGACGATGTTAGGCCTCGCCTAAGGCAAAATCACTGTTTCGAGCATAATGGTGCCCTCATATTTCTGATCTGAGCACACATTTGGGAGTTATTCCACTTTTTCAGGAAAACCACACACGTGAGTTATTTAATTATTTAATTAAATTCAAACATTTGTTCTGGGCTCACCGGGCCGCAGAACTGCACGTCATCTCAGAGCCTGGTCTTGAATTAATTCCAATATAATATTAAAATAATACAGGAAAAAATTCGGGACATTACATGTAGAAAGAGTTAATTTTGACAGAATTCATGTTTTCACAAAGGCTCTATGGTAATTATTGTTTTATCATGTTTCAAAAAAATACATTATTAAGGTATTCGCATGTTTGGAATGTGAAAACCATGAATTACCTTATGAGATATGAGAGATAAATATTATGTTGATTTAGTACACATATTTCTATAGTTTTATAATTTTAGTTTTTTAAGGATTGTAATGTTATCCATTTATTGATATTATAAATTATAATCCAATTGAAGTTTGTTATATTAATGTATTATCTCACTCTAGGTAGCCTTAAGCATATTTTATTACATGTGGCAAAATTTTTTAAGACTTATGGAACGTCCTTTAATTTAATCGTATGATCGGCCAACAGTTCAATAATGATAAATTCAACTTCATTGCTTAAATAATAGATGGATTAGAAAATTTTCATAGCCCAAACAATGGTGAGATTATACCAAACTCAAGTAAGTATTTATTCTAATGAAAAATTCTTTATCTTTAAGAAAAAGATCTTGAAAACCAAAAATGTTATCCTAATACCTTCTAATCCAATGAATCATATGTTCCCTTAAATCATCAAATATTTATTGATTTATGATAGTTAACATTCTACAAACCTTATTCTCTATCAATATCCATCAGAACTTGATGGTTAGATTTCTCTTTTATATCCATGTTTCCATTTCCCACCTATGTTATCCAATATAAAAACCCGACGATGAGATACATTTGGTAACAATTATGTTTCTAAATTTCTTTTTTAAAATGATATTTTTGTATTCCTTTTTATTATTTGGGTTTCCATGACAAAAACATTAAATTAGAAAACCATTTATAAACCTAATGAATTTTGAGGGTGAAATTCATTTTAAGAGGGATAAACTCTAACACCCCAAGATTTTATGAGATAGATTCTTTTAATTTCTTTGATGTATTGTGCTTTATGATACACCAATATTAAGTTATTCTATATGAAACATCATATTATCCATTAGTATATATAACACTCTTCTTGGTTTGTGTTACAAACAATTTCAGGTTCTTTTGATAAAATTAATTTCACACAACACAAAGTATAGATTTTGTTCAATGTGTAAATGAAAAAAGTTTGGATTATGTTATATAAAGCAACAAATAAATATTTCCATACACTCAACACTGACTTATCTTGCGTTACATGCAAGAGAGACCTTCCTTGATAGCTTGCATTGTAGGCAATACTGAGTATCACTAAACAACGATATATTATTAAAATTTCATTATTTAATGAGATACAAACTAGATGGTATTAACAGTATTAATTTTTTTTTGAATTTTATATAACATTATCATTCATCTTTCATATTTTCTAGAAAATGATATATGAAAAAATTCAATTTTTTTTCTATAAAATAAGTATTTTTTTAAAAAAAATGGCGTTTTACCACCTTTTAATGGAAAACCCATTTTAAATCAATTTATAACACTTTTATAAGTTCAATTTGAAAAAATGAAAATATTCTTTTGAGTAAGGACATTAAAATTTACTTTTTTGGATTTTTTGGTATTTTTCTGATAAAATTTAAATTTTAATGAATAGTAAAAAATACTGTAGTTTAATACAAAACTAGTACTTTACCCATGAAAATGCATGGGACTATTCAATTTTCATTCAAATCATCTGTTTTTTTGTCATTAAAATAAATTGCATTGTTGTTGTATTTCATATAATGTTTAGAATAAAATGATGATAATGACGTTATTAGGTTACCCGTGATTGAAGGAAATGAAGTAAAGACTAATTGTGATGGAGATAAGACATGATTGAATGGAAGAGGTAGAGATAAGAGACATGGATTAAACTGAAGGTGGAGGTGAGGGCGGAGGTGGAGGCAAGAGGTGAGATTGTGGTAAATGATGGAAGGAAACGTAGAGAGTTTTAAGGTATCTAGATTTTTACTGGATTGGATGGGCTTGTGAAGATGTTGGGATGAGGATTAGTAGGAAACTTGGTTGCATTCAGTGTGGTGTATTTAAAAGGTAATATAATTGATAGTTCATCTTTTTAACCTAATCACCATAAATAAATTTCACTTTATGATACAAAATATTATCACTCCCTTGATTTAATTTCATAGGATATTTTAACATTAGTAATATATATATATATATATGTTGTTACGTCTAGAAGAATACCAAAATATTCCAATTATAAGATTATTAGTTGGTACTGGAATCATGGTATCATCCATGAAAACAAATCTATACAGTAGAATAAATAAATAATATGAATAACTCATGAGTTCTTCTCCATGAATATTTATGAGCCTTTGGTGTATTTCGAACCTATGATGGTGGAAATTATAGATTACTTTGATCAATTCTATCTATCCTAGAATCATCTAAAATATATATGTAATAAGAAATAAAATTGATGAATGGTTCATACATATGGAATATTTTGCCAGAACGTATCACTCATACAATGGATTTCATGGTCGCAAACATCCGCTCGAATTCCCCCACGAACATGCTAAATCCAACAAACAACAAAATCAATAAATTCTTCTAATTTGGAAACCATTGTGACAAATAAATTATTCCATAGAAAGAGATTCCAAACAAAGTTAAGTTTGGACAACTGTAACAATCCTAAATAAAAAGATAATACATTTAAATGTTAGTTCTCTCATAGGGTCGATATAAGAGAGAATGGAATGAACCTCATCATAGGAGAAATAAATTGTAGTGAGACCTCCCTGTCGATACTTCATAGGCTTGATGTGCAAAGGCATGGACTCTCTATGAGTATGCCACTAATTATTTCTCTTGACAACAATGTATACACTTTATGACAATGGTATTTTCAATAAAAATTAATGTACCTCCATGAATTCATGAACTAATTTCCACAAAATCCAATTCATTGATAAGTAGTGTTTTAACAGACTATTTCATATCAATAGAATAGTAACTACTAGTGGTTCAATCTAATATAAGTAAATTTCAGGTTAAAGAGTTCAGTTATAGAAAGAGAGAAGAGGGTACCTTGTGGAATTATTTGGAAAAATTGGAAACCAACAATTTGTTTGATTCAACATCTATTTTATAAAGTATTAAAACTTCAACCCCAACATTAAGAACTGAGGGGGCTTGAATAATCATTCCACAAAATGTTTTAGGTCCACCATCCATGGCCGCAAGTTTTGGAACTGAAAGCTCAAATCTTAAAGATATGAATGTTGCTTCAAAAAATGATTCAGTGAATAGTATAATCAAGGCCAACAACTAATTCATTGACAATTGAAAAATAAAAGGTCACCAAACACAACCCCAGAAACATGTTCAACAATAATCAATTCCACCAAGCTATAGAGTACCCTGCAAAAAAACTTAAAAGAGTTGATGCTTTATGTCATAATTTTTTGTTACAAGTATTGAAAATATATGATCATCCAACTGAAAAATACATATTTAAACTTTATATGGGTTACATGAACTGTAGTCTTCAATAAACTATGAGATAAAACATGGTCAAAAAATGTACAGATTACATGATACACGTGATTGTAAAAAATTAAAATATTAAGCAGATGATGCCACAAATCTATTTGTCATAAAATGATAAAATGATAAGAATCTACAGCTTATAGATTGCAGAAATCGTAAACATGTTTTTCAATAGAAAGCAGTTTGAGATTTCCAAGATGCAACTTTTTTTGAACCATCACTTTACCATTCATAAAAATGTTATTTCATTCAAACCCATATCCTCACATCAACTAAATCCAAAGAAAGAAATCCCGACAAATGATCAAATCCCATTAAGTTGACATATGAGAACAAATGAATCAAAAAAATACATTATACAAGATCTTTAGTTGGTAAGGGTGATATAAGCTATTGGTTCTACAACTGGTAAAGGATTTATATCGGATTCCCCCATAGTAACACACATAGATTCTGTTTTAGGGATGCCTAAACATATCCCACACTTATTCAGAAAACTCTAGATAAGAATCAGAGGAGCATATTTGAAAATACTATTCTGAATAATGATATAGATTTTCCTATTTTCACTGGTTCTGCTTCAGGTATTTTCAATGGCAGGGAAGTTCATATTATCTAGGATGTGACTAATTCTCATGACCTATGGGGAGAGTTATTAGGTTGAAAAGAGTTTCCCGTAAAATTATTTTTTCTTTTGTGGTGTATTCAGTATAATACCCTGTCTACAGATGATAACGTCCTGGAGAAATTAGAGGTGTGTTTTACACATGCTGAAACTCAGCCCATCTGTCTTCCCCATCTACCCAAAATTTCAACATTTTCAAAATCCAATAGTAGGGATTGATGCTCCAACAGGTAACACGTTATTTATGAAAATAATAAAAGATCTATCCAGATCCAATGTTATTTATTCAAAACACTACGCTAAAGAAATGGAACAAATCTCCAGCACCATTACTTCTCACCCAGCTCTAATAATAGACACTCAAACCATGTAGACATCAACATTCAAATTTTTTCAAAAAATTCAATCTATAAGAGAACAATCCATCATTATTCAAGAAATATATCATGAGATAACAATTCAATGATATAGTTAATTTATGGAGTATAAATCGACTTTATTGAACTATTAAACCTATTTTGTACAATATCTGTACAATGATGCATGACATCATATATGCCTTAAAATATGAAATTTTTCCAATCATTACAAAAAAATGTCCAGTATAATTATCAAAAATTATGAGGAGTTGAAACAATACTATGATCAAAGTAAGATAGTATATTTCATGAGCTGAACTATCAAAATATTTTTAGAATTCTATAAATTAGATGACAAACGCACCTGAAGAAGTTGTTCCACTGTTTTGAGTATCTTCAGTTAGAATCTGGACGGTAGCATCAACACCATCTTTCCACATAAGAAATACTAAATTATCTCTAATGATTTCCTAAATAAGTATGTGGGAAATAGAAATTAACATATTTAGTTAATGCTCTAATAAATGACCATCTACTCAATAAAAATCATGATTCACTGTTCAAAATCAATACATGTTTTAAAGGTTTAAACAACTATTCACTAATCAAATTAAATACATACAATGCTCAATGAGAGTATATGTAGTCTAAAAAATGGATCACTTATCATATTTAATACAATTAAAAGGATCTATTAACTGAAACAAAATAAAATGACCCAATGCTTGAAAATGTACCCTTGATCCAGTGTTCCATGACGTTGTTCTTCTCCAAAATCAAGTTTAAGTACACCATGTCACCTTGTAAGAAGGATCGAAACCCGGCATGAATATTGAATATACTGAATATATTGAAAACATAAATTTGTGGTACATACTATTGCAATAAAATGTTAAAAAAATTACAAATTAATTTAATCACTCTGTATAATTATATATGTGCAGACCTGTATAAGGTGAGAGAGAAATTTCGGGTTATGATAAGTCACTATGAAGACCCACCAGTTTAATGTTCATGTATAGTAATGGATGAAACTGTAATGTTTTGTTACTTTTTTCTTACAATGAAAATCAGTAATAAATAGATAGTTACATAAGTGTGTTCTAAGCTTTAAATAAAGATAATGATTTAATTGTCATTATCAATGACAAAAACCCCTTTATATCTGTTATGTTAAGTTGAATGATGATGGTTTGAAACATTGAAATTTGTTACATCAAATAGACACACAATAAGATAAATACATAAATAAGAATATGAGAAATCAATATGGTACTCCAGCATTAATATAATATTTCCCCATAATAGTTTTAATACATCTTTTTAGATTAATGAAACATACATTCAAGAAAATATCGTGGATGATCCAAATTGTGGTAGAATGATCCACCAGAAATAAATAAATGAATGAATTTTGAAAATACATGGATCAAGTAAACATAACCCCTGAAAAGCGAAACCAAAACAAATTTTCCATTATTATATGGATCCCATGACATTTGAAGTAGTGAGACATACCTTTAGGGAGTCAAACATCCTTATAATCCCATAATTGGAACCCAACATCGTTCAGTGATGACACTAAAACACATTCAAATCTCGAATTATAAATAAGAATAAAACAGTTCAGCGAACATAGAGTTACATAGGTAAAAAAACACCAATATAAAGAAGAAATAATGACTACATAAAAAGTATCAACTCCAATACTTATTGGTATATCTTGAAAATTTTCTCCCTCAATTGAATATGTATCTCCATAGCAGCTGCTATACTTTTTTTATTCCCTTTCATGCAACAAAAAGTAATATAACATTCAACACACAACATGTCAGAAGTAAAAACTAAGTAGGAAATGAAAAAAATGAACTGATATAAGTGGATATGTGATGTTATTCTGGATAGATACAAACCTGAAACAACAACCATGACTTCTCACTCCTTGGCATCAATATTAAACAAATGAGAAATAAACAACTGAATTCATGTATAGTAATGAATGAAACTGTAATGTTTTGTTACTTTTTTCTTACAATGAAAATCAGTAATAAATAGATAGTTACATAAGTGTGTTCTAAGATGTCAATAAAGATACTGATTTAATTTCTATTATCAATGAAAAAAACCACTCTATAGCTGTTATGTTCAGTTTAACGATGATGGTTTGAAACATTGAAATTTGTTACATCAAAAAGACACACATTAAGATAAATACATAAATAAGAATATGGGAAATCAATATGGTACTCAAGCATTAATATAATCTTTCCCCATAACAGTTGTCATACATCTTTTCAGATTAATGAAACATACATTCAAGAAAATATTTTGGATGATCCAAATTGTGGTTGAATGATCCAATAGAAATAAATAAATAAATAAATTTTGAAAATACATGGATAAATTAAACATTACCCCTAAAAGTAGAAACCAAAACAAATTTTCCATTATCATATGGGTCCAATGACATTTGAAGTAGTGAGACATACCTTTAGGGAGACAAAAATCCTTAGAATCCCATAATTTCAACCCAACATCATTCAGTGATGATAGTAAAACACATTCAAAGCTCGAATTATAAATAAGCATAAAACAGTTCAGCAAACATAGAGTTACATAGGTAAAAAACACCAATATAAAGAAGAAATAATGACTAAATAAAAAGTATCAACTCTAACACTTTTTGGTATATCTTCAAAATTTACTACCGCAATTGAATCTGTATCTCCATAGTAGCTGATATACTTTTTTTATTCCCTTTCATGCAACAAAACGTAATATAACATTCAACACAACACATGTCAGAAGTAAAAACTAAGTAGGAAATGAAAAAAATGAACCGATACATGTGGATATGTGAAGTTCTTCTGGATAGATACAAACCTGAATCAACAACCATGACTTCTCACTCCATGGCATCAATTTTAAACTAATGTGAAATAAACAGATGAGGAAACCTGAGGAATTACACTAACCAATCAATACTCAGCCAGTGGAATGTTTTCTTCAAGGAATTCTCTAAACATATAACTACACAGATAATACATGACAAACTACATAAAAGGGAGTAGTAGTATCATGAGAGGAGGTTATTTAGAAAATGATAACTATTTCAAACTTAATTGTTTATATGTTTGTAAGACAAAATGGTTCAATGATTGTTTTTATGAAGACATTAATATATTTCAATGTTAATAACGAACATGAAGAGTTGTTCTTATAATAAGTATGAGATGTGCAGAAGATTAATTATAATACATAAAGTGAACTAATTTTTCAACAAAAAGAGATGGTGTTATGTTTACATATGAAGAAAGATGTTGTAAATGAAAAAAGTCAGTCTGAAAAAGTAACTTGTAAGGCCAGTAATTTGGAAACAATTTAGTCTATGAATACCTTTTATGATGGCCTATCAAACAAAAATACTAAAATATAATATATTGAAATGATCCATTTGTAAAAAAATAGGACTTCACTTCAATGAAATTTCAAGAATGGGGAAAAGACACAACATTAATTAGTGAACACCTTTCAAATCTACAAAATGAATAAAGAAAAACATGTATAGTTATAAATTTATAAAGAAATAAAATTTCATGAAACTAATTAAAAAATGGAAAACATGGTCTTCCCAAACCTGTTTAGCATGTTCTATTTATCATTGAATATTTTAATTTGAATATATATTTAGAAAACGAAAAAATTCGTTTAAATATTGAAAATTTTAGAGGGAGTAAGAATACCTGCTACTAATTCCACTTCAACATAAAAAGATATACCCACATGCATGGATGTGACAACCCCCCTCCATCTTCCCAATATCAATATCATATCTGCAACTCCTGTACCATCAAAAAAAGTATTGATATTAAACATTATATGGTAAAAATAAAAGAATATCATAAGAAACATTTACCTGTAGACAGCCCAGGAACATTGGAAGACCGCATAAATATTTGCATCAGATACAGGAATAATGCACAATGTGTATATTCACATCCTACCCCTTTAACAGCCACCCCCACCTTTTCAAACAACATGATGATAAAATCAGTAGTAACATAAGAAATATTAATTTCATAAATAAATTGCAAACCCTTATCACCACTTTTCATACAATGGTTCAACCAACCATGAAACTTCTGGGAAAAAACTTCTTCAAATAGACAGTAGAAGGTGCATACAAAGAGCTCAAGGTTCATACAACTCATGTAAACATATCAAAACATATCCCTTTAAATAAAATTCTCATCATTCTAGCAACATTATATCATCAAATACAATAAAACGCCTAAGATCATCATTTTTCATAAAAACATTCAACACTTCCAGCAAAAACAGTCAGCATCAGAAACCTATAGCATAATAAAAAATGTGAGGCATTCTCCTCCTCCAGCATGAGTGACGTCTAGTATAAAGAAAATTGTGCAGCATGAAAACATGGATTTCCCAGAAATGAAACATTTGAAAAAAACATATTAAAAAAGAATCATATTCAAATAAATAGAATGCAGTATGGGAACACATCTGCAAAACGGTTTGAATGAATAACTTGGATGGATATTGAGGAAAATTTATGCAGTGAAGATGGATGGAATTGCAACTAAGTAATCTCTAAACCTGAATAAGCATTGTACTGTAATTGCAATGAACCACAGTTATACCAACATCAAAAAAACATATATACATTACACACAAAAAAAATACAATGAAATCTCATTATTTAATGTCACATAATGTAGTATGAGGTACCCATTGATATGAAATGTCCTATAATTTTACTAAACGACACTTATACCTATATTAACGAATGTATATAGTATACAGAAATGAATCATTTGAAAATAGAATTTTCAAGTAAAAAAAATGCTATATGGGAACACATCTACAAATCTGTTTGAATGAATACCTACAAATTATATTGACGAATATATATGCAGTGAAGTCAGATGGAATTGCAACTAAATATTATATAAAACTGAAGAACAACTGTACTTTTATTTCAATAAACCACACTTATACCAACATCAAAGAAACATATAAAGATTTCCCAGAAAATAGAAAATCAAATCTACAAATTGAATGTCAAATTATCCACTAAAAGGTACCCTTAAAAAAGCAGTGGAAAGTTAATTACATTAAAAATAATGAACCAAAGACAAAAATATCCAAAACAGTTACAATGAATACCTCAGATGGTTATCAAGGAATATTTTTACAGTGTAGATGGAAGTAAGAATGGGAGTAATTATTCTGTAAACCTCACGAAGCATTGTCCTGTTATTGCACTGAACCGCAATCATAGCACCATCAAAGAAATAGTTATAAATTACAATGAAAATATAAAAGCAAATATGCAATCTGAATATAATGTAATGTAGTAAAAGGTACCCATAAATGGGTTGGATTTGCATACTGATGTGCGAAATGAGACCAATATACATGTGAAAATAACTACTGGAAGATTTCATTCAGACATCTTATTGTATAATGGAGTAATCTGAACATCTATTCAACAACAGGAGCTCGCATATAGAGAATCTATACCTGGATGAAGCAATACGGAAGGCGTAGCGAAGAGTCTGAGTTTTGTTTCATTGACCTTCATCGAAGCCAGCCGGTAGGTTGAAACCGTGATATGTAGATAAGAGTACACAACGCACCGCTCACCGAATGGCGTCGTGAAAGGTGCCGTAGAAAAGAGGCCGTGTGTCAATGTTATTTGTCGAAGCAGGCCACTACCTCAAAACAGAAAATCAGATTCGAACATCGTCCGGGTAGGAAGACCGGTCTCCGTCGATTGAATCCTTCATAGTACAACATGGGAGTAGGAGGTGATGTGGTCAATGCTTGAAGTCGCGCGAGGTGGAGGAGCCAGTGGCGGAGTAGGCTCAGTAGGCGGAGAAGGCGGAGAGGATTTAAGCGAAGCAGACAACGACGATTGGAAACTCGAGCAGGGTGAGGGGAGATCGTCGGGTATGTGGGAGCTAATGGGAGAGGTATTGCCGGAAGCTGGTGGGAATCAGAGGGAAGGAGGTAAGGGAAGGTGGGAGAAACCCTAGCTGTGGAGGGAATAGAATTAGCGGGATAGAGACGTGGGGAAAAGATCGGGCATGTGAGGGTGTATGAAAGAGGGAAATAGGGTTTTGGGTGGAGTGGCTGATGGAGAGAGTGACACGTGTTGGTAAAAAACCATACTTTAGTAGGTATATAGATTTCCTTTCCATCTAATTTTTTATCAAGTTTTATTATCTTTTTAATTGGATTTAAAGTGTAATTGGATTATGTTATTATCATTTAATCTTATTTTGGTCATTGTAAGTAATTTCACATTTTTATTGGGCATGAACACATGACAATCTTTTGATAAGTTTTTACATCTAAAGTACCTAATTTTTGGTTTTGACAATGTGAATTAATATTAAATTAATTTCATCAAATTCTGTGTATTGAATTATGAATAATGGATTCCATATTTTGAATCAGTCTGTAAAAATTAATTTAACATGTTAATTTTATTTTTGGATATTATGAATAGTTACTATAATAATTTTTATTAACCACAGTTTAATGTAAATTGAGTAAATTAGGGTAACTAATAATATTATAAAAATAATAAAATTATCCTAAAACCTCCCAAAATAACATTAGATGAATAAAAGTATACCTTTAACTTATTATTTTTCAAAACAATGTTATTTAATATCCACCTCACAATGAAAATGACATAGATATTAATAAAAACAATGAATGTGACAAAATATAAAACTCACATTTCTTATAAGATCAATAATTTGAATATATGGAAAACCATGATATATCTTCTAAAATAAATAGTCCATGGAAAAATAAAATATTTACCTACTTTTGGGTAATTTATTTTTAATTTTTATAAAATAAATAATTAATTTAATGTCTTATTATTTGATGATACAAAAATTAATTAATTTTCGAGAAATCAATGAAACAATTTTTATTAAAATCCTAATAACCATAAAAATGACTTATGAAATGAAACAAATATTATTTTTATAGTATATCTCCACCATAATCATCCAAGGTTCATGATATTGACCATTTGGAGCCTTAGAGAATAGATTATGACCTTTTTACTATTTTATTTAAATTATAGTCAAAGATGTCACATTCATACTTTAATAAGTAAATTTTTTAATGTTTGATTTTATAGAAGATAAATTATACTAAATATATTCTCATGAAATATATTAAAATTTTCTTCATAATACTATTTTATTTTTAATTTTTACTCAAAAAATAATTATATTAAATAATTACTCATAATCATTCTAGTAATTATTTTATTAAAGGATGTATCAAATAAAAGTTATAAAAATTATTAAAATAAATACATTTTTGTATAATTAATTTGTCCCATTAATTTTATATAAAACCATTCACTAATATTTATATAACAAAATAGTTTGTTTGGAGTTAACTTATTATCTTTATATTAGTAAAAATCAATAAATTGAATAGTTTCAAAATTGACACTATTGTTTGTTTATCAAAACAATGTTTTATTAAATTATTTAAAAATCATAAAAACTTAAAAAATAATTATTATATTGTTAAACTTGTTATAAATAATTTATTTATGATTTAATTGACATTAAATAAGTAAATATTTTACCCTTTTGATATTGAAATATTCGTTACCCTCATTAAAGTGAAATAGAAAAACTAAGTGCTAAATTGAAATGATATGGTTTTAATGGACATAAAAATTGTCTAAAATTTATTGGTTGATGATATTAAAACCCTATATAATATCATATTCTAAATTAGGAAATTTTTTTATCTTATCGAGCGGGTATTGTTTTTAATATATATTAATATTTTTTAGGTTTCTAGAAGTGCCCCTCACCTCAATTATAAAAGGGAAACTCCTCCATAATTTATCCACAACTAATTAAGACATAAACTATTTCCCCCCCTAGAAAATTTTTATTATAAACTTACCTAGTAAAATTATATATGAGATGATTTTTTCAAAATACCAACTCTAGTTCCATCAGGAGGATATCTAAAGAGAGCACATAAAATAAGAGGTAATATCATCTACCGATTCATTCATATTTATTTATACTTCTAATTATAATTCACGAGTTGTATAATTATATAATAATAAATATAGTAGAACTTATATAATGAGATGTTATTATAATTATGAAAGAACCATATTCAACTTTCTATCCTTCTAAAGAAAGATGAAATCACCACACGTGTGTATGTAGGTCTTTCCATCTCCACACTGTGGTGTAATATTTTTTTCACCAACACCTTAATTGGAGGAGTATAAAAATGGATGTAATAAATATATATTATTATTATAAAATAATATTGTTTTTGAGTAATATTACACCCTAAAAATCAATACCATTCAACAATTATGGGATGGATATTGATGCTCGTTCCTATGTACGACCTACCATCTCCACGATACGATTATATTCTTTCTACATGATTAACACTCAAGAATGATTATATAAATGTAATGAATGAATATATATGGTATTTATAATTTCAATATAATTTTATAATGATAAAAATATGACCTAATAAGGATAACCAAAAATTATTCGACAACACATGCATACGATCAGAAAGAAGTTAAAACTTGAATAATGAGTAACACTGAATTGTTACAAACAAACAAAGAAAAATATGACCATATATGATGAAAATTATAATGTAATAAGTTAATAACATTACATAAATCATTATATGATAATTTTCGACACATAGGAATTATATCAGACTTTAGGTAAGGGATAATTTTACAATATAATTTTTATTATAGATTGTTCATATGTAAGTATTTAATGGGGGTATATTTATCATCCACATTCATCTTTCAAAATTATGTAATATTATTTATATTCTTCCAAAAAATTTTAAAGTTAATTTTACCATTTTGTGATATTTTATTAAATGGTATGAATGAAATATTTTTTGGTTATTCTATTTGCGGTACTTTTTGACGATTCTGACAAAAGTATGAGGAGGATGTTATTTTAACTTATATGGCATGAAAGGATTTTTACGCCTTATTTACATAAAGATCACTATAAAATATTTCAAGTTTATTTTATAATAAATAATTTTCTTTTATAATTTAATGTCATTTTGAGAAAAAAAACATCTTTGAAGAAGAAGGTATATTTTTTGTAGGAATTATGTTCAATTGTTTTATCGAAATTATCTTCCATCTAAGATGACATAGGGTTATGTTTCTATCCATGTTACTAATATTATTTGATTGTGTTAATGATGGAATTATATTTTATATGAATTGTGTTATAATGGAATGATGTTTAAGAAACCCATTTTATTTCTTGGGTTACGCTACGATGAATGATTTATGTTTTGTGGCACATGTTAGGATGATTTGATTATGAGATGGGAATGACTTATATATCCCTCCAATGCATTGGGTAAATATTTATATCATAGGAGATAAAAAGGGATATAATGAAATGTAAATCTGATTTAGTAATACATGGCTCGAATGACCTGTAAATCTTGTTCAATAATACATTTCTGGGTTGACAAGTAAACCCGGTTCAGTAAAATAATTTTTCCACTAGGATGGTCTTGGAAGAAATGCCTTGGATACTATAGAAATCATATTACGTTCTTATTTGTTCGTGATAATTTAATATTTTATTCCAATGCTATTTTATCATGGTTAGTGTTCCTTTATGATCTATGCCTTAAGTACCACCAAGATTTGTTCCATAAGTCATGACTTTGATATTGAAAATTTATGTTAATGTTTTCATATTCTTATATTAATATTTTGTTTGATGTTATTCATGATTACCGTTAATGAGAATTTGATCTCACCCTTTTTATGTTTTATTTTCCCTAGCTTATAAAGAAAGGTTTTAGGTAGGGAAAGTAAAGGGGAATATTTTTATGGGAGATGTTGAAGATGATTCACCAAGTTAGAAGACTATATTTCAGATTTCCAAAGACACTAGACTAATTTGGTATTTGGGCGTCTATTTATTTTATGTATTAACTATTTATAATATATAATTTATTGTCCATATACATAATTCTTGGGTATTTATGTACAATATTCCTGGAAACCATTTTTAGAAAACTTGGTTTATTAAGGAACTTAGATTTCTGACCGAAGAGAGGGTTATGTCAAGATTTCATAAAAACCAATTCTAAAATATCTTATGTACTAATGTATGTAGAAAATATAACTATAGGAGAATAAAAGTCATTAATTTTCTTGAGACATTGACCATAATATTTCATTAATTTAAGCACAATTGTAAACAATCTCGAAAATAGTTGAGATTGTTTAAATAAACTCTTATCACATAGTAACTTTGAAACATACCCCCATGTGTGAAGGTGAAATTAATAGATGATTAAAATATCATAAAATAAATTAGATTAATGATATAAAATTTCAAATGGACTTATATACAGCTCCAAAAATAATGTAGGTGAATAATAAAACATGTGTCAAATGAAAATGAAGACAAAACTGTCTTTCTGATTTGGTAGCTTTTGAAACGTTAACCCCATGAAATAAAGTGCACAAAATGAATATTTAAATACCCTTTAATTTAATTATATTAACCATTGAATAGATTCATGGGATGTAAACACACCACATAAATAGAATGGGTTGTGTATAAAGAATGTATCTAATAGAAATAAAAAGTGAGTTTCAATCCCCACACATTGTGTCTTGACACTCATTATACTCATTCTAACAACCTATATAATAAAAATAAATTTCTTATAAATTATTCACATAACCATATTACTTAATAAAATACCATATAAGGTTTGGTTAAAACCATATATTACATGATTTCTAACCATCCTATGTTAAGGATTCACTTGGGATAATATTCGCTTTGTTTTTCCCATGTGTCTTCATTTGTTATATCAATGGTCCTTATACATATATCATGATTCCATTATGTATAAAATGATTTAAATTTCATTTATATATAGTATATTTATATTTTTCTTACTAATAGAATATATTATAACGAAATGGAATACATCGTTATTGGAGATAGTATGCCGTATGTATGCATGGATGGTTTCTTTCTTTTCACATTGAAAGAAAGAAAGAAATTGAAAGAAATATATATATATATATATAAGATAATTAACATGTAATTATAATTTTATTTCATCATATAAGTTCACTAAACAAATATATAATTCATTCCATGTAGTGTGTGAATGAATCACATCACTTAGCGAGGATTATAGTCCACACTTCCTCAAACAAAATTACCATAATAACGACAAATGGAAAGTAAAAAAGTAATGTGTTGTAAAAAGAATTAAAAAGATTAAATTCAAAATAAATATAATATTAAATATATTCATAGTGTAAATAATAATTTTCACCATGAGTGGTGGTAAGGAAAATTGATTAATCATCATTTTTCAATGTAGAAGTTCATCATACACATAAACAATATGATTATTACCCATTATAGGGAGGTGTGTGTAAGTGTAGGTTGAACCCTAAGCAAAAAAATCATAGTATATTCCTGATAATGGGGTTTTTATACAATAATATAATAAATAGTGGGGGGGGGGGTGGTGTGGAGGGGCGTTGAGAAGGAAAATAAAATAAAATAACTTGAGAGAAGGTGTTACATCTTAATCAGGTAACTCCTTTTGATTTTTTCCAAAATGATTAATTATAATAATTAATGACAAAAGGAAGTCTTAAATGATGATGGGAAGGAATTTGTAAGTGGATAAGTAATATCTTGACCAAATCTAAGTGTTTTTAGTTATGTGAAGAAGAGGGAGAGGTGGTGGCCTTTTAAACGGATGGAAAAGGACAAAATTCATATTTTTTAAAACAAGTTAGGTGTACGAATATTTTTACCAAATAATAGTCATAAAAACCTTAAAAAATTAATAATGGAAGGTGATAGGCTAAATAATGGACATTCAATTGTTGTTGCACTAGTATGTTGGTAATTTTGGGTGTTAAATTTAAGGTTTAGTCATTAGTTAAGATTAATTTTACCATAATTAATATAATTAATTTTAATTAATTTCACTAATATTTTTGGTCAAAAAATAAGTTTGTCATGAACCAATATGGGTCACCATTTGACCCAACACCCGACCTAGTCTGTGGCATGGCTCAATGGGTGTTCTTGTTCCCCACGGTTTTACAACAGGTGCATTGGTATCTATAAAATGCCTTTGGAATGATTTTACCCATTTGCATGTATATAAACAACCACGAAGACAAACAAACCAAAATTGAAAAATAAAACCAAACATGGCATAAAAAAATTCCAAATTTAATGTTTACAAGTTTGAAAAAAACCCCAATAGATTAAAAAATGTGAACTATAACTACAACCCAAACCTACATGTAACGAGAGGATAAAAATCCTCAAGAAACCACTACCAGGACCCATAAGAGAGAGACTAAAAACCCCAAACATAATCCTGACACTCCAAGCCTTTAATTGAGAAAAAATAAAAAGTATACATACACCAAATGATTTGTGTAGGGTGTGATACAAATATCAGTAGGATGCAACCAAAGAAAAATGATTCCATGATAATGTATATAAAGGATAATATAACATGATCATTTAAGGAAAGGATTTTAAATAAATTTCTATGGATAACAGTTATTGGGAAAACACTTTAAAAAGGAACCCATTCATATATAATTTTTTTAAAATAACATGCATTTAAATGGAAAACAGTGTTTATAAAAAAACACACACACACATTAGGTCCACTATAAGTTGAAAGATGAAACCATATCATATAAAGGAGATCACAATGGGTAAATCTATAAGATCAAGGTCACTGAAGTGGGATACTTGAACTTCGTACATCAGTGTAAGGCGACTTATAAACCACAATCCTATCTTTCTCATACATGAGACACTCACAACTAGAAATAAGATCTATACCAATGGGGTTGGAAAACCATTGGAATATTTCACTTATATGGACCTATACCAATGCTTTAGCCAAAATCGTTGGTATAGGTCACTAATGTGGAGCTATACCAATAGTATTGGACAAACCATTGGTATAGAGGGGACCTATACTAATGGTTTGGGCAAAACTGTTGGTATAAGTGACTTATATGGACCCATGCCAACGGTTTCGGCCAAACTGTTGGTATAAATCCACAATAGAGACCATACACAAATAGTTTTCCCCAAACCGTTGGTATAGGTCCCCCATATACCAACAGTTTGTCCAAAACTATTGGTATATGTGCGAAAATCAATGAATCCATACCAACGGTTCTCAAAACCTTTGGTATAGGTCTATACAAAGAGTTTTGAGAACCGTTCGTATCGTTACATGTATTTTTTTTGGAGACTTATTACAGAGAAAATTAAGTAAATCAGAATTTAAAATATTTATGATAATAAATATATATATTTATGAAATTATTTTCACAAAAGTCAAGTTAGGTTAGTGGTTTGGACGTTCAATCATAAACTTCAGTTACTAGGATCAAAACCCACCAAATGCTTCTTTTTGGAAATATATATACCAATGGTTTTATGGAACCGTAGGTATAGATTTTTCATATTACTTATACCAACAATTTTCAAAACCATTGGTATAGGTCTATACCATTGGTTTTGGAAAAACTGTTGGTATTGTCCTATCCCCATGAATTACATAGGAATGATTCTCCAAACCGTTGGTATAGGATATACCAACGCTTTGGAGGCATATACCAATTTTTTCAAACCATTGGTAAATGGTATTTTTATACTAGTGAATCAGAGGAGATTTCCCAATGGCCTAGTGGTCTCTCATCATTAAGATAGATTAGTTATTATTGTTTGTGTCAATCCTACTAGATGATATAGGGAAAAACCACTTCTATATCATGAATCATACTAGAAGTAGTAATCCCACATAGATACCCATGATTCCCCTATGATCAATTAAAAATTCACAAGTCACACAACATACCACTTTAACAAATCATTTCCAATAATTCTAGGGAAACTACATTTTTCCGACAAAAGAACCAATTTCTCATTTTACTCATTCCAAAACCACTTTTTAGGTAAATTTACCATCCATTAAATTAATCCTAAATTCAACTTTTTAAAAAACACAAGAAAGGTGTAAAATTAATCAACAAAATCCATGGGCCAAACACCATTTTAAAATCACAAATCAACCAATTCCACTTTAAAACATACATTCCAATATTTAACAAATTAAAAATTAATTAAAGTTCCCATAAAAAAATTCCTTATTTCATAAAAACCAATTTCAGTTGAAAAGAATCAATTTAAATATGTTTCTCTCTTCATGATCCTTGAGAAACACATTTCACACCATCCATACTTGGCTCAAAACCTTTTCAATAAACATCACAATGGAACACACACAAAAAATAACTATTTTCCCAACAAAAATCAATTTTCACCACATAAATGGGCCACATAATTTCAGACAACATTTTCACCTAAAAATTAATTGATAAAACTAGAATATATACACAATCAAGTATATTAAAAAACATATAAAATGGTAAACCAATGAACAACTTACCTTGGGTGAAGAAAAATCCCAAAAATGATTAAAAATCCAAAACACACCACCACGAGACCCTATCAAGGAATGATTTGACCAAGAAAAAATTAATAAACACTATTTAATGAGAAAAAACACTTAAATTAGCACCATAAACATTGAAGAAGAATAACCCCAAAAAAATATGGTAGACACCCAATAAAATTGAAGGAATACAGAAGAGAAGGAAGATAGTTAATGGATATTGGAGGTTATACCCAAAATATTAAACAAAAAATTGATATCCAAGGGAGGGGAATGGAGAGGGAGTTGTGCCTAGGGCTGGGGAGGATGGGGGAAGAGAGGCTGGGGGTGTTTGGGGTTAAAATTTGAGGAGAGATAAAAATGGGAAAACTATTTTTAATGAAATGGGCAGACCACATGATTATACCTCATGGTTTCTCCAACCATGCAGTGACCATTAGACTAACTATACCATGTAGGAAACCAACTACATAGATTATCTATATGGTTTGACTTATCGTGTGGAAGCCATGCAGTCACTTCTGGATGTGACTCTGGCCTACTACACTATTAGCTGGGTAGGGAGCACAGTTTTTACTAACTATGAATAATTGTATTTCCACCGTTTTTTCATAATGTTTCTTGAAAATTCAATGGGAAACTCTAGGATGAGTAGTATAACAAGAATAACCACGGATAATACCTCAAAAATAGAAACCCGCAATAGTTGGTTCTCTATAAAATAATCGGGAACCAAACCAGAACTGGACCAATGTGAATTAAAAAACCTGGGTGTGCCGATTCTCCTCACCATAACGCTTTCAACCCCAAGAAATCCATGTATGGTTTATCCAAAATCGAAAACAAATACACCTTCAAAACTCAAGTAGATTCCCAAGAATACCAAATGAGATGATGAAAAAATAATACCAATATGAAAAAAATTACAAGAAAAACTCATGATCTAAAGTGGTCTCCTCCTATGTGCCACCCACCCCAAAAAGATAGAACACATCTAGTTGATCGATCAATTGAAAGGAACTCCCACAACTAAAAATCCATCTTTTTAAACTGAAAAACCTTAGACATTACAATACAAAACACACATCACTTTCTTTAATCATGAAAACAAGACAAAATCATATCTTGATGGAAACTCCCATAACATTAATTTTAACAAAACTGTTGGGCATGCTCCAATCCCAACGATTACTCAAGAGAGGATATTAGGGATAGATAGATCTGAGAGAGACTACACTCTTCCACATCATTATTTCAAACACAATCAAATTACTGGACCATGGAGGTCTAAATGGACACCCCACCATAATGAACAAAATAACACCTGAGAAAAAAGGAATACCTAAATAGGGGTTCCCAGAATAGACTCTCTTCATAAGGAATAGGTTGACATCAATTCATTCTAGAGAAATTTTAGTGAGACCTATAGTGGGTCTCCATAAATAAGGATCAACTAGCTTAACTGACTAGGGAAACCCAACCCCATCCTACCCCCACCAAAAGGGGTCTGATGGAAAATACTATAAACATAATAATAAAACCCACATGATTCATTACTATCACAAGGTTTTACCATCCCCAGATGATCCCTAACAAAAAATGGGGATCTATTCAAGAAACTAGACTTTTTGGGGACCATTAAATAGAGACTCAAATATTGTGAGACACAACCACTGGGGTTTTAAGAAAAAATGATGGTCCCACCTCCTTATAAACAATGAGGAACTCTATTAGACATATGATTAACAATAAAGAAACGAGTTCCTCACTCCTCCATCTAACAAAAAGAAATACTCTAAATGACTCAAATATATGGGGATGAAATTTTCTTCTTTAACTAAAGTTAGAATAATCACTAAAACAAGGTCCTTTACACCTCGGAGGGTTTTTAAAAATGCACCAGATTTACTCTGAGACCTATAGCTAGAGCTCTAATGATTGGATCACTTCATGCCATTTAGTTTGGTGTTAAAACCACTAAAAATATCTTCTCAGTTTGGTTTCACAAGTAACAACACCACATACAAAATAGAACTAAAAAAACCCAACACACCCAAGACACACTTCGCGTCAACATGACACTTCAATAAAACAAGGGATAAAAAGATGTATGTGAATCCTTCCATTCCACTTCAAGAGAGAGAATTAGATGAAATCATACACAAAAGGGACATCACAATAAAATAGAGAAATTAATAGTTTCCCAAAAGAAAGTACACTTATATTAAAACAGAGGGTTATATAAGATGAAAAAACATCAACCTTGACATTTAAGAGAGTACACAACGCTATAATACATCACCGAACAATAATTTTCAACCTAAGAGGCCTTCTAATGTGATATACTTAAAACTGGTACTGAGCAACATAGAATATCTGCACGCAACCACAAAATCCTCACACAACCACATTTTCCACACTAGTGTATGATCATGATCCTTTTCTTAGAGGAAATCGACAAAAGATCCAATGGACCTCTATTACAGCGGTTAACACCAATAGCTCGAGACCGATTTCCACTTCCCTCACTAGAATTCCCTTCTCTGCTTCTAAAAAAACAATCACCTCAGAGTTTTCAAACATCACCTTTTACAACCTAAAAAATTTAAGGAAGCTAATCTTTCTTTCTACTTCTCTTGCATCCTCTCTCATTCTATGATAGGATCTACTTAAACAAAAAAAGGGAAGTGGATTCAATCATCATAATATAGGAATAAGGTACTTACATTGATAAAATTGATGGTCTTCAAATGGTGGATCACTTTTGGCCACACTTCAAATATACATTGATTCTTTATGGGGGTCTACATTATCGATCAAAGAAACTGAGGGCCCAATCAAACAAGTGCATCTGACAAAATGTACCAAAAAAAAGAAATAAACACACACACATGAAACAATTCATAAGCATCCAAACCAATAAATAAGAACACACTAACCATTATCCCAAAACTAAATCACCTACAAAAAATCAACTTGAAACACCAATCTATCCCATTAAAAAAACATTTCAATTGTTTATAAAAATCCCATTTAAATATGATTTCCAAAACATAATTTAATATGATTCATGCTTTCAATACTATTAATTTCAGTAAACTAAAAGATTAGATTATGAAAATTCAATCCCAATTAAATCACCGCATTCACCAAGGCCATTTCATTAAAATCCCCATTTCCAAATATTCATTAAAAAAATTAGAATACCAATTTTACACCTTTTGAAAATCAATTAGTTTCAACCTTGAATTAAAGTTTCAGAAATTTTCAAAAAAGGGTGTTCAAAATATGTTTTTTCTCAGAACCCTAAGAGACATAATAAAATTATCAATGGGTGGAAATAGTGCTGATGGGTGAGATTAGAAAATTGTTGGTGTAAACACGCTAGTCAGACCACCATCACAGAGAGTGTTCTATGACCTTGTCCCTACATACACATGGATTTACTAGACCTATGATTTCATTGAAACTATTTTCCAACTCTCATTTCATTTCCCCAAACATCAACAAACCAAAAGAAACAAATGATCCAAAAAACCTGACTTCCCATGGTTACTTGAGTCCCCTTAGAATGTGTGTTGGCTAAGCACCCTACTCATAACCCAAATTTCAAGTACCGACCATCCTAGCCCCAGTATACCATGATTATTCTATAATGTACATGACCCAAAATAGTGTGATATGCTCTAATACCATTTTTCATGAACCAAGATGGGTTTCTATCAGACCTAGTGCCCGACCCGATCCATGGCATGTACCGAAGGGTGTTCTCGATCCCCATGGGTTGGAAACAAGTTCCTCAGTGTTGATAACATGCATTGAGAATGATGTTTCCCATTTATGTATATATAAACAACCAAATTAGAAAAAACAAAAACTGAAAAATACAACCAAACATGACATAATTAATTTCCAAATTTAATGTTTACAACTTTGAAAAAAAACCAAAGGAATACAATGAAAGATAACTATAACTCCAACCCAAACATCCATGTAATTAGAGGAGAAACATTATCATGAAACTTCCACCAAGATATATAATAGATATCATTATAAACCCAAACCATCATCACAATACTCCAATCAATTACCTAAAAAAACAAAATAGGTCTATATAAACCCAACAATGTGTGTAGGGTGTGAGCCAATGTCTGATAGGATTCCATCAATGTAAAAATATTCCATGCCAAATAATTTAAAAGATGATCTAACATACTGATTATGGGAAGGTTTTTAAAAAAAATTACGAGGGATACATTTCTTGGGAAAACACATTAAAAAGGAACACTATCAAAGAAATCATTCTTATAAGAAAATGAATTAAAAGGAAAATAGTTTTAAGAAAAAATACACACATGCGCACATGAGTTCCTCCAAATAAAAATGGATAGAACCATATCATATTAATCAAAGAACCATGGGTAAATCCCTAGGGTCAATCTCTCTTGTGTGTGACACTAGACTGCTATACCTTGGTGCATGGTGGTTTAGAAACCAGAATCACAACTTTCTCATGCATGCGATACTAGGAGGGGAAACTCTGATGGCCTAGTGGTCTCCCCTCATCTTCATTGTTTAGTTAGTGTTGTAAGTGTCAATCCTGCTGGACTAAATTGTAATTAACCACTTACATATCATCTAGTGTACTAGAACTAGTCATCCCTCCCAGATACTCAGGATTACCTTGTGCTCATGTTAATGTTCACAAGTCACAAAACATACAACCTTCATAAATTTTTGCCATGAATTCTTGAGAAATCACCTTTTTTTCACAAAACAATCCATTTTCCATTTTTCTGACACCACAACCTATTTTTAGAGATATTTACAACCAATTAAGTAATTTATAAATTCCCTTTCTTACAAATTAGATAAGAGGAATATAAATAATCAACCAGAGCAATGGGCCAAACCCCTTTTTGAAGTAAAACATCAAACAATTCCACATTTAAACATGGTTTACAATAATTAACAAATTATAAAATAATTAAAGTTCACGACAATGAATCCCTTATTCCACAAAACGAATTTACTATGAAAAACATCACTTTAAATAAAATTTCACCTTGGGTAAGTTGAGAAACATATTTCACACTTTCTTTACTTTCCACAAAACCATTTCAAAAAAATCACAATGGAACACACACAAAATATAACCATTTTACATTCAAAAATCCATTTTTCACAATATAAATGAGCTAAATCATTTGAAACGTGATTTCAAAGTACACAATAATTTATAAAAAAAAGAATAAATATGCAAACATGATTATTAAAAAAATCTAAAAATGATAAATCAATAAACTACTTACCTTGAGTAAAGAAACCTCAAAAAAAAAAGATTAGAAATCCCATCCGAACAACCATGATATGGTAGAAAAACATGATATGAAAAATAAAAACAATATCAAACCGAATTTAACAAGAGAAAACCCTAAAATTTGAACCCTACCTACTAGAGAAGATGAACCCCAAAGAATGAGGGGAGAAACCCTTGAAAATAGATAATACAAGGAAAGAAGGCATGTACTTGAAGGATCATGGACGTTTTACAACAAATATTCCACAAAAATGGATCTCTAATGGAGGATAAATGAGGGGGATTAGTAGTTAAGGTTGGGCATTCTGAGGTAGGAGAGAATGTGGGTTTTTGGGGGTTAAAATCAGGGAGAGAGAATAAGTGGAGAAATATTTTTAATGAGCTTGACAGTCCGTACAGTTAGTCCGCACGATTCTTTAAATTATCTGGAGAACACGAGAACACATCTACTAAAGAGGGAACCTAAAAAAATGTTTATCCACATGTTCTAACATATCGTTCAAATCCACGTGGTCTCTTCTAGATGTGACTATAACCTACTCTGTGGTTACCTATGCAGGGAACACAATTATTACTTACCATGCGCCAACCATGTGCCATTTTATGTCCACAAATTTTCACATTTTTTGTCAAAAATTTAAGGGGTAACTCAAGGGTGAGTAGTGAACCAGAAATAACCAAGTCTAATACCCTAAAAATTAAAACCTGTCACACCCGATTCCATAGAAAATAACTGGTAACCAAACTTGTACTAGAAAAAGGAGAATTCAAAAACTGGAGTGTGAGGAATTTGAACCGAGTAGAAAAATATTTTTTATTCCAAATTTGGATTAAATTTTTCCAAAATATAATCACTGAATTGGTATAAATTAATTTACAGTTAATCCCACAGTCAGGTTGACAATGAAATTTTTAATGTAAAATCAATCAAAAGTTAGCTATGTTTTTATATCCAATTTCAATTTGAAATTGATCTCATTACCCAAAATTTTATTAATTGAAAAAATCATGTAATTATACGTTGAATAAAATTTAAAATATAGTTTTATCTTATAAATAAATTAGATGAAAAAATAGTTTATAATTAAAATTTATTATTTAAAATTATTCATTAAAAAATGAAACCATATAGAAAATTATGAAAAAATTATCCTTACCTAATTTTTATGTTTATCTTCTAAAGATAATGTTTTCCATTGAAATTTTAAGTCTATAAAATTTCAAAATTTTGTATTTTAAATGGGTTCTCCATTAAAAGTCGGTAAAACTACATTTATAAAAAATAAGTTCCTAAACATAAAATTGATTTTTTTCTTATCTTATGCCTATAAAATATACTGAATGAAAATTAATTTTTTATTTAATATATAAAATATATATCTCATTAATTTCAATCACTAATTATATTTAATTTAATTTATTAGGGTAAAACATCTTTGTGACCCTAAAAATAATAATATTACATTTTATATTAAATCCTATTTCATATTCATTCATTATTAATTGGTAGCAATTGAATTCATATTATATATTTGTAAACCATATATTTTCAGTAATTATTTAATAAAATTCATAACCTCTAATTTAATGTCTAGTATATATCTTAGTATAATAAATAATCATATTTTAAAAAAATATTATTGTTCGGTAAACCTAAATCTTGCGAGCTATGCAAGACATTAAGGAATGTAATTTTTTTCTATAAAGCAAGCTAACCATGGTGTTCTTCGAGATAATGATAAGGTTTTTGTTGCATGTTTTTCATGATTAACTACGTGTTGCATATAAAAAAACATAGTGTTTTAATGTTAAATAATCCATATTTAGTGTTGTGTGAAATGAAATATATCAAAAAGGATAAATGAATTCAATGGAAAATAAATCAAAAAAATATCAGGGTTTTATAGTTAAGGTGGAATAACATGAAAAACATTAAAATTTAATAAATTCTAGTAATTTAATTAGATCATAAAAGGAGATGAAATAGAAAAATATGTGACCCTTAAGGATAAGAGTAAATGATTGTTTATGATTGTGAGAAGAAAAAGGAAAAGTTTTTAAATTTGGAATAAATTCAATACTATGATCATTCCCCTTCCAGGGCATCACACATAAATGATCTTTAAGGTACCTACAATTTTTATCAAAGGATAATTTTATTTTATATTGGATTGTATTTATATAACTTGAATTTTTGTTTCTCAAAAGAAATAAATCAGAAATAAAAAACATTTTTTTATTAAAAACAATTTCCCCAATTGGAATAACATTTTCATTTAATACTTTTAAGAACAAGTGGGTGTTCCTCATGAAGGATTTCTATATGTAATTGTTTTCTTACAAATACATAATAATATATTAGACACATATGTGTGGAATTTTTAGGTTTATAACTTTTATAAGAAAAAATTAGATGATAATATTACAAAATTGGGTTTAATAAAATTTCTCACAATATATTTTCAAAATAAATCTGTACTTTTCAAAAAGATTCATATGAAAAAACTAGAATTGAAATTAAAATTTCATTATGTAAAAAGGGAAAAGTAAATATAATTATAAGGGAATTCTATATCATTGAAATATTTTTGTATATATTTTAATTCATTATATAGAAATCATAATTCTATAAAAATATTTTTTTCACAATTCAGAATGTGATTTTAATTATCTATTTAATTTTTTTTTTCAGAATTTATGTATAGGCTAATAATAAAATTTATTTTTTTATCATTTTTAATTAATATGTTAAAGGGATTTATAATGTGGAAAATGTCCAATTGTTAGTGGAGATAATTAAGGAATTAGAATTTGTATCTAACGGAAGAGAATTATTACTATATGGTCTATATCAAATTTTGTGGAATATAAAAAAATATGTTGAAAATACTAAAAAATGGGTTGTAAAAGTTCCCATTATGCGAAGATTGAATAATGGTTCCCAAGGTATCAAACTATAGTTTATGTCTAAAAAGGTGGATAAACTAAAAGTTGATTTCTATGGAATGTGTATAAACATAAAATAATATTAAATATTTACTACCAAGAAGGATGAGATATTTTCACACCTATAAAATATAGTGGTGGTGAAAAATGTCTATAAGAAAAAATGATTTTCTGTAATATTATTCCTCTAATGATCTAGATAATTAAGGAGAAAATTGATATACTAGATAAAATTTCACATGAAATAGATAATGAGATATCTAGTTAGGAAACTATAAATAATGATATTGATTACCATATTGAAAGTAAATAAGAAATGATCAAGATATTAGAGGACTTGATTTCATCCAAGAAACATATTAATGCACCCAATGATAAGGGTAATCCAAAGATCAAAGGGGATTTCAAAATTCTAGTTAGATTACTCTTAGTATGTGATTCTTAACTATAAGTGAGGTATTCTATCATAGAGGAGAAAAATTAGAATACTTTCATATCTTAAATAGTTAATTCTATAAAAAAATTATATTGTACACAGTGAGACCTCTCCTAGGTAAGAGAAGAAGATAACTATGGAGATTCCAATGAAAAGAGAAAATATGATTGATAATATAAAATTTATATAAGTGTGTTTCTATAAGAGGTAAATATAACATAATGTGTCATTCCAAATCACATGGAAGCATTTATATTTTTTTTAATGCACGGTCACATTTCTAGTTTTTGTTTCAAATCATTGGAGTACATTACATAATATAAATCTGATTAAAAATACGAGATAACATGTCACCAACCATAGAATAAATGCCACAAATCTGATTTTATAAATGCATATCAAACTATCCATGGAATGAGAGGAAATTTATGATGAAAATAAATGCATTTTAATGGAACAACTCAAAATGAAAATGTTGAAAAATCAGTGCCTTGAAGAAAGAAATTGTTTTTTTGAAGAATTATCATATGATAAAAGTGATATCAAGGTAATCTCTAAATCTATTTTTATGTAACAAATATATTAGAGATATAATAAATATTTTACAAATAATGATAAGGTTTTATCTATTTATAAAAATGAAAATTAAATTAGGACTAGAAATTTATAAGGCACGATAGCGTCAACCTCGCTACTCTCTCACGCTATGGTTTCCCTGGCGGAAATTTTGAGGGGGAGGCCTGCGCTTCGCCTCATCTCTCCCATTTTCTCACTTCTTCCTCTTCCCATCAAGTATTTTATTGGTGTTATTCTTTCTTGGTGATGGCTTCGATGACTGGATTTGGTGGTTTTGGTGAGTTAGAGTCTCTCTGGTGGTGCCCAAGTACAATTTGGACTCTGCCCTAGCTTTAAGTATCTTCATGGCTCTCCCAGTCGGTCTGTGGTTGTGGATTCAAAGAAGCTGTAGGATGTGCTGTCTGATCAGTCGATGGTGTTTCAGGAGGCACGTCCATTGCTATTTTTTGTTCTGGGTCGCGATGGTTCTTTCAAGACATTGTTTGTCGATGGCATGAGATTTGGGGTCCATTCCTCCATTGAAGATCCGTCGATGAGGATTTCTGGAAAGGTTGAAGGTTCAGGCTTTGATCCTTCCTTCTACGGTGACCTTTGTCTACTCAACCTATACTCTAGATTCTGGTTCCATCATGCCTCACCATATCGGTCTGGTGCAACGGTTCCTAGGAGGCTTTGGGTCTTACTGGTTGAGTAGCCAACAAGGATCTAGTAGGCGAAGGGCTTGAATCACTATGGTGGCTTATACTACTCAACTCTACCCTGGCCTCGAGTCTCACCGCCCCACCCCAGGTCGGTTTGGTGCAGTGTTTCATCAGAGTTCTAGGAAGTGGTGTTCGGGTGGCCAATAGTTTTCTAGGAGGTTTTCTAGGGTAATGTTGGTGCTTGTATATGGTGTCAACTTATGGGGAAACAATGCAGGAAAGATGTCTAAAAGTTTCTTAAAGTTGATTTCATATTTTTTCATCTGGTTTCTATTTCATTGTTTCTTCATGGTTGTTTTGGAGTGGCATTTCTCTGATTCGGTGGACAAAAATCTCTAGCATACTAGTGTGGTGATTATCAGCAACGAGGATGGAGGAGTTCAGTTAGCGTCGATCGCATTGAGAGAGCGACGAGGCTGACAACGATGGCATTGCTGGATGGTTCACCGGTGGCCTACTCTGATGGGATGATAGTGATGCGTGATGTCAGGGGTGAAAAATGAGGTGGATGTGTGGAGTGATGTGTTGGTGTGGTCATGATTTTGACTGAAATATGAAATTTGAATATTTTAATTGTAATCTATAATGTTCGGTTGCGCGCTGTGGAACAATTTGAAAATAAAAATTTTGTTTGTACGGTTACCGATTACCCTTAAACTGGATTTTTTTAGAAAATTGAAAAATAAATGGCTTTGGTAGGAAAAGAAAAATATATGGGTAGTTCATAGAATTAATAATCAAACTAAAATGGGATGGAAAGTCCGTGGTGATGAAGCTAACTAAGATAGGGAAAATATTAATTTGGGTTGTAAAGAAAAGAACAATCCTAGAATAGAAGATATGAGATTTTATTCCATTAAATCTAATATATCTCTATAAATGTACTCCATGATAAATTAATAAGTGAAAATGGTTGTCCATAATGACTCATCATTCAACTAAAATTGATTATAATGGAAGGTATCCCTTTCCCAATAGTCATTAAATGCTTTAAACCTGTTTAAAAAGATGAAACTATTTGGGATAGATGCAATACATGTTGTAATAATGCATAAAAGAACATGAAATTGAGTTAAAATATATATCTGTTGAAAATAAAAACTATATAAAATTAGTGAATTTAGATTTTCTCCTAGAATTTTTTTTAATAATATTATAACTAGGATACCATGGATGATTCTAATTCTAAACGAAGTCATCAATATAGATGTATTTTGGGAATATATTTTGAAAAATAGTTTCAAAAACGATCATGAAAAAACAATGTTATAAGAAGTAATTTAGTTTTAAATAAATTATATCATGATTATTAATTATTTAACTTAGACTATTAATATATAGGATACAATGTGAAAAGAAATAATCTACATGGATGAAGATCAGGTTGATATATATTTTGATTACTTACAATCATTATTAATTGATTTGTCTTTTATGATACTAATTGTAGCCCCTCAAGGATATTTATTTTAAACAAGTGATATCCCTGAGTAGAATAATATATCAACAATTTGTGTGAATATATGATTCTATATTTTATGGGATTTAATTATAGACATTTAATGGGTGTTAATATTTATCAGTGAATGAATAGTACACTAATTAATTAGAGATTAAGTTATATCATAAATTCTATCGTAACAAGTGGTGTTTATTATTTTTCCTCATGTGGTACCTTAACCAAACATTGTGAATTATTTTATATTTACTCATTGTCTATATGAATAAGTGATGAGAAAAAATGTTTATTTTTTATTCGTAATGTGGAATTCTAATGCCAATGTAGTTTTAGTGGTAATTATGTGTGAAAAAAATAAAATTTTGGAGGTTAATGTAGACTATTGTTCCAAAAATCATTAATATTATCAAAAAGGTTATATTACATGTTAAAAACCCAAATTACGTTAGGAAAATTCATTAATAGGATGTATTTATGTTTATATATCTATCAAGAATTATTTCTTAGAGACCTCCCAAAATTGGACATTCCAAAAAAATTTCATCTATTATTATGAAATGTTGCAAAGAATCCAATTACTAAGGGGGAGAAATTTCACTCCCTCATAGAGTATTTCCCTTGAAATTTATAACCCATAGTTGGAGAGAGAATCCTCCAAAATGATACAATTGGATATAGGAATGGATATTTAAATACCATTTTTAATAAGGGGAGATATATTCCACCTAAAATCCATCCATATTGTTCTTGAATTTTAATTTATATTTTTATTAATTTTATGGAGCTATGATTGATGGGATATTGTAAAAAAATCCAGTGAGGGAAACTGTAGAACCCAAATGGGTTTGAATTTAAATTTATAACCCTATGTGTTGATTGTATTTATTGAAAATATGAATTGAGTGATTATTATAGACTTACTAATAAGATACAATTGTTGGATTAGATTGTGATTGTTGGAGGATATTTATTGATTCATTAAATCCATATGGTTTGAAGTAGAAGGATAGTGGATTATAGGGAGAACCTATCTAGAATATAGAATCTATGATGCAACACATTTGATTTCATCATTGATGTAGTTTGGTTGGAGTGTTATCACATGAACATTTGGATTATTTACGTCATAGAATTATACCACACTATAATATACTATTTTGTTTAAAAGATGTCTAAAATAAGATCAGTTACCTATGAAATAGAATATTGGGCTTCACCATGAGGATCCTTATAAATTCACACTATTGAAACTCTATGTTATTAATAGAGTAGATCCAAGTGGCTTGAGAGATTTTATATATAATACCCCAAGCTTCCATGGTATGCTTCTATTTGAATTTTACAACAGCCTGTGTTGTACGCAAATTCAAGTTCTAACACACGACGACCTATTCAACTAGTCGTTATGAATAGTAATTCCCGATTTTTGAAATTTTATAATTTTTTTTTCAAAATGGACTTCATTTTTGGATTCAGAATATCAAAATTAGCATAGGGTGAATTTTGGGTATTTTTCTAAAAACATTCAATTTTTTATGAATAGTGAAAAACACTATGTTATTGTTTTAAACCAACTTTTTATTTAAATAATTATTTATTTTATTTAAATTTATTTTAGGAAAAAAAAAGATACATAATACCTATATATGTTCAATTTAATTTATTGGAGTCATTTTATAAAAATATTAGATATATAAAATTTTATTAATCTTCATACCGTCTTTTACCCACTTTCTTGGCGCATTTGCAAATCTACATAAAACGTAATTTAACCACTCCATTGAATTGAATTTCAAAAATCCAAGAGACACGGTTTACATCAGTAAGTAAAATGTGGTTCAATAAAATGAAATTAATTTTTGGTGAATAAAAACTTTTGACTTTTATTTACCACGGTTAAAAGCAAATAGGGAAATTATAGGTAAACAATGATATTATAATTATCCTAACACATTTTTTAATTCTATTGAATAAGTTTATTTCAACCAAAATCAACCTTAGGAATAAAATATTATCCTTTTGGTCCACATTTATTGGAATATGTCATTTATTATGATTTTATTTAAAAAAGAGTTAAAAGTGTTAATTTCAAAGTTTAATACCTAAACCATTTCTAATATAGGGTTATACATAAGGTAAATTCGACTATAAATATTCATTATAATTCTAAAAATATTTCCTATATAATGGTATTTTATTTTTTATTTTTAGACATTAAATAATTAAATTTATTTATGACAGAATGATGATGCGGTATTTACCATATTATTTAAAGATTAAAATAATTGATATTATAAATATTAAAATAATTGTAAATTGAGACTTTTGATATATTCAAAGAATTTTATTGGTCAATATATAATCTTTGGGTTGATTAAATATTTTTTATTCAAATTTATAATGTTTTTAGGACTTCCACAAAAACCAAATAATGAATGGTGTCGAAATTGACATAAATGAGTTTTAAAAACAAATACTATATTATTAATTGATGTAATATTTATAAAAATATAAGGTTTGGGATAAGAACTTAGATAAGGTTCTATATATCAATAATGAAACACTTGGGGTTTACTTGTCTTATTATATTATGTTTATTTACCAGTTATTATAATAATACAAGAAACCAACGTAAAAGTTAAACAATTTAACAAAGAGTTCAATCAAAACGATAAGGTAAATATGGTGACCTAAACCTATCTATAACCTATTGGGTGAGAGTATTTCGACCCAGGCCCACCTTAGCTTCAAAATTAATTCTTTTTTTAGCCACTATATACCAAATATGATTGTATAATAAAATAATATTTTAAACATTTCCTAAAGTGACCCTCACCTCTCTTATAAAAGGGTACTTCTCCTTCTCTAAATTTCACACCTCCAATGCCATTTGGATCGACCAAACCCTACTCAAATATCCTTCAAAATAACCTCAATTCTACTTTGAGGTTTTACTTTGAACATAATCTAACCATAGGATCCCATTTGATCAAATCAAAATGAAGCACCAGAAGAAGAGATAAAAATTTCATCACCTCTTCAATGTTTTTTCTTGTTCCACTAACTATTTCCCTATTGTTTCCATAAAAAAAATAATAAATCTAATACCTTATATATACTTTGATGTTATTATAAATATGGTACAAGAATTTTCATTATTCAATCCATCCTATTAATGGAAAAGTCACCATACATGCGTACGTATGATTTATAGTCTCCATGTTGTGTTGTAGTTTGTTATTCAACACGTCATTATTTGGATGGGTATAATAATGAGTATAATTGATGTAAATAATAAATATAACATGTTAAGAATTATATATATATATATGATTTACCATCCAATTACATAGGATTACACCATCAATAGAATGATATTGTACCTCATGCGTAATTACGAATTACTATCTCCACGAACGTAATGAGATTTATTATCCATCATTAATATTCAAGAATAATTTTTATTTAAGGATTAAAAATAATGTTTAAGTGATAAGTATCATTCTGAATATGAATAAAATACATCTAATTCATAACAAAAATTACATACTTAACAAAACATATAAAGGAAAATGAATCCGTTAACACCTGAAACAATGATACTAATAAAATATTATTAACAATGCAATATTAGAATATCATATATGATATAAAATTTATGTATGTGGATATTTTATAATTTAAAAAAATTATTTAAATATTATACATGAGTTTAATGTACACTCATCCAAGGAAAAATACAAGGTAATGGTTAATTTCACAATATCTTTATTATCTGAGGTCATTTAAATGTATGAATCTACTGGGACTTATTTATCATCCACATCCGTGACACTTAAAAATTTATTCCAAAACATTTTTACTATTTCCTAGAATATAGTTTATAGTCATTTATAACATTTTTTTTACTTTTTATAAAATCATTTGAAAGGAATATTTCAGTCATTTTCTAAACAAGGAACTTTATGACCTTTTTGAAAAAGTAAGGTAAGAATGTTTTTTAACATATATGGTGGGTGAAGCTATTTTCCATCTTTATAACACCTTTGAAGCTTCCCTTACAAGATTATATGAATATTTAAAAAAATTGTTTTATTATTTAATTATTTTACTTTTAAATGATTCCAAAATATAAAGAGATATTTCTCTCAAATAGTATTGATTTCATATATTTCATCATCGTTTAATGAATTTTACCCTTGTTTGATGTTGATTTATTATGATATAATCTTTCATATTGTATTGAAGGTTTTGTGATATTTTTGAATGTGGATGTGTATTTATATACCATTCATGGTCTATGGTTAATGTATTAACATTTTGTATGTTAGTTTTAATACAAATGTTTCTGTTATGTTTCACCCTTTTCATATGAGGAATGCATTGGAATTAGTATGTGATGGGTGGAGACCACCATTTCTCCTCATTGCATTGATTGGTCAAATGAAACAAACTAGTGTCTTGGCACAAGGCCTTGAGAAAATATTATTTTTAGTCTGAGCACGAGCCATTGACTATGTAGTTATGATGTCTGGTATTATGCATTCCATAATTATGAAATTAGCTATTGATATTACTTGTGATTACTCGACTAGTAGAATATCAATGTGAATAACTAAATGGAATTATTTGACTTATATTTTCCATATTATGATGAAGTTTAATCTCAAAATTATTTTGTTCTAGTCTTATAATTTTCTTTAAATGTTTATGCTTATTTCTGTAGGTTTCCGCTATATTGATATCCTTACTGAGCATCTGAGCTCAACCCTTTCTTATGTTTTATTTTTCCTAGGATGTGAATAATTATATCTTGACTGACCTACAGGGATATTCTAAGGGAGTTTAATGTGTTAAAAGAAGACATAATTTTGTTGTTTTTCATATCAATAATGTAATATAAAGCATATGTTTATATCTATTACATCCAAGGCTACTAAACTAATCGGTATTTCAGGATTTGATCCCCTGTGATCATTCCAATGTTATGTAATAATACATCGACTCGGGGAAACTAGGGCTGGGGCATTATAGATGGTATCAGAGGAATTTTAGAACAAACCTTGGAAACTGGATTTAGAAAAACATTGATTAGATAACAATACACTAATATAGATTTGAGGATTAGTATAGAATAAATACCTAGAATTTTTTTAATGTAGATATTTTGTGAGTTTCACAAAAAATACATCCCTGCATGGATACAAGAAGGTAGAGGTGGCTCTGGAACATATGTACCTAGGAGTGAAAACACGGACAAGGAGTTTTTGGCTTGACCTAGGGTATCCTGGTACATGACAATGGGCCTTTCAACACTCTTGGTTTTGACACTCTTGGGGGATATGCATAGGATAATTCACATTTTCATTACAAAACGTTATGAAGGATTTATGAATATATACCTACTTAAATAATTTTTTATTATTATGGATTATATCCACAAACTATTCAATTTATGTTAAGTGTTTTACAAGTTTCGAATTATGTATAGCAATTCATAAACTAATCTAGTGTGTTCCATTGTTTAGAAATGCACCTAGTGGATGGAATGGAAACCATATCAACACATGTCATACATATATTAATTTCCCTCCACCTCAAGATAATTATAGTGGATATGGTGATGCAACAGGTGCTGAAAAACTTATCACTATACTAGGACTACTCACTCATGTTTGGAATAATAACCTTACCCATATAGAGCACCCTGATCTGCAATGCATAGGATCAATGTTAGACCGCTTCATGAGAAAACAACCAACAACATTCAATGGGACTACAAATCTATTTGTAGCTAAGCAATTGATATGTTCCTTAGAGAAAATATTTCATGCATTGGGGAGTACCGAAAGGGAAAAAGTTTTCCTGGCAGTTTATCGCCTCACGGGTGATGCTGATCAATAGTGCTCATTAATTCAAAACAAAAAGGAGGATGAATAAGATTAAAATATGGATTTAGGGAGTTTAAAGAGCTTTACATTGAAAAATACTTTCCTCGTGACCATTGAGCAGATATGGAAATACAATTTATGAATCTGAGTTAAAATGAGGTTGAAAATTTTGTAATGTATAAAGTTAAATTACACGGATAACAAGGCATGTAACAAATTATATATGTAACCCAAGGAGTAAGATTTATTGATTCTTTGATGAGTTAAAAAATTTCTCTATAGAGAATTAGTCCCACAAATATTTCTCATCATACGAAGATATTGTCTCATGTGCTATTAAGACATAAAAGGAAATCACCATGTCTTATGAATTTAAATCAAAGAAAGACAAGAAGAGATATGCTGAACACTCTGGAATTGGAAATAAGTGAAATAATGGAAATGTTGAATTTCTATCCTACGGTAAATGTTGGAAAAAACACCCTAGTACTTACCTGAAGGGAATGGGATTCTGTTACAAGTGTGGTGAAAAAGGCCACTATGCTCGTGATTGAAAGGGAAAGAAAGAGGCTATCAATGTTGAATGAATTTTTTTAGAGAAATGGGGAATTATGAAAATTAATTTCCTAAGTTCCAAGGAAACATACCTCAGAAAAGGAAAATGGAGAAATATCAATCTTATGCGATCACTACTGCTGAGGTTGAAGCTCTGAATGAAATGGTGGCAGGTAATTTAATGGTTTCCACAAGTTTATCCAATGCATTATTTGATTTTAGATCATCTCATTATTTCATATCTTCCCTGAATCCTATGAAAATTAGATATTTCCAATTCAATTTAACAAGGAATTTTCAGTGAAAACTACTAAGGGAAGTATCATTGAAACAATGTTTTGTGAATCAGTTCCCATTAAGGAATATAAACATGCTTTATCTGTAGATATCATATTCATACCCATGATTGAATTAGATATAATCCTTGTTATGGATTTGATTTTAGACCATGATGTTAAAATTTATTTTAAGAAGAAGGAGGTTACAATTTTTGATGATGATAAAGAGTGCCATATCTTTAGAGCAGAAACGTCACTATCTGATTCTTATCTAGAACCACCCCATGTAGCTATACTAAATTCAATTATTGGGGAGTAAGAGAGTGAAATATCTATAGGTGAGGAAATGAATGTTCAAATAGAGGATGTACCTATTGTGTAAGAATATATTTATGTGTTTCTAGAGGATTTACCTGGAAATCCTCCAGAATGAGAAATTGTGTTTTCCATTGTCTTAATTCCTGGTTCAAGGCCTATATAGAAGACCCCTTATAGAATGGACAATGTGTAATTAGTGGAACTAAATAAAACTATATTAATTTAGTAATAAAGAATTTATTTTCCCTAGTGTTTCTCCATAGGGATCCCCTGTTCATTTTGTTAAGAAGAAAGATGGATTTATGAGGTTGTGCATTGACTATAAGGAGATCAATTCTATAACAATAATGAAAACATATCCCCTACCTGACGTTGATGATTTATTCGATCAACTTCATGGAGATAAATATTTTTCAAATATTGAACTTCGATATGGATATCATAAATTGTGTGTGAATAAGGAAGACATTATGAAGACAACATTTCATACCATGTATGGGTATTATGAGTTTATAGTAATGTGTTTTGGACTGACTAATACACCATCTGTTTTCATTCTTTCAACGAATATAGTTTTTAAGGAATATCTAGATGACTTTGTAGTGGTATTTATTCGTGATATCTTTGTATACTTAAAAGTCTACGAAGATCATAAAAATCACTTGCACGCTATTCTAGAAATAAATTAATTGGGAAGTTTATCAAGTGTAAATTCTAGATTTAGGAGATTTATTTTCATGGAAATATTGTCTCTAAGGATGGAATCTCTCTTGATCCTTCTATTAAAAGAGAAACACCAAAATGTCTATCACTAATTAGTATAACTCATCTATGTAGTTTTATTGGTTTTGCAGGTTATTATCATCATTTCGTCCATGATTTTTCCTGATTGGCTAACCCATTAACCATGATCACACATAAAGGGGTTAAATTTGTTCGGAAAAAAGAGTGTGAAGATTGTTTTGAAGAACTGAAGAGAATATAAGTCAATTATCCTGTCTTGACTCTACCATCATGGAATGATGGGTCTTTTATTTATAGTTATTCTTTAAAGAAACAACTTGGTTGTTCCCTTATGCAGAATGAAAGGGTTATTTCCTATGCATCACGAAAACTAAAAATTAATGGAAAAAAAAATCCTTCTCATGATCTTTAATTAGCAGTTATAATATTTTCTTTGAGGATATGGATACACTATCTCTATGGGAAAAAATGTGAGATATATACCGATCACAAGAGTTTTTAGTATATTTTCTCACAAAAATAACTCAACATGAGGAAAATATGATGGATTGAACTAATCAAATATTATGATTACACTATATACTACCACCTAGGGAAGGAAAATAAGGAGGAAAATGATTTGAGGAGAAAAGATCATGGAGTTTTGAACAGGATGAGAATTGAAAGGGGTCCTATGTTCATAGATCTAGTAAAGACAGACATGGGAATAAAAATAATGGAAGGTGAAACATCAATACATTTTAAATTGGATTCTAATCCAACATTACTAGAAAAGATAAAAATTTCTTAGACTGATGATTTGGAGTTTGAAAATAAAATTAAAGCTGTGAATGATGAGAGATATAATTAATTCGTATATGAAGAAGGAATTTTGAAATTTAGGAAGAGACATTGGGTTCCTGACATAACTGATCTAAAATGGGAATTGTTGCATGATCACCTGTCATGACCCGTCCCCCTAGGGCATGTGTCGTGACTACCCCAAGCCCAGTTTCCACAGGCCTGGGGCTAGCGACTAGTACTGGATATGTGAATCCCTATAATGGTAAGAAATTTCCTTTAAACACGTACAAACACAGAAATCCGAGAGCACAATAAGAGGTAACCACGAAATAAACTGCTGTAGTAAAAGTGTGCTGAAAGTAAAGGGGCCAGAATATAAGCCCAACTGAAATGTGAAAGTACAAATACAACTGGAAAGTGAAAAACAGCTCATGGATCGTCCACTGAGGATCCAACCTGAAGGGTAGGTATATCTCACTATCAATATTCCCTACGTCACATCATGCCAAATGGTCCACCTCCGAGCACCATCTAGTCCTGGATCCCTCATCCTCGATCAATGATGTACATCATATACACAAGACACAACAAGGTGCATGCATTTCCCAAGAAAGGGTGACTATAATGGTACTTAGTAGGGACCCTGAGGCCCCTGAAGGTCTCCCAGAGTTCCACAAAGGAAAAACCACAAATCAAGACCTCCTTCACAAAACACAAGGTAGTCATCAACTCTACATAGGTATATGCCCATACATATACAAAATTTATCAAAAGATACTCATATCAAACCCAACTGATCCATGAAGGGATAGTAATATAAAGGTAACACCATGAAGGTTACACCACAAAGGTAGAAGTACCACAAAGGTAAATTCACGAAGGTAACACCATGAAGTTAAAAGTACCACACAGTTAATACCACAAAGGTAAAATTACCACATATGTAATACCGTGAAGGTTGAAGTACCACTCAGGGAATACTACCAAGGTAAAAGTACCACAAAAGTAATACCATGAAGGTATAATTAACACACAGTTAATACTATGATGGTAGATGTACCACATATGTTATACCACAAAGGTATAAGTTCTAGAGAGGTAATACCATGAAGGTAAAATTTGCACCTAGGTACTTCCACGAAGGTATTAGTACCAGACATGTAATACCATGAAGGTAGAAGTACCACACTGGTAATACCACGAATTTAAAAGTACCACATAGGAAAATACTTAGCTCGGACTAGGTATTAGTGAAGTATGGAAGAACATATGATCAGCCGTGAAGCTAGATCATCTTATTATGTCAAGAGGCACTACTACTGACCATACAAATTCTGACCCACACAGGATCGATAAGTACTAACCGCCCAAATGATCCACATAGGATCCGACCCACCCAGAGTCGATAGGTTCTAAACCCTAGAATGACCCACACAGGATCTGACCCACACAGGATCAATATGCACTAACCCACATAGGATCACTAAGTGCTGAACCACACAGGATATGAACCACATAGGACCGGTATGTGCTAACCTATACAGGATCACTGAACACTGACCCACACAGGATCTGACCAACACTGGATTGGTGCTGACCCACACAGGATCGCTCGGTATTAACCTTCATATGGTATGTCACCATCCTCTACCTCACTGCCAGCCAAGGAATTCCCGGACATAGCACACTTGATTCTGGGAGTACCGTTCCTCAAGCCATCATTCATACCTCAATGTCCATGAATATCCAAGAAGAAGTATTCCAAAGTACTTCCATGTTGTAAGTGTTCCATCACAATAGACGGCATGTCAAACAGACGCCTGGTCTGGAGGTTATTGGCATTTTAGTGCTGAGGGCCCGGTTGGATTCTGGTATGATCCAACCCATCCAAACTACAACATTCTCCAAATCTCTTATGGAATAACTCAAAAGGACCGCTTCATCATATGGATTCCAGCACCATATATGGTTATCAAATGGATGCTCGGTATGTTAGTTACACACCCTTCTGTGAAACAAGGGTGATCACACCCCGGTCCGACCCAGCTCGGTCAGGCCTATCAGAATATGCTAAAGGGACCGCTTATGAAAAGGGATCCCAATGCAACTGACTGCATGTCGAACGAACCCCCCCAATTAGTTAGTTATGGGTGTTTCTTTATTCGGGGACCAGTTAGATCTTGGCCTGGTCTGACTTGGTCAGGCCGACCCAATACAATGAGTCCCGAGGTCTACCTGACCACGCTTTGGTCCGACGCACTAAGGGTTAGGCCAGTTAACTGGGTTCGGCCCATCGTGGTTGGTCTGGTTCGGTTCGTGTGCCTGGGCCACAGTTGGCCCAGCCTGTCGGGTGGGGTTCGGCACACCAACGTTGGCCAACAGGGCCACAGGTTCGGCCCGACCTGTTGGCAGGTACGACCCGACCCGCTGTGTGGGTCCGGTTTGCTGGGCGGGCCCAGCCCGCATCTCGCATGGTCCACCCGAAGGCAGACCTGTCTTCCCAGCAGGCCCCATAGGTGTGGGGCCTTTTCGGCCAGTCAGTGGGGCCGTGACCAACCATAATTACTAGTCGGTCGTTTTGACCAACCTGGGGGGGGGGGGTCCCCAACCTGGCGTGACACGAGGGCCGCACTGATCTCCACCTATCGTTGCATTGAATTGCATCCTCCTCTAGCAGAGCACGACGTTGCACCACTCCGCTTTCCTCCGTGGTCAGCCTGTGCTGGCCATTGCTGCCTGTCTTGAATACATGCCGTGACCCCCCTGTTCGGTGGCCCCTGCCGGTGCACCACCACATCCTTCACAGTCGGCTGAGCCGGCCACCGTCTCCACTCACCGCGGATATGGCGGTGGCCTTATTCAACAGCTGCACACGACAATGCACCGCTATATCCTCCGTGGCCGGTCATTGCTAGCCACGACCGTCACCTACCGTCCCAGGTTTCGTCCAACAAAAACAATGCTCATGAAGAACACATCAACTTCATCAAAAAAGGCTAAGGGTCCTGGCCTATTTCATTTAGCACACGCCATCTGTTTTAGTTTTATAACAAGAGTGTGGTAAAAATATTTATCAACTCTTGAAATTAAATAAGAAATAAACCCTACCTCATGTTCATTGGAGAGCGTCCGTGTTTGCGGAAGAGTCAGCGTTCGTCATCCCTAAAACAAGCCACCAACGCTGCCGCTCAATCATCATTCTTCGGTTCGGGGTACGATGTCACTCATCACCGCTCACTAGAACTAGCTCTATATTCCATGTGTTGGGCGTCATGACACTTTACCAGAGCTTAATCGCTCGGTGAAGTCGTGCCAATACCTCCCACCAAGCTTCATATAATTAGGAGAGGGGTAGGATAAGTAACGATATTGAAATTTATGGTGGGTCATCTCATAGGAACCTTCCAAAATTCCAATGACAATTTTACATAGGATTTGAAGGGGAAAACCATTTAATGGCTTGACATTTCACTAGCCCCACACTACCGCTTTTCCATTGGAGGAAAAGGAAGAAATAAATAAAATAACAATGTTATTTAATTATTATTTTAAAATTTCACAAACACTAAATTTTTCTCCAGACTTAATATCGTCGAGGTAAATCCTCCCTTAAGTGAATATCATCACTTCAGATTCCACGGTGCCCTTATATTTGTAATATGAGCACTGGTTAAAAAGTTAGAAAACGCCGCCCGCGCATTTACTGAACATACCTTAAAAAAGTTCAATAAATTATTAATGTTCACCCTCAACCTATGCCGGTTGAAGTTAGGATCTGCCTAAGGAGAACATGTTACAACCCAAGCATCCACGGTATGATCCTCTTTGAATAATACAGTAGCGTGTGTTGTATGCATCTTCGAGATTTTAATACACTACGACCAATCAAAGTAGCCGCTATGAATAATAATACCCACTTTTTAGAATTTTATGAATTTTATCTCTTAAAATAGACATCAATTTTGGATTCAAAATATCGAAATTAGCCTAGGGTGATATTTTGGTACTTTTTGGATAACTTTTATATTTTGATTAGTAGTGAAAATTACAAAATTTTAATTAAAAACAACTTTTTTATTCGAAATAATTAACAGTGATAAATTATGAATTTGAGTGATTTTAAAGTATATTTAGAATTTATTTTTACCATTTAATACAATTTTGGTCATTGTACATAATTTCACAGTTAAACCGGACATAAGCAAGTGTCAATCATTTGATAGTTACTATCTCTTAAAAATACGCCTTTTGTTTTAACAACAAGAATTAATTTTAAATTAATTTCTACCACTTATGTGTTTTGAATTTGGAAAAATGGATTCCATATTTGGAATCCAGATATCCAAATTTTATAAATATGTAACTTTTATATTTAGACATTTTGAATAATTACTTCGGTAAATATTTTATTTACCATGGTTAAAGGGTAAATCCGGTAAATAAGGGTAAAAAAACAATACTATAATAATAATAAATTACCCTAAAACGTGTCCTAACCTTATTGGTTGATACATGTCCAACCATGGGCATTTTTGGGTTGATTTTGGGACCCCATGGATCCACTTGTAAGTTATAAGGACACTTTATATTAATTATGTTAAAATAAATACAAAAATGACATAAACATATATCTTTTAGAAATGTTTTTTACATAGGGTTATATATGTTAGATTTTAGACTATAAATATTAATTAGAAATTTAAAAATATTTCCTACATAATTGTATTTTATTTATAATTTTTAGACATTTAATAATTAAATTTATTTATGACACAATAATGATGCAGTATTTTCCTTATTAATGAAAGAATCCAATAATTGGTATTATAAATGTTAAAATAAATATAATTTGAACATTTTGATGACATCCATGAATTTAATTGGTTAATAATACATTACACGATTTATTAAATGAAATTGTTTGGAATTAATAATGTTGTTAATAATTTAAGAAAAATCAATTATTGAATAGTGTAAAAATTGACATAAAAGAGTTTTTATAACAAATATTTTATTATTAATTGATATTCATATGAGGAATGCATTGGACTTAATAAGTGATGGGTGGATCCCACTATAGCTCCTCGATGCATCGGTAGGTCTCATGAGACAAACTAGTGTCTTGGCACAAGGCCTTGACAAAATCTTATTTGTAGTCTTGGCACAAGGCCTTGACTATGTGGTTATGATAGTCTGGCATTATGCATTCCATCATTATGAAAGTGGTTATTGATATTTCATGTTATTATTCAACTGGTAGAGTATCCATGTGAATAAGTAAATAAAATTATTTCATTTAATATTTTCCATATTATGCTTAAGTTCAAGTTTTAAAAGCTTTTGTTTTAGTTATACACTTCCTTAAATGTTTATTCTTATTTATGAAAGTTTCTGCTATATTGTTATCCTTACTGAGAATCTGAGCTCATCCCTTTCAATGTTTTATTTTTTCCAGGATGTGAAGAAGTAATTTATGATTGACCTGTAGGTATAGTATGAGGGGTTATGAATACAAGATGTTGTTATAGTAGTTTTTACATTATGATATAATGTAAAATTTATGAATGTATCTAGTTATTCAAAGGCTACTAAACTAATCAGTCTTTCGAGACATGATCTTTTGTGATCATTCCAATGTAATGTAATAATGCACCGACTCTCGGTAACTAGGTTCAGGACGTTACAGTTGGTATCAGAGGAAGTTTAGTAAAACCCTTGGAATCTAGATTTAGGTAAACTCTTATTAGAGCACATAGACCTTAGATATACTTTGAGGATTAGAATAGATGAACATCCAAGAATTTTGGTATTGTACATATTTTGTGAGTTTCCTAAGAAATACATCCCTGTATGAATACGAGTAGGTAGAGGTGGATCTAGAACAAATGTACCTAGGGGTAAAACCCGAAAACACCGCATTGATATAGACTAGAATGGGAACTGGTGCACGATAATGGGCCTTGCTACACTCTTGGTTACGACACTCCCGGGGGATATGCTTAGGATAACTCTCATTTTCATTACAAATCATTATGAATGGTTTATGAGTATATATTTCCTCAAAGAAAACATTTTTATGATTATGGATTACATCCATAAATCGTTCAATTTATGTTAAGTGTTTTATAAGTATGTAATTATGTATTTTGATTCATAAACTGATCTAGTTTAAGCTATTGTTTAGAAATGGTGCTTAGTGGAAGAAATGGAAACCGTATCAATGCACGCACTCCATTTAGGGATTTCCCTCCTGCTCAAGATAATTATAGTGGATCTGGTGATAGAACTGGTGCTGATCAGCTTATCACCATATTGTGATAACCCACTCAGCTTATGAATAATAACCTTACCCGTATGGAGAACCATGATCCAAAATGTGGAGGATCAATGTTAGATCTCTTCATGAGGGAACAACCACCAAAATTAAATGGGAGAACAAATGAATTGGTGGCTGATCAATGGATAAGTTCCCCAGGGAAAATATTTCAGGCTTTAGGGATTAGTGAAAGGTAAAAAGTTATCATGGATGTTTACCGCATCACTGGAGATGCTGATCAATGGTGGTCATTGATTCAAAACACGAAGGAAGATGATTAAGTATCAAATATGGAATGGAGGGAGTTCAAAGAGCTTTTCTTAGAAAAATATTTTCCTCATGACCATCGAGTAGATATGGAAAGTTAATTTCTGATTCTGAGACAAAAGGATGATGAGAATGTCGAAAAGTATAGGCTAACTTTACAAGGTTAACAAGGTATGCTGGAGATTATATACGCAACCCAAGAAGTAAGATTGATCATTTCTTTGATGGGTTAAAACCATTTCTCCATTGAGAATTAGTCTCACAATCCTTCTCGTCGTATGAAGACATTGTCTCATGTGCTATCAAGATAGAAAAGGAATTCTATAAGTTGTATGACATTAAAGAAAATCAAGAGAAGAAGAGATATACCGATCAATCTGGGAATGGAAATAAGGGGAAGAAGGGAAAATTTGAATATCCATCCTGCAGTAAATGTGGGATAAAACACCCTGGTACTTGCTTGAAGGGAATGAGAGTTGGTTAGAAGTTTGCTGAAAAAGGCCACCAAGCTCATGATTGCAAGGGGAAGAAGGAAGCTACCGATGTCCAATGCTACAATTGCAGGGAGATGGGACATTATGGAAATGAATGTCCAAAGAGTCAGGGGAACTTACCTCAAAAAATTCCAAGGGATCAAGGACAAGCTTATGATATCACTACTGTTGAGGTAGAAGCTCTGAAAGACGTGGTGGCTGGTAATTTAATAGTTTCCTCAAGTTTATAAAATGCATTATTTTATTTTGGATCATCGGATTGTTTCATATCTTCCCAGTTTTATAAGAAAATTAGATATTTCCAATTTGATTTAACAATGGAGTTTCCAGTTAAAACTCCTAAGGGAAGTATCATTGCAGCAATGTTTTGTGAATCAATCCCCATTAGAGCACATAAATGTTCTTTATCCACTGATCTCATCGTCATACCTATGATTGAGTTTGATATAATCCTCGGTATGTATTGTATTTCAGACCATGATGTAAAGATTTATTGTAAGAAGAAAAAGGTTGCAATTTTTGATGATGATGATAAGGAACACCTTATCTTTAGAGCAGAATCATCACCACCTAATTCTTATCTAGATCCACCCTCAGTAGCACAAATAAATTCAATTATTGGGGAGGAAGAGAATGAAATGACTATGAGTGAGGAAAGGGATGTTCAAATAGAGGATGTACCTATTGTGAAGGAATATGTATATGTGTTTTCAGAAGATTTACCTGGACATCCTCCGGAATGAGAAGTTGAGTTTTCCATTGATTTAATTCCTGGATCAAGGCCTATATCAGAGACCCCTTATAGAATGGCCACTGTGGAATTAGTTGAACTAAAGTAACAACTAGAGAAATTAACTAATAAGGGATTTATTCACCCCAGTGTTTCTCCATGGGGTGCCCATGTTATTTTTGTTAAAAATAAAGATGGATCTATGAGTTTATGTATCGACTACAGGGAGATCAATGCTATAACAATAAAGAACATGTATCCCCTACCTCGTATTGATGATTTATTTGAACAACTGCATGGAGCTCAATATTTTTCAAATATTGACCTTCTATCTAGATATCATCAGTTGTGTGTGAAGAAGGAAGACATTCCAAAGACAACATTTCAAACTAGGTATGGGCATTATGAGTTTACAGTAATGCCTTTTGGATTGACTAATGCACCCTCTGTATTGATGTATCTAATTAATAGATTTTTCAAGGAATATCTCAATGAATTTGTGGTTTTATTTATTGATGATATCTTGGTATACTCCAAAAGCTATGAGGATCATGAAACTCACTTTCACATTATCCTGAAGACTTTGAGAAGACATGAATTATATGGGAAGTTTAGAAAGTGTGAATTCTGGCATCAGGAGATTTCTTTTCTTGGCCATATTGTCTCTAAAGGTGGAATCTCTGTTGATCCTTCTAATACCAAGGAAATAAAAAAATGGAATGCACAGAAGTGTATAACTGGGGTACACAATTTTATTGGTTTAGCAGGTTATTATCAACGTTTCGTCTAGAATTTGGCCCGGTTGGCTAACCCATTAACAAAGCTCACATGTAAATGGGTTAAACTTGTTTGGAAAAAATAGCGTGAATAATGTTTTGAAGAACTGAAGAGATGATTAGTCAATGCTCTTATATTTACTCTACCATCATGGAATGATGGGTTCATTATTTGTAGTGATGCATCGAAGGAATAACTTGGTTGTGTCCTTATGCAGAATGATAGGGTTATTGCTGATGCATCACGATAGTTGAAAATTAATGAGCAAAAATATCCTACTCATGATATTGAGTTAGCAACTGTGATATTTTCTTTGAATATATGGATAAACTACCTCAATGGTGAAAAATGTGATATTTATACTAATCACAAGAGTTTGAAGTATATTTTCTCACAAAAATAACTCAACATGAGGAAAAGGAGTTGGCTTGAATTACTCAAGGATTATGATTGCATGATACACTACCACCCGGGGAAGGCAAACAAGGTGGAAGATTCTTTGAGACAAAAAGATCATGGAGTTTTGAACAATATGAGAATTTAAAGGGATCCATTTTTCATGGATCTAGTGAATATGGACATGGGAATCACCATGGAAGGTGAAACATCATTAAATTTTCAAATGGTTGCCGAACCATCTTTACTAGAAAGGTTAAAGAGTTCTCATACCAGTGATGAAGAGTTTCAAAAGAAGATTAAAGCTGTGAATGATGGGAGATTGAGTGACTTTGTGTATAAAGATGGAATTTTAAAATTTGGGAAGAGACTTTGTGTTCCCAATATACCTGATCTAAAAAGGGAATTGCTGGAAGATGCTCATAGTTTCAATTTCTCTATACACCCTGGGAGCACAAAAACGTATAGAGATTTGAAGGAACATTTTTAGTGGGACAACATGAAGAGGGAGATTGATGATATTATGTCAAGATGTATGGTTTATCAACAAGTGAAATCTGGAAGGCAACAACCTAATGGAGTATTGCAACCTCTTTCCATATTGGAGTGGAAATGGAACAATATTATGATGGACATCATCATGGAGCTACCAAAGACTCCTAGAAGGAATGGTGCACTATGGGTCATTGTTGATCATCTAACCAAGTCAACACATTTTCTTTCTATAAGAGAAGATTTAGCACTTGAACGTCTAGCAAGACTATATATTAATGAAGTTGTGAGATATCATGGAGTACTCCTATCGATTGTTTCTGATCGTGATCCCTATTTTATTTCAAGATTTTGGAAGATTCTTTAGAAGGATTTGGAAACTAAAATTCATTTGATCACTTCCTACCACCCTCAAACAGATGGAAAATAAGAACGGACTATTCAAACCTTAGAAGACATGTTGAGATCCTGCTCACTTGACTCTCAGGGTATGATAGATCTATATTTACCTATGGTAGAATTTTCCTATAACAATAGCTTCCATTCAAGTATTCGGATGACACCATATAAAGTGTTATATGGAAAGAGATGTCACACACCAACCTATTGGGATGGAGTTGGTGAATGAAAACTCATAGGCCCAGAACTGGTGGAGAAAATGATGGAAAAGGCGAAGGTAATCCAAAACCACATCAAAGCGGCTCAAAGTAGGTAGAAGATCTATGCCGATAACTGAAGGAAGGATTTGGAGTTTCAGGTAGGAGATCATGTTTTCTGGAAGGTATCTCCATGGAAGGGAGTTATACATTTTGGTAATAAAGGTAAATTGAGTCCTAGGTACATAGGACCATTAGAAATTATAGAACAATTTGGGGCGATAGCTTAACGTTTGTAAATGCTTCCAATCCTCTCCAAAGTTCACGATGTGTTCCACGTATCACTATTGAGATAATACATGTCTAACCCAACACATGTACTCACCTATGAGGAATTAGAACTGGAACCTGATATTTCTTATTGCGAAGAGCCCGTTATGATTTTTGACACAAGAGAATAAGTGCTGAGAAACCGGACGACTCATCTGGTAAAAGTGCTATGGAGAAACCATAAGATGGAAGAGGCAACGTGGGAACCCGAGGATCTTATGATGAAGAACCACCAGAGTATTTTCATGCGATAGTATTCTACAAATTTCTAGGATGAAATTATTTGAAGGAGGGGAGAATGTAACACCCCAAGCATTCACTGTATGATTCTATTTGAATAATATAGTAGCATGTGTTGTACGCAACTTCGAGATTTTAACACACTACGACCAATCAAAGTAGCCGTTATGAATAGTAATAGTATCTTTTTAAAATATTATAAATTTTTTCTCTCAAAATGGACTTCATTTTTGGATTCAGAATATCGAAATTTTCCTAGGGTGAAATTTTGGTATTTTTCGGATAACTTTTATATTTTGATTAATAGTAAAAATTACTACATTTAAATTAAAAATAACTTTTTTATTAGAAATAATTAATAGTGATAAATTATGAATTTTTTTGGCTTTAAAGTATATTTTTAATTTATTTTTACCATTTAATACAATTTTGGTCATTGGACATAATTTCACAATTAAACCATACATAAACAAGTTTCAATCTTTTGATAGTTACTATCTCTTAAAAACACGCTTTTTATTTTAACAAAGGGAATTAATTTTAAATTAATTTCTGACACTTCTGTGTTTTGAATTTGGAAAAACGGATTCCATATTTGGAATCAGGATGTCCAAATTATGTAAATAGGTAACTTTTATTTTTAGACATTTTGAATAAGTACTTCAGTAAATATTTTATTTACCATGGGTAATGGGTAACTCCAGTAAATAAGGATAAACAAATAATATTATAATAATAATAAATTACCCTAAAATGTGTCCTACCTTATTTTTTGATACATTTCCAACCATGGGAATATTTGGGTCGATTTGTTTGACCCCATTTATCCACTTTTAAGTGATAAGGACACTTTATATTAATTAAGTTAAAATAAATACAAAAATGACATAAACATATGTCTTTTAGAAAAACTATTTTTACATAGGGTTATATATGTTTTATTTTAGACTATAAATATTCATTTGAAATATAAAAATATTTCATACATAATTATATTTTATTTATAATTTTTATAAATATAATAATTAATATTATTTATGACACAATAATGATGCTGTATTTTCTTTATTAATGAAAGAATCAAATAATTGGTATTATAAATGTTAAAATAAATATAATTTCAAAGTTTTGATGACATAAATTAATTTTATTGGTTAATATGACATTATTTTATTTCTTAAATGAATTTTTTTATTTAATAAAGTTGTTAAAAATTTAACAAAAAACAATTATGGAATAGTGTCAAAATTGACATAAAATAGTTTTTAAAACAAATTTTATATTATTAATTGATATTCAATTCCTAAAAATCTATGTCACAGACAAGAGACTTATATCATGATTGGTGTATCATTAATGTACCACTTTGGGGTCTCTTGGATGTATATGTTATGTTTATTAACTATATAATATAAAAATACAAAGTGACATGGTAAATGTAAATCTAATTAACTAAGAGTTAAAACTAAATGATATGGTTAATATAATGAAAAAAACCTATTTAAAATCTATTGGTTGAGTGGTTTTATACCTATCCCCACCTTAACCTGTAAATAAGTCACTTTGGAGACATTAGAAACCGAATATTAATTTATTATTAAATAATATTTATAGCTTTTCCAAAGGGGCCCCTCACCCCTCTAATAAAAGGGCACTCCCCCTTCTCACTAATTCAAACATTCAAAGCCTTTTGTCTCAACCAAACTTTTCCCAAATACTCTATCAACTTCCCTAAATTTAACATAGAGTCCTTATTTTGATCAGAAACCCATCTTATGGAGCCCTTTTGATCAAATCAAAAGAAAGAACCCGTTTAAGAGGTAATGTTTTCACCACCCCTTTTCAAGTTATTTTCTTCTTAAACGTCTTATTTATTTGTTATTACCATTATAAAATAATGACTCCTGTATATTCTATATACTATGATGTTATTATAAATATGGTACAACCATATTCAGTATTCTATCCATCCTTTGAATGACATGTCACCATAAGTGCGTACGTACAGCTTACCGTCTCCACGTCGTGGTGTAATTGTTATTGAAAACATTATTATTGGAATGGGTTTAATAATGATGTATAATTCATGTAAATAATAAATATAACATGATAATGATTCTGTATATAGGATAAACCATCAAATTATATATTATTTTAATATCAAAATAATGGTATTGTCGCTCGTGCGTACGTACGGACTACCGTCTCCACGAACGCGATGAGATTCATTCCCCAACATATCCATTCAAGACTAATTCTCATTTGATGAATAAAAATAATTTTTATGGACTTGATATAATTATGTATATGAATAATATACAACCTATCCATAAAAAACACGGCTTATGTAACAAAACATATAAAAGAAAACGAGTCAGTTAACACCCAAAATGACGATAATACTAAAATATTACTAACAAAACATTATTATAAGATCATATATGATATCATAATTATTTATATGGTTCTTGTATAATTTAATAACAATTTATTAACTATTATAGAGGATATTAACATACGATCGACTAAGGAAAAGTACAAGGTAAGGGTTTATTTCATAATCTCTTCGTTATCCAAGGTTGTTTATACGTTATTATCTATTGGGACCTCTTTATCATCCACAACAATTTTTTTTAAAATGTATTTAAAAACATTCTTACAATTTTACAGAATATGTGTTAAATTCATTTATACCCTTGTTTGACTTTTTATAAGAAGTTTATAAAGGAATCATTCCGTCATTTTCCAAACAAGGTCCTTTTTAACCTTTTCAACAGAATTAAGGTAAGAATGTCTTTTTTAAATTATACGGAGGGTGCGGATATTTTCCACCATTATAAAATCTTCGAAGCTTCACTTACAAGCTTATAAGGATATTTTCAAAGTAATTTTTTTATTTTATATTTATGTGACTTTTAAATGATTTAAAAAAAGATTTATTTCTCTCAAATAGTTTTGATTTCATCTATGTCAACATCCTATGATGGATTTTAAGCTTATTTGAAGTTGATTTATTATGATACAAAACATCTATATTGTATTGAAGGTTTTGTGATATGTTTTTATGTGGATTTTTTATTTTTATACAACTCATGGTTTATGAAGAAATTATTGACATTTCATATGCTAGTTTTAATACGAATGTTTATGTTATGTCTAAACCTGTTCATATGAGGAATGAATTGGACTAAATAAGTGACAGGTGGAGCCCACTATAGGTTATGAATGCATCTGTAGGTCTTATGAGATAAACTAGTGTCTTGGCACAAGGAATTGACAAAATCTTATTTGTAGTCTTGGCACAAGGCCTTGACTATGTGGTTATGATCGTCTGACATTATTGATTCCATCATTATGAAAATGTTTATTGATATTGTATGGGATTATTTGACTAGTAGAATATCTATGTGAATAAGTAAATGGAATTATTTCATTTAATCTTTTCCATATTATGTTGAAGTGCAAGTTTAAATGGATTTTGTTTTAGTTATACATTGCTTTAAATGTTTATGCTTATTTATGAAAATTTCCGCTATACTGTTATCCTTATTGAGCATCTGAGCTCACCCCTTTCAATGTTTTATTTTTCCAGGATGTGAAGAAGTAATTTATAAATGACCTGCAGGGATAGGATGAGGGGATATGAAGAAAATATGTTGTTTTAGTAATTTTTACTTTATGATGTAATGTAAACTTTATGAATGTATCTAGTTATTCCATGGCTACTAAACTAATCGGGCTTTAGAGACTTGATATTTTATGATAATTCCAATGTTATGTAATAATGCATCAACTCTGGGTAACTGGGGTTAGGGAATTACAGAACATTCCCCAACAAACTCGACGGTACTCTCATATTTTCAATATGAGTTACCATCTAGATGTTATGGATTTCAACAATAAATTAATGGTTACTTAATAATTTTATTTACAAACAATAATCAACTTCCACTGTTGGATAGCATTGGCTAATATTAGTATATTCCTAAATAAATCATACACCCACGAGCTCCGTGGTGGTCTTAGATTTTTTATCTAAGCCACCGTTTATGAGTTATAAGAATTTGAAAAATAAAATAACTTTATTTAATTATTTTATTTATAGTTATTCCATTTTCTTGTTTTCTCATAGGAGGCCTGCGCTGACAAAACATATGTGGCGCCTAGGGTAAAATCTCCATCTTGAACGCAATAGTGCCCTCAGATTTCTGATCTGGGCAACGGTTGAAGAGTTATTTCACTTTTTGAGGAAAACTACTTGCGAGCACTAATTAAACCTAAAAAAAATTCTTTGGATCATTTCAGGCATTCCGGGCCTCGGAATCACGTTCCATTATATTTTTCAATCTCAAAATAATTCTATATAATTAAAAAACATTATACAAAAATTACGAGACATTGCATTCTCATATATTCAATTTCTCTCTACACCCTAGTAGCACTAAGATGTATAGAGATTTAAAATAACATTTTTGGTGGGACAACATGAAGAGGGAGATTACTGATTATGTGTCATGATGTATGGTTTGTCAATAGGTGAAGGCTAGAAGACAACATCCTAGAGGATTCATGAAACCTCTTCCTATACTTGAGTTGAAATGGGATGATATTACGATGGACTTTGTCATGGGTCTACTAAAGACTCCTAGATGGAATGATGCAATATGGGTCATTGTGGATCGTCTTACAAAGTTAGCACATTTTCATGCTATATGATACGATTTACCAATTGTACGTTTAGGAAGACGACATATTAATGAAGTTATATGACTTCATTGAGTAACCCTATCAATTGTTTCTGTTCATAATCCCTATTTTACAACAAGATTTTGGAAATTTCTTTTGAAGTCCTTGGATACTGAACTTCGTTTGAGCACTGAATTCCACCCTCAAAATGATGGAAAATCAGAATAGACAATTATACCCTTAGAAGACATGTTGAGATCTTTCTCACTTGAATTTCAAGGTATGTGGGATCAGTATTTACCTTTGGAATAATTTTCCTATAACCATAGATTCCATTCAAGTATTTAGATAGCACCATATGAAGTGTTATAAGTAAAGGGATGTCGCACACCAACATGATGGGATGATTTTGGTGAATGAAAACTCATTGGCCCAGAACTTGTTGAGGGAACAATGGAAAAGGTGATGGTTATCAAAACCCACCTCAAAGTAGATCAATGTAGGAAAACGATCAATGCCAATAAGCGAAGTTATGATATGTGATTTGAAGTAGGAGATCATATTTTCTTGAAGGTATCTCCATGGAGGGGTGTTATACGATTTAGTAAGAAGGAAAAATTAAATCCCGAGTATATCAGACCTTTCGAAATTTTTGAATGAATTGGAGTTGTAGCTTATCATTTGCAAATGCCTCCAAGTCTCTCTAAAGTTCATGATGTGTTCCAAGTATCACTATTGAGAAAATTCATGCCTGAACTAATCCATGAACTCACCTATGAAGAAATAGAACTACAACCCGACAAGTCTTATTTTGAAGAGTCTATTAGAATTCTTGATACCAGAGAAAATGTAAAGACCCGTAAAATTCAAGGAAAATTTTTTCTTAATTTTCTTGAGAATTTTACAAGAGCGCTGTTTCAGACGGCACCTGATTCCGAGGCCCGGAGTGCCCGAAATCAATTTCCGAAGTTTGGCTCGGGTACGTTCAGTGAACGAACGAGCGGGAATTCCTAACTTTTGATCCGGTGCTCGGAATTGAAATCCTAGGGCACCGATGAACTCGCAGCGCCATTATTCGCTTAAAGGGACCTTTTCGGAAGTTGCGTTTGTTGCGGGTTGAAAGTTAGTTTTTGGGTTTTTAGTTTAAGTTAAATAAAATTTGTGAGGAACAAATTTTATTTTAACTAGTTAAATCCTACCAAAGGGAGTTGGGAGTGGGACCCACATCCACTTAACCTCCCTTGGGAGGATTAAGTGAGGTGGGGTCCACACGAACCCCAACTCCTCAAATTCTCTCAAAACCTCCCCTTTAACTCATTTCAATTAATGTTGTCAACTTGACTTAATTAATTGAAGAGGGTTATTTTAAATTTCAAACTTTTGAAATTCTAGTGAGTTGTTGTGTTAATAAAATAAGATAGAGTCTTATTTTATTTTGGTTAATAGCTTTGGCCACCTTGAGAGCTTTTGGGAGATTTTCTTTTTCTTCTTCAACTCTGACGAAGAACGCTCAACTTGACGAAGAACGCTCAAGTTCCGACGAAGAACGCCGCTCCGCTCTTCTTCGTCTTCCGTGTCAACGAGAGGGAACGCCGCTTCCTCCTCGGATTCCCTTCGTCGACATAAGAGGTTTCACCAACGACGTATCACATCAGACACATCTCTTCGTCAACGGAATTGACGAAGGACGACCGCGACGCCCGATCTCCGCGACGTTGACTTCCGCGGACGTTGTCAAATCTTCGAACCTATACCCAAGGTAGGGGTTGTTGTTTATTGTTTAATTATTTCTATTCTTGATCATGAATTTAGCAAGTCTAACGTGTGGCTTTGAAATATTTAAAGTTGCGTTATTGCTTAACGTGAGGGGGCCGGACCGCATGAACACGGCCGAACCCCCTCCATCGTTCTTATTGTTTTATCTTGCGGGAGGAAGCAAGGTGGCGTGGTGCCGTCGCACCACGCGAATAATTGTATGTTATTTTTTGCGCGGCGCCGTCACGCCACGCCGAGGAAGAATCTTCAAGAACGCGACGCCGTCGCGCCGCGTTGAAAGGAATCAAGGCACGGCGGAGGGGCGCGGTGCCGTCGCACAGTGCTGGACGACGAACACCGCGGCCGGTTCCGGGCCACGGCGGAACGAGGAGACCCGCGGCCGGGCCGCCGGCGTCGGAAGCCGAAGAGGGGACCGGAATTTCCGGTCCCGTTGGAGAAAACTGGCCGGCCAGCTGGACGGCCGGATAACGTTAAACCGGGGGAATTAATCCCCCAGCCAATGCACAAAACCCCCCCTCTTTATGAGGGGGGCGGTTCTTTGAAGGGAGGGGGCAGCCGGCCCCCCGGTTCCGCACAAACAGGCCCCCCACGTGGGGGGGGGGGGGCGTTTTAAAAAAAATGGGCGTGGCATATAGCCGCGCCTCCCTTCCCAGGAAGCGGGGGCTTAGCCCCCCGCGTGCCGCCCTCGTGCGGCGCCAGGCCGCCGCGGCCGGCTGGGCCGCCCCAGGGGGGGTCGGGCCGGGTCGGCCCGGACCCGGACCCCCCCCCCCCCCGTTTCAAACCAGTCTCGGTCTTTTGGCCTTATCTTGAGCCTCGGACCTCCGAATGACGAACCGTCTGCGGAAACGCGATCCTTGGATCGAGACGGTCGTTTCGGTATATCGCACTCAAGGTTTCAGATTACTTTGAGTTCAGCCGGGTTGGTTCGTTCACGAAACCAACCGGGCCTTCGGAGCGGAAACGCTCATATCTTGAGCTACGGACGTCCGATTGACGTGCCGTCTGCTGTGTTGTGTTCCTCTTAGTGAGACGGATCTTTTGGCATACTCCGCCTGAGGTTTTGACGTAGGTGGAGTACAGTCGGGTTGGTTTTGCCTTAAAAACCAACCGGGCCCCGGAGACGAAAATGCCAATAACTCTCAGACCGGGCGTCCGATCGACGCGCCGTCTGTTGCGTTGAGTTCCTGTTGACGATACGGAACTTTTGGATACATCAACTCTGGTCTTTGTGACAGTTGATGTATCAGCCTCTCGGCTCGTGGAGCGGACCCTCCGATCGAGCTTGCTGTGTGCGGGAACCCTAGTGCTGGCTGCGACTGATACTGTGACTACTACTGCTACGACAGCTACTGTGACTGCGACGACGACAGTACAGAGATCCTGTGTGGATTCGACGACGACGACTACAGCACTCAGCGATCCTACGTGGGTCAGTGCTACAGGTCATGTGTGGGCCCGATCCTGTGTGGGTCCGATCCTGTGTGGGTCCTTGCGCTCAGCGGTCCTGTGTGAACCAGCGCCTACAGGTCCTGTGTGGGCCCGATCCTGTGTGGGTCTTTGCGGGGGTTAGTTACCTATCGATCCTTCGTGGGTCTGACGACTTAGATGGATCAGTGATCATCTTTATCGTCCTTGAAGAAGTATACCTATGTGAGCTGAATCCTGTTGCTTTCCTGTGTGGATTGTGTTGTGCAATCCTGTGTGGATTATGTTTTACTTTCCTGTGTGGAATACGTTTACTTTCCTGTGTGGACTGAGTTGTACTTGGGCTCGGAGGTTGGAGCGTATTTGAAATTGATGACTTAGGTATATGTATGGGCATATACTTAAGAAGTGTCGGTTGTTACTTCGTGATTGTACTTTTCTTCGTGGTTTATCCTTTGTGGATTTGAGAGACCTTCAGGGGTCTCGGGGTCCCTACTGAGTAGCTTATACTCACCCCTGCACGATCTTTGCCCGCACTACGTTGTGTTGGTTGCAGACGACGGACAGCGTTGACCTTAGCTGAGGCTTGCAGAGCGAGACGGTACCCGGAGGTGGACCACTGGGCGGGACGTGCACGGAGCAGACGGCGGGACCTGTGGAGCGGAGGAGCTATCTGTACCCACCCTTCAGGTGGGATTTCCAGTGGATAGCTCGGTGTAGCGGCATTTACTTTCAGTTTCTGTTTTCCCTTTCGAGTTGTACTTTACTTTCAGTTTTGGGTTTGTATTCTGGCCCATTTACTTTTCCGCACTTTCAGTTGTACTCTGCTTTTGTTTAGTGTTTACTTTCCGCTTGCTTACTCTGTGGTATTTGTTTACCTTACGAAGGCAATGCCTTCCCTTTTTATCGGGATTTACGCCTTGGTGCTAGTCGCCAGCCCCTGGCCTATGGAAGGCGGGCTTGGGGTAGTCACGGCACGGACTCCGAGGGCGGGTCGTGACAGAAAATGTGTTGAGAAACCGGACGACTCATCCGGATAATTTTCAATGGAGAAACATTAATATGGAAGAGACAATGTTGAAACCCAAGGAAGTTATGATGAAGATCCACCCCAATCTTTTTATATAGTAATATTCTAGAAATTTTGAGTACGAAATTATCTGAAGGAGGGTAGAATTTAACACCCGAAGTTTCCACGGTATGCATCTCTTTGAATAAAACAATAACTTGTGAGGTACGCAACTTTCAGTTCTAACACACCACGAACAATCAAACTATCCATTATGAATAGTAATCCCCACCTTTTGAAATTTTTTAAATTTTTTTTTCTGGAAATGTACTTCATTTTGGTATTTGGAAATATCAAAATTATCTTAGGTTGAAATTTATGTATTTTTTTGAAAACATTCAATTTATGATGGATAGCGAAAAATACTGTGTTATTGTTTAAAACAAACTTTTTATTTAAATAATTAGTTATTATATTTAAATATATTTTAGGTAAAAATATAAACATAATACCTATATATGTTCAATGTATTTTATTGGAGTCATTTTATAATAATATTAGATATATAAAATTTTATCAAACTTTTTACTTTCTTTTACCCACCTTCATGGAACATTTGAAAATTTAAATAAAAGGTAATTTTACCACTTCTAAGAATTGAATTTCAAAAATCCAAGAGACATGGTTGACATCAGTATGTAAAATGTGGTTCAATAATATGAAAAGAATTTTTGGTGAATAGAAACTTTTGACTTTTATTTACCATAGTTAAAAGTAACTAGGGTAATTAATTTACAAAAATATTATAATAACCCTAACACATGTCCTATTTCTATTGGATATGTGTATTTAGACCAAAATAAACCATAGGAATAAAATAAGATCCTTTTGGTCCTCTTGGGTTAGATTAGAACATTTATTATTAATTTATTTAAAGAAGAGTTAAAAGTGTTAAATTCAATGTTTAATAACTAAATAATTTTAAATATAGGGTTATACATAAGATAAATTCGACTATAAATATTAATTAGAACACTAAAAATATATCCTACACAATGGTATTTTATTTATAATTTTTAGTCTTTAAATAATTAAATTTATTTATGACACAATATTGAAGCAGTAATTACCTTATTATTTGACACTGCCATCACGAGGGACATAAGGAGATGGAGCTCTCAACCCTAAAACCGCATCTAGGGTTCTGCTTCATTATGAATAAAGTTTTCTATTGATTCTACAAACCTGTCTTCTAATGGCGGGTTTTAATCCCGAGTGGGAAAATGTTCTTGAAGGCCTGACTCCCAAAATAAATTCATAGGAAACCCTTCCGATCGAGAGTCCAAAAAGACATATCCTTCTTGGATGTGCTTAAAGGCTCGGATTCATGAAACGTTACCTCGATGAAGGTTCCTATGTACAATCAATTGGAAGATGGAAGATATTTGGTAAAGGATGATCCAGATGCACTTCATGAATGCTCACAACTCTATATGTTTTCACTGATGGGTCACATATCATATATAAAAGGAGATAAACCCTGGTCGAATACTGATTTCAGGACTAGAATTGCGCACATATGCAAATTTTCAGATTGGAATTTTTTCCAATTGGGAAAGGCTATTTCCATATGCTATTAAAGTTACAGGAAGATCTTTATTGTGCCGGGAAAATTGGAAATCCTCAAATCAAACCAGTATTTTTTAATTTATTTGAATGGGATTAGAAGTTCAACCCGAACAATTCTTAGAACATAATGGTGAAAATCTACGTTAGGCTTCAAGGACTTAACTGGTATTTCTGGAATCCAATGATATTGAACGACATTGCTTCATGAATAAGCACTCCACTAAAAATTTATCGAAGAACCCTCAATGCTGAAATCGGAATATATGATAGGGTCATGGTGGTGGTAGATATTACATAAAAGCTCTCAGATACCATTATCTTAAATGTAAATGGATTTAAAACTGAGGTCCGAACAAAATTTGAATGTATGCATCCTTATTGTGAGCTGTGTAAGATTATAGGAAAATCATTGCTCAAATTTTAGGATTGTCAAGAAGCAGGTTTCTCAGCTGAATGATGACGGTTGGATGGAAGACCGTAAGCACAAAAATAAAATGGCTGAGATCTCGCAAGAAGTATCCGAGAAAAAATTGGAAGTTTGGGTGAAAGAGCCCACCATTTCGAGAAAAACTCAGGTAAAAGCTAGGCAGATATTGTAGAAGCTAAATAGAAATTGGAGGCTGATCTGAAAATTACATAAGAGATTGAACAACTTGTTTTGGATGCTTATAAGAAAACTCAAATAGATCCTACAGTCCCAGTTACCTCTGCTCATATTAAGGTATCGGATTCCCCAAATGGTGGTCTCAAAGGAGACACTCTGGATAAGAATGTGGTCTTGAATTGGAAAAATGAGTTTGCTGAACCTTTGAAGGGTGCTGATCAACTAGTTGGTAGTGTGCCGGTATGTGAGACACAAGATTATGGCCAGTGCGTGATTCTAGGAATTGGACACCAAGTCGAAGCTGAAAGCACTCCTATGGATGCTGCTATTTCGGAAATGATAGATAAAAAATCATGTACCTCTAATATCAAGTTTTCAAATTTTCCTATATATATTGTGTATAATATTGGAATTGAAAATCCAAAAAGTAAGGAAACTGCAACCTTTTTGGCTCCACTGGATAAAAATTTAGGTGGTTCCCACGAAAAGAACCTCCCCCTAATTAGTGATCCTGCACTAACACTGCACATAGAGATTTTTCACAATAACAGTCTTGTATCTAGTAAGGATCACCAAAAAGAAAATCCAGAAGGATAGGGCTTGCAGCCCACTGGAAAGGACTATATTTTCCATAAGGATAATACCTCCATGGAATCAAAATTTACACATGTTAGTACACTTGAGACACTGGAAACACAAAAAAAATCAGACTATTTATATAACATGTGTTGTTAAGGAAAATTCTGTTTCTTATATGAATGAACAGGTTAAACAATCCAGTCATCCTCTTTCCCCAAATTTCAGAAGATCACAAAGGAAAAGGGTCTTGGGTGGTTCCAAAAATAAAAAAGGGGCTCTAACCCCAAGAACATGTCTTAAGGGATTGCCTCTTTGAGAACTTTCAGAGCATTGTGAGCCCTGCCACTTTTTCTACTCTTAAAAGATTTATTTTGATGCACAAACCTAAACTCTTTGTTATAGTTGAGAAAAAAATCTATTTCTCATTAAATTTAGACATCAATGGGATTATGGTTATAATTATCTAGGTGCTTGAAAAATTCGGTCATTTATTGAATCTCTTTGGATGTTTTATCATGAATCTTTACAAAATGTTAGTGATTTATTTTCCACTGAGCAAATGTTAACCTGTAAATTTTCTCTAGTTGGAAAGCCTAATCTTTGTATAGTGATCTATGCCAAAAATAGATATCAAGGCCGTAGGTCCCTTTGGAAAGATCTTGTTTATTTATCCCATAACACTCATGACCCATGGATTGTGTTAAGTGATTTCAATTATATTCTTACCTCCAACGAGAAAATTGGTCATTCCTTCTCCCCCATTGACTCGAGTGATTTTAGAAGTTCTATTGAAAATTGAAATATCATAGAAATTAATCTCACTGGTTCTAATTACACATGGTTACGAAGACACTACAATAGGGTAGTTTCAAGAAAAATGGATAGGGATTTCACTAACTCTCAAACTCTAGACTATTGGGATACCATCTCCAGAATCACCATAAATAAGCTTAATTATGATCATCATCCTATCCATGTCAGCCTCATCTCTAATAAGGTGAAAACTATTCACCCTTTTATATTTAACAATGCTTGGTCTTCTGACTTAGATTTCTCTGACATCATAAAAAATTACTGGGAGTCTATGAACCATCACAAAAACACTTTTTACTGCATTACTAAATTCAAGAACCTCAAACAATGCCTTAAAAGTTGATGAAATGAAAAATACAAGCAAATGGACAATGGAATATATATCCTTGAAAAAGAACTTTCCCAAATTCAACATAACTCTACTTGCTCTAATTTGTCCACTGACCCTTAAGACGAAGTCAACAATGCTCTCAAATTTAATTCTCTCCTTGGTTTAAAAGAAAGAATTAGTAAGAAATTTTTTAAAGAAAAATGGCTTTTGGATGGTGAAATAAATACTACGTTTTATAACTCTCTTTAAAGAATGAGGAAATTTTCTCGTCCTCTCACCTTCCTTAGAGACAATGACACCCTCCTTGAAATGGAGGAGGCCATTACTACTCACGTGGTCAACTACATTGATAACAATTTCAATGGCCCAAATATAAATAAATACCTTCATTCTGAGATCATTCCGATCTTGGTGAATGAAGAAGATAACCTCTCTCTTCTAAGCATCCCTCTTGACCAAGAAGTCAAAGTCAATGTCTTTATCCTTAATCCTAATATTTCCCATGTCCCTAATGGTTTTAATAATGGGTTTTTTCAACATAATTGGGAAGTCATTAACAAGGATGTTTGAAAACCTGTGAAATCATTATTCTCTAATGGGGTTCTCCCTCACATTCTAAATGCTCAATTCCTTACTTTAATCCCTAAAATTGACAGTGCTTCTAAAATACATATTTTTCTTCCCATTGCTCTTATTAACTCTCTCTATAAAATCATCACCAAAATTCTTTCCAACAGAAATTATTCTCTATGTCAAAAAATTATTTCAGGGAATGAATTTTGTTTTATAAAGGGAAGGAACTTACAATATTGCATTTTCCTTGCCTCAGAATGCACCAAAATTTTGAACAAAGCTAATAGAGGAGGTAATGTCCCCATTAATCTTGATATTAAAAAATCTTTTCACCCCATTGACTGTAGATTTATCTTCAATGTTTGGAAGCTTTCAGATTTAGAGATATTTTAATTAGTAGAATCAATTCATTGTTCAATTCAGAATCTATTTCTAATCTTGTGAATGGCTCTCCTAAGGGATATTTCAAATGTAACAAGGGTGTCAGGAAAGGTAATCCTTTATATGTTTTCTTTTTTATCATATCCTAAGATTACAATAGTAGGCTTCTCACCAACTTGGTTACTCAAAACAAACTGAAACCCATTCAGGTAGCTCGAAACATAAGTGTTCTTATGCATCTTTTTTATGCCGATGACATCATTCTATTCTTACAAGGTGATAAAAAAATATTCAAAATCTTAAAAATTCCATGACCCATTATGAAGATCTCTCTGGTCAATCTATCAGCTGGGTAAAATATTTTGTTTTCTTCAGGAAAAACTTTTCTCATAATAGAAAAAATGACATCGTCAATTGTATCAATATCAAGGATGGATCCTTTCTCTTCAACTACCCTGGTGTTCTTATATTTTGGAGAAGGACTAAAACCATTTTCATTTCATCCATTGTTGATCAAGTGGTCAAAAATATTTCCTTATTGAACGGTAAATTCCACTCCATGGCTGGAAGGATATATTTTGTGAAATCTACTATTGTGTCAATGTTGGTATACTCACTGATGATTTATAAATGGCCTATTGGTCTTCTCAAAAAAATTAATGTTTACATCAAGAATTTTATTCGGACTAGTAGCATTCTTGAAAGGAAACTTGTGACCATCCTGTGGGTTACTTGTTACAAACCGTTAGATAAAGGTGGCATTGGTATTAAAAACCTTCATCACTTTAATGATGATCTTCAAGCTAGACTCACTTAGAGATTGATTAACAATAACTCTAATTCCATCACTTTTCCTAAAAATAGACTCACTAACAAGATTATGAAAGGAAATTTGAACTATGTCCAATCGTCTATATGTCCCTCCATTAAACAATCATTTTCACACATTATGTGAAACTCTAGGTGGATGGCTAGTGTATATTCTTCCATAAATTTTTGGTTGGATAACTAGAGGGGTTCCCCTCTTATCTCTAAGTTACCCACTAATTCAATTCCGGTGAACAATAGTTGTACTATTAAGTATATCAATATTTATGGTAGACACGACCTTCCTGATAACAACATGTATATTATTAACATTTATCCTCATGATAATGATGATTTTCTTATATGGGAACCTTCTCTCAATGGGATCCTTGACTGATTTTCTTATAATCATAACATTACTAATCCTGATCTCCAATTTTTTTGGTTAAAATACTTTAATATGAACTGGATTAAGTCCTAGAGACTTAATATTTTTTGGAATATTGACCACAATTGTGTTCCCACTGTGGTTTTTCTTCAATCTTTTGGAATAAAGCTTTGTTCTTAGTTCCATTTTTACATCAGCATAGGGAAGATGCTAACCATCTATTTTTGTCTTGTGCTACAGCTTCAGTGATTTAGAATTATATTATTGACTTGTTTGGTTTCATATTGTTACATTAGAACTCAATTTGTACGCAAATAAAATATTGTGTGAGATAAAATCTTCACAGCAATTCAAAAACCTTTTCTTAGCAGTGTTGTAAGAGCTCCTACACATGATCTGGTATGATAAAAATTCCATTATTCACAAAAATTACTCATTTAATCTTAATTCAGGTCGTACATGAATTGAAATGGCCATCAAGAATGCCACTTCAAATAAAAAATACTATTCTGATAACTCCGTTGGTGATTTTGAGATCCTTCATCGCCTCAGGCTTGATGGTATCTATAGGCAACCTAATCGCACCTTTGAAGTATTCTAGAAAAACCTAATTCCAGGCTGGATTAAAGTGAATGTTGATGGAGATTCCAATGGAAATCCTAGACCTACTGGTTATGGTGCGATTTTCCGAGATTGTAATGGCAAATTCCATGAATGATTCTTTGGCAGCTATGGTATGACCTCATCCTTGCAGGCGGAAATGATGGGTGTGATTCATGCTGTGGATCTAATTATGCAAAAGGGCTGGAACAACATCTTGATTGAGAGTGATTAATTAACAATTGTTCAGGCTACACGGAATAGAGAATTACATCTATCCTGGCCTATCATTACTCTCTAGATGAGATTCCCGGCTTCTCTCATGGAGATCAACTACATTTCCACAGACACCTCTCGCAAGGTGATAAAGGTTGCTGACAGTCTTGCTAACATGGGTATTAGTCAAGACATTACCTAGAAGGAGGATCTACCTTTTTAGCTCTTTAATCATTATGAAGGGAATTGTAAAAAAATACCTTACTTCAGAATCATGTAACCCTCCCATATTGCTTTAATAATTTGTGTCTTGGTCCTTGACTGAGACACCACCTTTTTCAGAAAAATTACCTTATTATTGAATGATTGAAATAATTGATATTATATTTTTTAAAATAATTGTAAATTGTGAATTTTGATGTATTACAAGAATTTTATAGGTTAACATGACATGTTTTGGTTGATTAAATAATTTTTTTTCAATGTGATAATGTTTTTATAACTTTCACAAAAACCAAATACTAAATAGTGTCAAAATTGACATAAAAGAGTTTTTAAAAACAAATACTATATTATTAATTGATATAATATTTCTAAAAATATAAGGTTTTTCTAAAGGAACTATATAAGTATATATATATCAATAATGAACCACTTTTGGTTCACTTGGCTTTTTAAAGTAAGTTTATTAACCATTTATTATAATAATACATGAATACATGGTAAAAGATAAACTATTTACCTAAGAGTTAAATCTAAAAGATAAGTTTAATATGGTGACCTAAACCAATCTATATCATATTGGATGAGTGTTTTTCAACCTATACCCACCTTATCCTCGAAATAAATCCTTTTGGAGCCATTATAAAAAGAATATGATTGTATAACAAAATAATATATCAAGGTTTTCCTAAAGTGACCCTCATCTCTCTTATAAAAGGTTACTTCCCCTTCTCTATATTTCACACCTCCAAAGCCATTTGTCTCATCCAAACCCTACTAAATATCCTCCCAACTACCCTAACTTTAATCTATAGGCCTTACATTGATCAAAATCCATCCTATGGAGCGTTTTTGATCAAATCATAAGGAAGCACCCGAAGAAGAGGTAATAATTTCATCACTTCTTTCATAGTTTTTTTCTTCTTCCACTTAATCAGTATTTGTTGTTTCTATATAAAAATAATAAATATAGTAAATTATGTATAATGTGATGTTATTATAAATATTTTACAACCATTCTCATTATTATATCTATCCTATGATGGACAAAGTCATCATACGTGCTTACGTACAACTTACCGTCTCCACGTCATGGTGTAGTTTGTTATTCAACACTTCATTATTTGGATGGGTATGATAATGAGTATTATTATTGTAAATAATAAATATAACATGTTAATGATGCTATATATATGATATAACATCCAATTACATTGTATTTAACCATCGATATAATGATATTGATACTCGTGCGTATGTACGCATTACCGTCTCCACGAACGCGATGAGATTTATTCCCCATCATAACCATTAAAGAATAAATTTCATTTTATGATTAAAAATAATGTTTAAGAACATAATATCATTTTTATATAAATAAAATACAACCTATTAATAACAAACATGACTTATGTGACAAAACATATAAAGGAAAATGAATCAGTTAACACTGAAAACAATTATACTACTAAAATATTATTAACAAAGAATTATTAGAAGATCATATATGATATCATATTTATGCATGTGGTTCTTGTATAATATAATAATAATTATTTAACTATTATACAAGAGTTTAACGTACCCTAGACCAAGGAAATGTAAAAGGTAAGGGTTAATTTCACAATCTTTTTATTATCTGAGGTTGTTTTTACATAAGAATCTGCTGGGACTTCTTTATCATCCACATCCGTGATACATAAAATTATATTTCAAAACATTTTTACTATTTCCTAGAATATTTGTTAATTTCATTTATAACTTTTTTTTGAGTTTTTATAAAATGTTTTGAAAGGAATATTTCCATCATTTTCAAAACAAGGTACATTATGACCTTTTCGAAAAATTAAGGTAAGCTTGTTTTTTTAACTTATACAGCGAGTGAAACTATTTTCCACCATTATAACACCTTGGAAGCTTCCCTTACAAGATTATATGAATATTTTAAAAATAAATTTTTTCTTTTATAATTATGTGACATTTAACAGATTTCAAAAGATTAATAGATATTTCTCAGAGATAGTTTTGATTTCATCTATGGAAACATCCTTTGATGGATTTTACACTTGTTTGAAGTTGATTTATTATGATAAAATCTTCCATATTGAATTGTATGTTTTGTGATATGTTGGACTATGGATGTGTATTTTTATACCATTCATGGTTTATGGTTAATTTATTAACATTTCATAAGGTAGTTTTAATATTAATGTTTATGTTATGTTACAACCTTTTCACATGAGGAGTGTATTAGACTTAGTAGGTGATAGGTGGAGCCTGATATAGCTCCTCGATGCATCATTAGGTCTCATGAGACAACTAGTGTCCTGACAGAAGGCTTTGAAAAAATCTTATTCGTTTTCTTGGAAAAAGGCCTTGACAATGTGGTTATAATGTCTGGCATTATGCATTCCATCATTATGAAATTTTCTATTGATATGACATTTTATTATTTGGATAGTATAATATCCACGTGAATATGTAAATGGAATTATTTGACTTATATTTTCTATATAATGATGAAGTTTTACATTTAAAAGGATTTTTTTAGTCTTATACATTGACTTAAATGTTTATGCTTATTTATGAATGTTTCCGCTATATTTCTATCTTTACTAATCATCGAGGCTCACCCCTTTATTAAATTTTATTTTTTTCCAGGATGTGAAGAAGTATATTATGACTGATCTACTGGGATAGACTATGGGGGATTAATTTGATCAAAGGAGACATATTTTTGATGTTTCTTATATCAATAATGTAATTTATTAATTCTATTTTTATCTTGTACTTCAAACAATACTAAAAAGATCGGTCTTTCGGGATTTGATCCCATGAGATAATTCCAATGTTATTTAATAATGCACCAACTCTAGTTAACTAGGGTTTGGATATTACATGATAATTTCCATTTATATATTTTTCCATGCCACCAATAATGGATTACACAGGAGGAGATCCATTGATGGATGTATTTTTAAAGATATTTGGCCATAATCATGCGAGAGATATAAGGAAGTTAGGATTACTGAAATTTATATATATTGAAAAAATATGATACACCTGATGTGCTTACATGTGTAATGTAATTTTAACGGGATGCAGTTAGTGTAGATTTATTTTTCCATAACTATACTTACTACGATGGTGTATTGTAGTGTTAGTACATGGTTGGTCCCATGTGGATTTGTATTGGTTGGAAAGAACTAAGCCTTATAATGCTTTTAGAGGTATTCCTTACAGTAATGTTGATTTTTGGTAAATCATTAATGATAAGGGATTTATGGATTAAAATAAAAGATGATGAAGGGGCTAGGATCAATTTTGGGGTTTAGGAGAAACAATGATCTTAATTCCAATATGGTATGGTCCTACAGTCTATTCTATGAAGAAAGGAAAGGTCATTAGTTTTATATTGTCAATACAACTCGATTTATCTTAGAGACAAATATTTCATTATCTAGAGATAGCTAAAATAAGGACGAATTAATCCGGGAATCAATAGAAGAAAGTATCATAGGTGATCGGTTATAGACTATTATACTCAAATAAGACCAGGGATTTTCATTTGAACTTACTATGGTCAAGGTCTCATAAAATAATTGGTTTAAATTTATTTATTTATCTTGATTAGTATTCTTTATGATTACCATGTTTATAATTAAATATTAACTAGATTAAAATTTCCCAACTCTCTATCCCTACCCAAAGTTGTTTAACTACTCATGATAGAATCGGTTAAATATATATAAATAACTACAAACATTGTTAAAATACCAAGGAATTTTTAGATTAAGAAATTTAAAATCATTTAATGATAAAAATTAATCAATTATATAACATAAAATCAAGAATAAGAAATTTAATCTAAATATGAATAAAAGTTTAATCAATTAAATAATTTCAAGAACAAGCACATCATGGATTCTTCAAATATGTTTGATCGAAATAAAAAATCCATGTAGATTGGCATTTTCTGTAACACCGCAAGATTTTGAAAATAAATATAGAATGCAATTTGATAATCTATCTATTAAACAAATCTTTGCCTCTTCTATGTTTTGAATTTCAAAAAATGGTCATCTAGAGTTGTGTTTAGTAAGACATATGGAGTCTGATAGAACAAAATTGATTTTTGGTGAATAGTACATACTCTTATGACTAGTAATATGACTATTATGAATAGTAAATAATGATATTATTTTATTTTCTTATGGTAAAATAATAATGGTATCTTAGTTAATTTTTTTAATGTCACATAAAACTAATTATACCTCTAAGATTGTTATTTTTCTAATTAACTATGACTTTATTTGATAATTAAATTAATAATATTTATTTTTTTTTTAAAAAAATGGATTTCACTTTTGAATTATACACATCTAAAAATGGTAGGGTTGAATGTTTTGGATTTTTATGAAAATCTTGAATTTTTGATGAATTGTGAAATACGAAAAAATACCGTATATTCAAATTATTAGTTAAATATACTATTTATGACATCATAAGTTATGTAAGGCCACTTGGTTCGAACTCACATACACTTATTACTATTAGGGGTCACAAGAAACAACACTATTGGTTGTCTTGATGGATATAATATAATAATGAATTAAATATTCATAATTTACTCTCCTCCACTATAAAAACCCCTCACCACTCCCTCTTATCTTCACTCCTATAAGCCTTGAAGCTCATTGAAAGATCTTCCCAATTACCCTTAAATAGTCTCTACCCATGTCCAATATGCTTCTGGTATTTCCAAAAGACCAAAACCCCCTCCCTTCAAGAGATTCTCAAGGAGGTTATTTCAAGAGGTAAAGCACCCTTCTTTTTCATTTGGTTTCATTTCAATTTATCTTTTTTTTCTATCCTCACCTCACCTCTTCATTCCAAATAATCATGATAACTCCAGTTTCAAATATATAGTTGAATTATATCATGTGAATTGAAGAACCATCATAAATATTCTTACTCCCTCTAATTTTTATAAACAAAATTAACATCCACGAGGTTCTAATTTATAGCCTTCATGGATAACGAAGTTTCATTATTCAATTTTTTCTTCATTACTGCTCATGAAACCATATTTATGGTTGAAAAAAACAATAATATATGTATTATAACATAATTAATATTCAATAACAAGAATATGTACATATAATTAAGTTATATGACAAAAGTAGTTCATAATAATCCAAATACCGTTGAATAATCGAAGTGGTTGTCATCTAATGTTTCATCCTCATTCCATGTAACCAAATGAAAGAAATGACCAATATAAATTTTTTATGTTCAGAAATAATATATTATTCCAGTCTTGGATATTTATAACCATTCCACATGAACTCCATTACTTAAAAACAAATGACCCAATTATGAAAATAAAGAAAACGAATACCCCAGAACAACAAAATTCAATATAATAACTTAGAAATAAGGGTATAAATGAACTAAAAATTATTATGATAAACTAAATACATGTATAATAGGTTCTTAAATAATTTATTAATGAGTATAATTTCATATTCCAGGAGCTTAAGTTCACGAGTGGAACACATTTGGAGTTAAGGTAAGGGTTTTCCACCCGAACTTCCATTTTCATTCAGGTTACTTTCATTGTTTCATTACCTCAATGAAATTATTATATAATGTTAAATACTCCTCGTATATTATATGTGAGTATTATATATATGTTTACAAACTAGAAACATTCCTAGTTTTATGGATAGTAACATGTTTTAAAAGGAACTTTCAAAATTGTTTCCAAAATACATGCTCGATTCAAGAGAATTTCTCAAATTCTTACCTGTTTTCTAGGGAACTATTTTACCTGTTTTTGAAAACCTTTAACTTTATAAAATCACCCATTTTATTATAAAAATAATATCTTACAACAATTATAGTTTTATAAAAATATTTTTCGAAAAGAACTTTTCTTTTCAAATTGAAAGAGTATTTATCTCAAGAATTGCTTAATGATTTTATAAGAGTGTTTTCGTGTAATTCAAGACTCTTTTTGATTCCATTGTATTATTGGGTTTAATAATTTATGAAGTCATCTAACGTATTTTATTTAATTTTTTATGAACTCTATTGTAGATGATCTATTCTAAAACCATTCACCATATTACTCATAATGGTTAGTGTTTTCTGTTAAATGATTGTTGAAAGTTAGTTACATTTCATATGATAGTTTCAATATGAATGTATATATTATTTATGTTGATCCACACTCATATGAGGAATTAATTGAACTTATTATGCTATGAGTGGGTCCCTCTTTAGACCCTCGATGCATTGGTAGGTCTCATGAGGCATATAAATGTGGAATTGATCTAAGCCTTTCCCAATGAGTTATATGAATTTTGGACGAGGCATTAATCATTATACGTCTTGGCCGAGGCCTTAAAAAATGATTTAGAATGTCTAGAATATGCACTTACAACATTATAAAGTTAGTAATTGAAATTTCATGCAGTTATTCGACTAGTAGAATACCCATGATTATGTTTTATTATGACATTATTTTCTCAGCTCATATTCCTGCCATAATGTGTTCAAGTTTATTGTTAAGGGCATGAATTTTCAATTATGAAGCATGTCTTATGTTTTTTCTATCTTCCACTGCATTTCTTACTCTAACTAAAAATTTGAACTCACCCCTTTCTTATGTTTCAGTTTTCCCAGGATATGAAGAAGTAAATTATGAATGACTTCCAAGAATAATCTAGGAGGCATGGATGTTTTTTCTAATGGTATAAATTATTGTTGAACTTTTTTTCTTGATGTGAAGTTGAACGTATTTATGTATATTGTTTCCAATAATACTAAACTACTTGGTCCTTCAGGATGCTTATTCCTTGTTTGTATGCCAATATAATCAAATAAGGAATTAGCTTCGGGAAATTGGGGTCGGGTCCTTACAGTTGGTATCATAGGAAGTTTAGTAGAAAACATAGAAACTAGATTTGGAAAAGATAGATTATGGAAGAGTCCCCAAGATAGACTTTGAGGATACACATACAATAACTTCCTGGTATTTTGGTAAGTAATAGATTATGTGGATATTTCAATCAATACATCCATGTCTGGATAAGTGCAAGTAGAGGTGGATCTGGCACATATATACCTAGGAGTGAAAGCTCCGACAATGAGTTTCTGGCTTGACCTAGGGTATCCTTGTATATGACAACTGGCCTTTCTGTACTCTTGGTTATGACACTCCTGGGGGATATGCTTCAAATAATTCATGTTTTCATTACATTCCATTATTAAAGATTTAAATGTAAATTTTTCTTCAAAGATACCATTTTTATGATTAAGAGATCAGCTAAGCATATAATTTCAATTAATGCTTAGTATTTTTATACATTGAAATTATAAATTATGATACTAAACCTAATCTAGTGTATGCCATTATTCAGAAATGGTGCCTAGTGGAAGGAATGAAAAACAACACAAACATGCATAGGGATTTCACTCAGATGCAAGATAATGATGTTGGCTCTGGTGTTATGACAGGTGCTGAGAAACTTATAACTATACTGGAAAAACTTACTCAGGTTATGAATAATATACTAACCCATATGGAGCATCCAGATCCACCATGTGAAGGAGCTATGTTAGATCTCTTTATGAGACAACAACCTCCATCATTCAATGGGACTACAAACCCTTTTGTAGTAGAGTAGTGGATATGTTCCCTTGGGAAGATATTTCTCACCTTGAGATGTAATGAAAGAGAGAAGGTTGTCATGGCAGTCTACCATCTATCACAAGATGTGGATCAGTGGTGGAAATTAATCCCAAACACAAAAGAGGAGGAAAAAATAGAGGAGAAGGAGTGGAGGGACTTCATGGAAATCTTCCTGGAGAAACACATTCCTCATGAACAAATTGCGAATATGGAAAAGAAATTATTGAATCTGAGGTATAAGGAAGATGAGAATGTTGAAAAGTACTAATCTAACTTCACAAGGTTATCAAGACATTATGTGGACTACATACGAAATCTAAGGAGAAAAATTGATCAATTCTTTGACATCCTAAAGACATTCCTCCAGAAGGCACTAGTCTACCAAATTTTTTCATTATATGAGGATATAGTTTCATGTGCTATCAAGATAGAAAAATAATTCTCTAAGTCTTATGACTTTAAAGGAAAGTAAGAAAAGAAGAGGGCTGCTGAAAACCATAAGAAAAAAAAAATAATGAAACGGGGAAGAAGGGAAGATTTTAATTTCCACCATGTGACAATTGTGGATTGAAACTCCCTGGTGCATGCATAAAAAGAAAAATGAGTATGCTAAAGATGTGTTCAGAAAGGCTATCTTGCTGGTCATTACAAAGGGAAGAAGGAAGCCAATGATGTTCAATGCTGTAATTTTCAATAGATGGGACACAATGCTAATGATTGTCCAATGCGTCAAGAAAATATTCAATAAAAAGGCCAAGGGATCAAGGATAAGCTTATGAAATCACAACTGCAAAGCTTGAGGTTCTGAATGATGTAGTGGTAGGTACCTTGATCATTTCATAAAACATAGACAATGATTATTTTGATTCCAAATCATCGCATTGTTTCATATCTTCCTAGTTTACTAAGAAAATTAGATATTTCCAATTTGATTTAACAAAGGAGTTGTCAGTCAAAACTCTAAAGGGATGTATCATTGCAAAAATGTTTTGTGAATCATTTCCCCTTAGGGAATATAAATTTTCTTTATCTTCTGATCTCATTGTCATACCCATGATTGTATTTGATATAATCCTCTTTATGGATTGGATTTCAGACCATGGTGTGAAAAATTATTGTAAGAAGAAGGAGGTTACAAATTTTTATGAAAATAAGGAGTACCTTGTCTTTAGAGAAGAAATGTCGCCACCTGATTCTTATCTAGACCCACCCCCATTAGCTCAACTAAATTTAATTACTTGGGAGGAAGAGAACGAGATAACTATGGGTGAGGAAATGAATGTTTAAATAGAAGATGTACCTATTGTGAAAGAATGTATTGATGTCTTTACATAGGATTTAATTGGACATCCTACAGAGTAGGAAATTGAGTTTTCCATTGACTTAATTCTTCGTTCAAGGACCATATCAAATACCCCTTATAGAATGGCCACTATGGATTTAATGGAGCTAAAGAAACAACTAGATGAATTGAGTGATATAGGATTTATTCTCCCTAATGTCTCTACATTGGGAGCCCCTGTTCTTTTCGTTAAGAAGAAAGATGGGTCAATGTGGTTGTTCATTGATTATATGGAAATAAATTATATTACAATAAAGAATAAGTATCCTATGATACGAATTGATGATTTATTCGATCAACTTCATGGAGCCCAATATTTTTCACAGATTGATCTTCGATCTGGATATCATCAGTTTCTTGTGAGAAAGGAAGACATTCCAAAAATATCATTTCAAACTAGGTACATACATTATGAGTTTACAGTAATGCCTTTTGGGAAAACCAATGCATCATCTATTTTCATGAATCTTATGAACATAGTCTTCAAGGAATATCTTCATGACTTTGTAGTGGTGTATATCGATGGTATCCGGGTTTACTCTAAGAGCTATGATGATCATGAAAATCACTTACGCACCATTCTGAAGACTTAGAGATGAAATGAATTATATGGGAAGTTCAGAAAGTGTGAGTTTTGGCTCCAATCAGTTCCCTTTCTGGGCCACATTTTCTCTAAGGATGGTATATCTGTAGATCCTGCGAAGACAAAGGTTGTGCATGAATGGCCTACTCTAACGAACATAACTAAGGTACGTAGTTGTATTGGTTTAGCAGGTTAATAACGACATTTTGTTTAGAAATTCGCCCGTTTAGCCAACCCAATGACCAAGCTCACACAAAAATAGGTTAAGTTCATATGGACCAAAGATTGTGAAGAGTGTTTTGAAGAATTGAAGAGGATGTTATTGAATGCTCCGATCCAAACCCTACCATCGAGGAATGATGGGTTTGTTATCTATAGTGATACATCCAAGAAAGGAACTGGATGTGTCCTTATGCAGAATGATTGATTTATTGCCTATGCATCTAGGCATCTAAACATTCATGAGCAAAAATATCTAACTCATGATATTGAGTTAGCAGCGGTGATATTTCCTCTAATGATTTGGATACATTACCTCTATGGTGAGAAATGTGAGATATATACAGATCAAAAGAGTTTGAAATATATATTCTCAAAGAAAGAACTCATCATGAGACAAAGAAGATGGATCGAGCTACTCAAAGAATACGATTTCACAATACACTACGTCCCCAGGAAGGAAAATAAGGTAGAAGACGCTTTGAGTAGAATAAACCATGGAATTATGAACAAGATGAGAGTTTAAAGGGTTCCTCTATACATTGATTTAGTAAATATGGATATAGGAATTATCAAGGAAGGTAACACGTCACAACATTTTCAAATGGTTTCATAACCTTCCATATAGGAAATGATAAAATGTACTCAGGATGATGATGAGAAGTTTAAAAAGAAAATTAAAGCTATAAATGATGGGAAGTTGACTGAATTCACATATGAAGGTGGAATTTTGAAATTTGGAAAATGTATTTTTGTTCCCGCTATTCCCGAGATAAAGAGGGAACTATTGGATGATGATCATAGCTCTAATTTCACTACACACCCCGATAGCACAAAGATGATCAATGATCTAAAGGATCATTTTTTGTGGGAAAACATGAAGAGGGAGATTGTTGATTACGTGTAAAGATGTTTGGTTTGTCAACAAGTGAAGGTGGGAAGACAACATCATGGTGGAGTCATGCAACCCCATTCTATACCTATGTGGAAATGGGATGATATTACGATGGAATTTGTCATGGGGCTACCAAAGGCTCCAAGAAAGAATGATACGATATGGGTCATTATGGACCATCTTACAAAATCTGCACATTTTCTTGCTATAATTGAAGATTTACAACTTGAAAGTTTAGCAAGAATATATATTAATGATGTTGTAAGAATTCATGGTATACCCACATTAACTATTTCTGAACATGAGCCCCGTTTTATATGACAATTCTGAAAGACTCTTCAGATGGCCCTAGATATTGATCTTCGTTTGAGAACTGCCTACCACCCACACACTGATAGACAATCAGAATAGACTATTTAAACATTGGAAGACATGTTGAGGTCTTTATCACTTGATTTTAAAGGAATGTGGTTTCAGTATTTACCTATCGTGGAATTGTTCTACAAAAATAGCTTCCATTAAATTATTCAGATGGCACCCTATGAAGAATTATATGGGAGGATATGTCATACACCAATTTTCTAGGATGATCTTGGTGAAATAATTCTCGTGGACCCAGAACATGTCAAAGAAACAACAGAAAATGTGAAGATTATCTACAACCATATCAAAATATCACAATTTAGTCAAAATATCTATGCTGATAACCAAAGGAAGGATTTGGAATTTCAAGAAGGTGATCACGTTTTCTTAAAGGTATTTCCATGGAAGGGTATTATACGATTCGGTAAGAAGGTAAAAATAAGTCCCAGGTACATTAGAAATTTTGAAATTCTGGACCAAATTGGAGCTGTAGCTTACCATTTGGCAATTCCACCAAGTCTCTCCAAGGTTCACAATGTGTTCCATGGGTCAATGTTAAGAAAGTACATGCCAGAACCAACACATGTACTCAAATATGATGTAGTAGAACTTGAGCCCGATCTATCTTATTGTGATGATCCTATCAAGATTCTTGATACTAGAGAACAAGTATTGATAAATCGGATGACTCTCCTGGTAAAGGTTCTTTGGAGGAACCATAAGATGGAGGAAGCAACATGGGAGCCTGAGGAGCTTATGTTAATGACATACCTGAATTTTTTAGGTATGATTTTTTGAATTTCAAGGTTGAAATTTTTGTAAGGAGGGGAGAATGTAACACCCCAAGGTTTTGAAAATAAATATAGAATGAAATTTTATAATCTAGCCATTAAACACAAATTTTCCTCTTCTATGTTTTGAATATTGAAAAATGGTCATCTTGAGTTGTGTTCAGTAAGTCATTTGGAGTCTGATAGAACAAACTTGATTTTTGGTGAATAGTAACATACCCTTATGAATATTAATGTGAATAGTAATATGATTCTTATGAATAGTAAATAATGAAATTATTTTATTTTCTTAAGGTAATATGATAATGGGATCTTAGTTAATTTTTCAATGTCACATAAAACTAATTATACCTCTAAGAATGTTATTTTTCGAATTAAACTTGAATTTATTTAAAAATTAAATTAATAATATTTAGAAAATTAGTTTTGAAAAATTTATATAACTTTTTAATTCTACACATCAAAAAATTGTAGGGGTGATTTTTTTGGATTTTTCTGAAATTCTTGAATTTTTTATGAATAGTGAAAAATGATAAAATACCATATATAAACATTATCAGTTAAATACACTATTTATGACTTCATAAGTGATGTAAGGCCACTTGGTTTGAACTCACATGCACTTATTACTATTAGGGGTCACATGAAAAAATAATATTGGTTGTCTTGAGGGATATAATTAAATAATGAATTAAATAGTAAAAATTTACTCCACTCCTCCACTATAAAAACCGCTCACTACTCCCTCTTCTCTTTACTCCTCTAAGACTTGAAGCTCCTAAAAGTTCGTCCCATTTACCCTTACCTAGTCTCTCCCCACGTCCTATAAGCTTTTGGTCTTGCCAAAAGACCAAAACCCCTTCCCTTTAAGAGATTCTCAAGGAGGTTATTTCAAGAGGTAAGTCACCCATCTTTTTCATTTCGTTTCATTTCAATTTTTCAAATTTTCCTATCCTCACATCACCGCCTCCATCCAAATGACCATGATAAATCTAGTATCATCTATATAATTGAATTATATCTTGTGAATGGAAGAACCATCATAAATATTCTTACTCCCTCCCTTTAATTTTTTTAAACGAAATTAACGTCCACGAGGTTCCAATTTATATCCTTCATGGACGACGTGGTTTTTTTTCCTCCAATTTATTCGTCATTACTGGTCATGGAACCAAATTTATGGTTGAAACAGACTATAATATATGTAGTATAATTAAATTAATATTCATGAACCAGAATATGTACATAAAATTAAGTTATATGACAAAACTAATTCATAATAATCCAAATATCACCGAATAATCGAAGTGGTTGTCATCTAATGATTCATCATAATTCCATGTAACCAAATGATAAAAATGACCATTATCAATTTTTAATGTTCATAAATAATATATAATTCCAATCCTATAGATTTATAACCATTCCACTAGAACTCCATTAATTAAAAAGAAATGAACCGATTATGAAAATAAAGAAAATGATCACCGCGGAACAACAGAATTCAATATAATTACTTAGAAATAAGGGTATAAATGAACTAAACAGAATTATGATAAAATAAATACCTGTCTAATAAGTTCTTAAATAAGTTATTAATAAGTATAATGTCATATTCCAAGAGCTTCAGTTATAGAGCAGAACACGTTTGGAGTTAATGTATGGGTTTTCCACCCGAACTTCCATTTTCATTCGGGTTACTTTCATTGTCTGATTAACTCAATGAAATTCTTATGTAATATTATGTACTACTCATATATTGTGTGTGAGTATTACATATATGTTTACAAACCAGAACCTTTCCTTATTTTGTGGATAGTTACACAATTTAAAAAGAACCTTCAAAATTGTTTCCAAAATACAAGCTCAATTCAACGGAATTTCTCAAATTCTTACCTATTTTCTACGGAACTAGTTAACCTATTTTTGAAAAACATTATATTTATAAAATTACTCTTTTTATTATAAAAATTATATCTTACCTCACTTCTGGTTTTATACTATTATTTTCCAAGAGAAATCTTCTTTTCAAAATAAAAGAGTATTTATCTCAAGAATTGATTTATAATTTTATAAGAGTGTTTTTGTCTAATTAAACACTCTTGTTGATTCCATAGTATTATTGGCTTTAATAATTTATGAAGTCATATAACATATTTTATTTAATTTTTAATGACTAACTCTAGTGTGGATGATCTATCCTAAAACCATTCACCATATGACATGGAATGGTTAGTGTTTTATGTTTAATGATTGGGGAAAGTTAGTTACATTTCATATGATAGTTTCAATATGAATGTATATGTTGTTTCTGTTGATCCCCACTCATATGAGGAATAAATTTGACTTATTATGTGATGGGTGGGGCCCACTATATCCCCTCGATGCATCGGTAGGTCTAATGAGACAAATAGATGTGGAATTAGCTGAGGCCTTTCCCAATGTGTTATATCGATTTTGTATGAGGCCTTAATCATTAGACATCTTGGATGAGGCCCTGAAAAAATGTTTCCGAATGTCCGTAATATGCTCTCCCCTCATTATTAATCTATTAATTTAAAGTTCATGTGGTTATTAGACTATTAGAATACCCATGATTATGTTTTACTATGGAATTATTATCTCAGCTCATATTCATTCCATAATGTGTTCAATTTTATTGTTAAGGGAATCTGTTTTCAATTATGCACCATGTCTTATGTTTATTCTATCTTCCACTTTATTGCTTACTCTTATTGAGAATTTGAGCTCACCCCTTTTTTATGTTTCATTTTTCCAAGGATATGAAGAAGTAAATTATGAATGACTTGTAACCATAATCTAGGAGGAATGGATGTTTCAAATGGAATAAATTAGTGTTGTATTTCCTTTATTGATGTAAAGTTGAAATTATGTGTGTATCTTATTTCTAATAATACTAAACTATATGGTCCTTTGGGATTATTATTCCTTGTTTTTATACTAATTTAATCGAATAAGGAAGCAGCTCCGTGAAACTGTGGTCGGGTCCTTTCAGTTTCTATGTAAAAAGAATGAATAACATGTCTCAAATCGATCCACGAGGCTTGAAAATTTGTAAAATAATAAAAATTTAGGAAACAAAATCAGTTTATATAGAAAATTTATAATAATTTTTAGAGTTAATAGAAGAGAAAATGAGTGAAAAAAAAATCTATATCACTTTTATATCGATGATCATCACGTTTTAGGTAAATATTGGGATATTACTTGATGTGTAATGGGTATTAACATAGTGTAATATTAATCCAATTTTTCTTCCAAAAATTTATTAATATCCACAAGTCTTGTGTGAATCTACATTGAAGAATTGTAAATTTTACTCCATTCAGTACATATAATATGGATTCAAGATGTGTATATTCCATCGGTCTATATCTTCAATGTGGGAATTTAGTTCGAAGGTTATAAGATTTGTATTTTCAAATCATGTCATCTAATTTTTTAAACTCTTTAAATTCTTCCATAACTTACTTCATGACTTGATATATGTAGTGAAAGGAGACTACATGTCATGTAATGGAGTTTCCGGATGTTTAATTGTAATTTTTGTTTACTTTATTTAGATTTTTATTTGAATCCTTAAAAACCTAATTTCTATAATAATCAAGAAAAAGATGGTGAATTATTGAGTAAAAACATGGAAAATACTAAATTTAATTTTAGAATGATTTATATAATATTTCATCTTATAAACAATATAGAGAAATTTTCCATGATAAAATTGTTTATTATTCTATCATTCTATTCCATAGTCAAATGAGCTATTCCCCCGGTAATGGTACAATAGATAATGAGAATGTTGTAGAATATGTAAAAATTCTATAGTCACAATGTTTTATTTGACAAGGAAATATAATTAGGGATTTTATAATTAATATTTTATGCCTTTAACTAAAAAATAGTGAAGAAAAATGGGAACTATATATGTGTGGTGCACCTAAATAAATCTCAAAGAGAATAAGATGAATGATTAACCGAAACAATTGGATTAAGGTATAAAGACATATAAAAGTTCATGTTGTAGTTCTAGGAGAAGATGTAGTGCATATTGAAAAGTTGAATCCTATAGGGGGAAGATAATTTTTGTTTTACATTTTTGATAGAGAGATCTTGGAACCTACTTAATAAATTTTCAATCAACATGATGATGACATCACAATATTTTAGTGTAAATGGGGAATTTTATGTTCATTATTGAAAGTGAATAAAGGTGGTTCCCTAAAGTCTCATGGAATATATATTATAATCATGTTGATATTCATAGTAATCTATATGTGATTAAGTGGTTACTAAAGGTACCCATATTTAATGCACAATGCAAATATAAATAATAAGTGATGTTGTTATTTTCTGATGTGTCAAATTATTACCCAATCTTGTAGTAGTGATAATAATAGGGAGGATGTGTGTGAGAAGTGATCACATGGTGATAGTGATCCATCCCCAATATTTTTAAGGGCAGTGACCCCATGAATTAATGACCTAACCTAATCCCCATGAAGCGATTTTTAGTGATTTGGTTTTTTGATAAGTTATTGGCCATGTACTCCTTGGATTATCCAGTAGTGTTGATCCAAGAAGAAATCATTATGTCCCTTATAATTTCTTGTTTATATTTTTATGATCACATAATTGGTTAATGTGGGATGAAGTTAAACGTATTAATGTTTGGTAAAGGATTTTCAGGTACTGAGATCAACATAATAGTAAAATGGGAATCATAAGTGAACCTTAAGGTTAAGAGGAAAATATCAGCTAGGGTGGTGCATGAAAAGAAAAAAGTGATTAAATAGGAATTGAATTCCATTACTAGATTCACCCACACATATAAATATCTCTAACATAAGAACCTGGATTGATCTACATGTGTTAGAACTCAAAATTATTAATAATTTAATGTTGTCAATGAATAGTATGTTTTGTTAATCTAAAAACTATAAGGATTAAAATATAGGATATATATAATTTTTATGGAAAAATAAATATATGTTTGATTTTTTCATAATCAGTTACTGTTGATAGACTATCAAGATAAGGGGGTTGAATTTTTTATAAATAAAATTGTGTGTTTGAGGTGTTGACAGTGATGGGTTGTGAGGTATGATTGTGTGATGTGAGACTGTGGTAGTAGATTCAGGATGGCATGGAATGAGATGAAATATTATGGAAACAACTAATAAAATATTTTAAATGGGATGAATCATAACATTCAGTAACTATAAAAGATTTGTATGATAATGGATAGAATGGATGAAGGGATAAAAATAATACGGGTGTTGCCTTACGAAATGTTCTCTAGAACCTATTATTACTAATTGGAATAATGAAATTAATATTGATGGTAAATTTTAAATCTGTAAATGGTTGATTATATGATACAAAAGTGTGTCAATGGAATTTTTCTAGACTGTTTTGTTGAATAGTGGGTTAGGTTTATGTTATATTAGTTGAAATAGTATTTTGTGGATGTTTATGGATATGTGGTTGTTGTTATGCGATATATATAATTAGTATGAATATTTAGGACTGGGATTTCATGTGATTTTAATGTAGAAATGTTTTAATTTCTAGTATATCTATAGGAACCTCAAAATAGTTGGATAACGTTATTTATTTCCAAATGTTTTGGGTTATGGGTATCTTTATCAAAAATCCATGTTGGAAAAGGAACATATGAATGACTACTGATTCTTATCCACTCTACATTCCAAAAATGAATTAAGTTTTATGGGAAATGGTATATAATCATGGGTAGTGATGTAAAGAAATAAAATTTACATTTATATTTCAATAATTTGATTATGATTTCCAATAAAGTGGGTATCATGAAGGGTATGAATATGGAACAAGGTTTATTCCATTCATGATCATGATACCTTACTATGGAGAAAAGATAAGGTATTATTGAGGTATAAATGTGAAATGTGTGAACATGGATATATAGTAATGGGAATTTGATGTTTTCATGTAACAAGCTTATATGTGGATATGATTATGGTGATATTGAATTGATGGTATTTATAATAAATTTTCCATATGGTCATGAGAGCTTCCAACCAGTGAAGAAGTGGATGAGGCTACCATTTGTTATAAAATATTTGATATTTATTTATTTTACGTGGATATAAAATTCTGTGAGTGAACCTTAGTTAGGTAAGTTTATTTGGCATAGTATACATGCATGTTAGTTAGAATATTTACAAATAGAAGAACCCATACAATTCATCAACTTTTTAAAGAGTGATATTTAGGTGGAACTTACTATGATTGAATGTATGATCATCCCTATATGTATAAATAAGTTTTATAAGTTTCATATAGGGATTTGGGGATTGAAATAGAAATTATTAATTTATAGTTAGGGGTTGCTATTGGTGATGCTGCATACAATGTTTTATTTTGTTATAACATATTAGAGACTTGTGCCTGTATGAAATTTCACTATATTTTGTTTTTATGGGTTATTATCATTACTAATAGCATTTATTTGATTGGTGTATTCTTTCATTATACATTCAATGGATTTATGAGTGTAATATCTCCAATTTCTGATATTTATACCCTATATATTAGTCACCAAACCATGAACTATTGGTGGTGGGATTTGTTAGTTACATATACCATAACTATATACACTAGTTGGGTTTCAAGATGTGGTAGTTTGTGAGATGATTGATTCTTATTGATGAAAATGTTTATATTTTTATGATGATGTGAATCATTAATTTTCACAAATCTATGAATAAATTTTATTTTTATAACATCATTATCACATGATTAAGCAACATTTATTGTATTATCATCATGAAATAATGGGTTTTCAAATGTGATATAATTAATGAATTATTAATTCATGTAGAAATTGAAGGATTAACATTTTAAATCTAATGTACAATGGAACAAACATTTTAGTTAAAAGAGTTCACAACTATTAATCTATCATCACTTATCCAAGTGACAATGAAATACACTTGAAATAATTAGATTGAAATTATAACAAGATGAATTCACACCAACAATCCTCTATTAATCTTCATCTTAATCTATTATATTTTTAATGATGATAAAGTTATTTCTCTATGTATAATATTGATATATTAATAATATTCAACCATCTATTCTCGGTTGATAAATATCAATATATTTATTAAAAAGGAGAATCCTTATGGATAAACTAGTGATTTCAGAAAAAAAACATTGATTTTTAGTAAAATGTGATGATTTTTTTCAATCTATATCCATTTTAAATTTTATCCAAACATGGTCTTGATCTCAAATAAATCCTAAAATAAATTAATGGGGTAAATTATAATGAATAAAAAGAGAATGAATTATAAAATAAATATTATATATTGAGTGTTTTTCTCTCTACACCATGTATTTAATAAACATTTCATCATATCTTAGAATCTCAAAATCTCTGAACTCAAATATTCACTCTCATATCCTTGCATATGTCAGTCTAAAAGGGTTTATGTGATATACCAAAAAAATAAAAATGACTCAACATTTTATATTTCACTAATAACCAACTTAAATCACCACCATAGTTTATTGTAAGTTGAAGTCCTTATAACTAAAAATTTTATAGTACCATATGCTTATCACTGAATTGTAATTTTTTGTATTTACAATGAAATTCTAATATTTTTAGAAAATTCCATCCACTAATTAGTAATTTATTTTATAATTAAAAAAATTTGTCTTCATTAACTACTGTATTTATAAAAGACTATATATGTTACTCAACTAAATTAATCTCCTTTTATTGACCCATCTAGTCACTTGGCTTGATCAGCCATTAAAAGAGTCAACATCACCTCCCTTTAATTCAAATTTCAATTATATAAGAAACAGTAGAATGAACTAAATATATCTAAAACAATGATAAGTTTGATCATATGGTTGTCATCCTTCTTGTATGAATTAATTAACAACCGCCTTCATCTATTACCATTTTGAACCTCATCAAACAATTCGGATTGACCATATTATCCTTGATAAAATGGCAGTCATCATCAACTTATTTAGATTATAATTCTTAAATAAAGGCAATCCAATTATAATCGAAATAAATAATTACCTTCCTCTACTACAATCTACATTGTGGAACTCCTATTATGATTAAACCATTGGCATAAAATAAATAAATTAGATATGTTACCTATATTTTAGTTGACCAATGATCCACATAGGCATTCTATCAAGAATAACATGTGCATATCTAAAATTTATTTTCTTGATTTACCCTTGATCGCTAAATTTTAATAAATTGGAAATGTACATAAACTTCAAAAACTATTATTAAAAGTCATAAAATTTAGAAATACACTTTTATGTCAACAGGTTTCCACAGAATCTGGTTAATCTCTATCAATATATGGGATTTCAATATATATGGAATCCCCTTTCTCTTAACCAGCTCAGGCTCATATTAGATATTGATTTTAGGAATAGCCATTCAAAAATCATGTATACGAAAAAATATATCAACAGTTCCAATGAGAATAATATTTCCACTGATTTCCTCAATCTGAGTGAATTTCCACTATTTATAAAGTAAACAATAATCCAACACTTATATTGTACTTATATGACACCTAAACATTATCTTAATTAAAATTATATTTATCTAAGATCTTTGTTGAATATATTAAGTTATTATAATAAATTTGTTTTTTATTTTAGAACCCAGAGACTCTTTTAATATCTGTAACACCCTATGAATTTAAGGTATGACTATTTTTAAATAAATTTAATCTCTATGATAGATTACATTGGAAAAGACACTAAGCTTAAACAAACTCCAAAATATTATTATATTAATAATATCATAATAATCTAGATGTTAAATTGGATAGAATGAATAATATTAACCACATTATAAGATAAATAACTTTCAAAATAATTATTAATATATTACTTTATTCACTGTAAATAAAAACATAATTTTTAGTAAATTTATTTTGTTCTTGTAATATATTTTTTCTTCAAAATGTGATTTTTACGTCTTTCTAAAAAAATAAAAATAAATAATTTTTCATAAATTCAGATAATTTATTTTATAAAATTAACTTCATTTTTTAAATTTTCATATCCAAAGTTACTTATTGTGGTTTTTTGGGAAATTTCCAAATAGTTCGATGTCCCAGTGAAAATTTAAAACTTTCGATTTTATTAAAATGTTCATTTTATATTTATTTAAAAGACTATATTTGATTTTAAAATTACCTAAAATATAATTTTTAATTTTTAGTGATATATAATATAAATAATTAAATATGAAAAATAATTATAATAGATATTATAATTATAATATTGGGCTCAAAATCACATTTAAAAAAAAAACTATTTTATTAGATTTTGATAGTTTAATATTAAATTTAATTAATAAAAATTCACTATTCTTATTTTTTAGGAATAAATAAATTAATTGGAAATAGGATTTTCCAATTAGTTTTTAATTTCATTTTAAATTTGAGGCACAAAACGTTACCATTGTGAAAGGAAAGAGTTAATGGATTATTTGCAAAATACTGTAGTGGGTTAATGTAGAAAGGTAAAAGATACAAAGTAACTAAAAAAAAATTGGGTGTTTTAGGTATTTATAAACCATAAATTTCATTTAAAATTGAATTTATGAATAATATTATCTTGAATTAATTCCACCAAATTTTGGGTGCTTTAAATATAAAAGAATAATTACTTAATCACTTAAACCACCCCTCTCGAAGTATAAATACCGCACCTCACCACCACGTTTCATATAAAATTTATTGAGAATCATAAAATATATAATTAAAAATCTATTACCCACTCTCCATATGTCCATTTTCTATTGGTGTCACCTAATGGCCAATTCCATTCTCTTTAATTGGTCCTTTTTGAAAGTGATATTCAAGAGGTAACATTCTCAAAAAACATCACATAATTTGTTTTCTTTCTATACAATATATTCATATAATTCATCCATAACTTCACAATAAATCCCTTATAATTTATATAATTGAATTTTATATTTCCAATGGGATATATTATAATCATTCATTTTCTTACCCCATCTTATTAAAATAAAAAAAATCCATTTTCCAAATTATGGTGGTTAACCGTCTCTATGAATGATGATATTATTCATTTTCCATTACAACATTTTTGGTTAGTCATTAAAGTATTATTATTTTCAAATATTATTTTAATAGGTACATTAAAACCTATTTAATATTTTATTACTAATTTATAGAACTTATTTTAAATAAAATTAAACTATTCTGTTATGTACAGAAAAACCCACCCAACAAACTAAAACTTTACCATTAATATTTTTTTCAAATGAATCATCCTCATGTTAGAAATAGAAATTATATATAAGACCATTTAAAATAATTTATGTTCACTAATACCATATCATATTACTTATGGATTTTAATTTCTATTTTACAAGAACATCCACAATTGTATAGAAGTGAACCAAGCTTGAATCCATGAAACACATGTTCTTGAAACAATATTAGTAATGGAATATTATTAATGAATGTGTTTCCAGATGTTATAAAAAAATAATATAAGGTATTATAAATGTTAATATAATTCATTAATGAGTTAATAACATTACTTAAACCACTATATAGAATGGTAAAGTACGTGAAGCTAAAGGAAAGTGTGATATAAGGGTTTCATGACTAACATTTACTTCTGTGAGATATATGACTTTTCGACGGCTTATATCTTTTTTTGGGATGTGAATACAACCCTTTGATATATCATAACATGAATCTTATAACCTTCATGATATTTGATTTTTAATTTGATCATTATTAATTTTATGGTCAATAAGATTCGACTTGTTACAAATTGTAAGGGACTTGTTAACTAAATTTCCATTCATTGGGTGAAATTAAAACTTACTTGATTATTAATTGTTAGGAAGATTTGTGTGATGAGTTATGATTATCTTATGATTTACATCCACTTATTTTATGTGTATATATAGATTATACAAAAAATTAATAAATTTTAATAATTCCCACATAAATGATTTGATATTTATAAGGTAATTCCTTTTAAAAAAATATATTCTTAATGATTCCCTTAAAAGTATTCTTTTTTCTCTTTATAGGTTTTCTAAAATTTCAACCAAAAATAATTGTACTATTCACTTATGCATTTTTAATTTCAATTGTACTCATATTTTTTTACAAAATTCATTGAAAGTATTCTTTTTGACATTTTCAGAAAGAGGTCCATTGTGATTTTTTTAATGAAAATATAAATGTATTTTTTATTAAAATATTGAGAATAATCATATTTTATAGTATTCATGACTCTATAATTATTTTATGACTCCATTAAAATATTAAAAGGTTCTTTTCAATGATGTTTTTCCTTTATAATTGCGAGGCTCTTTAAAAATAAATGATTTGAAAATGGAAATAATTTTCTAAAAATAATTATTTCAAGTGATATTTCAAATTTAGTTTTTTGTTTAACAGATTTTTTTTCTAATTATGAATTAATAGGTATATAATCTAATGATACCTTTGTTATTAACTATTTGGATTGTTCATGTTTAGGATAAAAAAATGTTTTTGAGTCCCACTTCTTTTCTTGGAGTTATTTTATGAGGAAATGTTTATGAAAATCACTTCTTTTAATGTGATCTGATATGATAAATGACTTATGTTTGTCTGGATAAAATATGTATGGTTTTCATTATATGATGGATATTCCATTAAAACCAACGGTAGTGGTTATGTTTTAACCAAGTATGTTGGTTATGTTATAACCAATCATGGGTGGGACCTATATCTCCTTATAATGAATTGGGTAATGATTTATATCTCATGAGACACACAAGACTGAAAAGGGGAGTAAACTTGGTTCAGTACAATAGAGCTTAAATTGGAAGTGAATATGGTTTAGTATGAAATGTATGAAATGAGTTGTGAATATGGATCAATAAGGAATTTTTTCCTTCATGGTGGTCTTGATATTGAACCTTGATTAATATGATGGTTTATAGAGTGATCTCATTCCACTATGAGGAAACAAATGAAACTGGTAATGGTAGTGAGTCCCTCCTAGGAGGTGTATCCACCCATATTGTTCCCTTATTTTTCCTACAATCCAGGACTTATAAGGGAATTATTTCATATTATTATATATAAGTAAAAATTACACGTCTTATGCTAATGTTTTTATCTGAGGGATCATGGAATTTTATGATTCAGGTCTTCTGAACCTAAATGGATTATTCCATCGAACAATAATATGAACATAGATTTATAGGGTATAATTTTAAAAGGTATTGTTCATGTTATTTTTCCATTATGATTATATTATATTTTTTCATACCCTAACTGAAAAATTATCCTCACATTTTTATTATGTTTATTTTCCCTAGGCATTGAAGAAAGTTATTATGTATGATATGTCAAAAGTGATCTAGATATGAAGTAATAAATGTGAGGTTATGTATATATTTTGTGAACCTTTTTTTAACACTCCATATTCCCAAATATAGTAAATAAATATGTTTCTAGCAAGGTTTTCTCATATTATGAATATTAAATGATTTAGATGAAATATATAAGCATGAAAATAATGGGTTGTTATAAGTTGTATCAGAGAAAGGTTTAGTTATCCTTTGGAAACTAGGATGATAAAACCTTTATAAGAATACCTAATAGAATTTATATATATATGTTACAATAATATAATTCTGGTACCAATGATGAATAAAAATGATTAATCCTTTGGGTCATATACTTAAATTTTATTATAAATTTATATTTATTTCACACTAGGATTATTTTCGCTCACACTATTATTTTTGGGTTTTAGACTATGGATGGAAGAAGTAGGATTCATGTTAATGGTGAATGCGATGGAAAATGGAATGATCTTTATCATGAGAATCCCAATTAAATTGGATTCAAAAGGGTAATCCTTTTTATTATGCATAACCAGTAATCTCCAAATATTATCATCAATCTCAACTTTAGTAAGTTTCATAACCCATCTAATTAGAGAAAGATGGTGATTCCTAGTGAATACAAAGGAAGAATCCTCATGTAAATATTATGGGAAGAGTTATCAAGGTTAATTATTCAATAGAACTAGAATTTTATTTGGGTGTGGAATGGAAAGACACAAATTAAGTAATTTCATAGGAAAGGTAATAGGATCAGTTAATACAGTGGATGAGAATAACAATTTTTGTAAGTAAAAACTGACCGTAAAATAATTTACACCTGGAATGTATGGGTATTATAGAAATTGATGTACAAGGGGTAATTATACTATAGTGAATTATCATGTTAGTGTGATTAGTCATTATATTTTCTAGGATTAAGTGACTATGTATGATATATTAGATGAAGTAAGTGTTATAAAATATAATAATTAATCATTATTATTTGATTTAGAAGTAAGTTGAATGATTCTGTGTTTATGTATTGGAATTCATGGATGATATTGTAGAAGGTAATTTAAGGTATTATAGAATAATGAATCATATAATTATTTTTACACTACATAATTTCCATAAGTATTTTAAAGTATATGTTTAATGGTATTGGTGACCATGGAATGCGATTAAGGTGGTAAGGTGATATTTTTGGGGAACAATTGATTTAGTGAAGGATAACTGTTAATTTTTACATTATATTGGGATAATAATCAGATAAATAGATTTTTTATTGTGATGAAATAAATTATATAGTATTTATGATTTTGTAAATCATTTATAATTTGATGAAAAGGTTTTTTATTGATTAATTTTATTGAATTTTTTGATTTATTATATGAGGAATGAATTATTTTTTGAATGAACACATTTTTTCAATATGTTATTTAGATAATTCAATTTATTACCATGTATCAGTAAAATATATGATAATAATATTCATATGTTTTTTGGGTGAAAATGAAGAGATACATCTAGTTGTTTGAGGGATAAATGATATATTTATTTTGAAAATTTACTGACCTTATTTTGAATGTTTTGGATTTCAATCATTTGGAAGTTTAATAAGGTTAACAATTTTTAAAATTTTTTAAGTTTAAATTTGGATTTTTTATATAGATTAATATATTACATAACATAATAATGATTTTTTCAAATTAGTTAACTTGTTCTACCATTTGTTTATGATGATAATTAGATATATAAGAATTGAGTTTTCATCCCATTAGAGATCTTATGACTGTCTAGTACATAAGGAATTAAAATTTATACATCTTCTCATAGAATAAGTGATGAAGGAAAGATTTGTTAAGGTCTAACCAAAGAGTTATATTTTACTTTGAAATTAAATCAAGTAAGTATATATTGCAAAATGATTTTGAAATAAAATTATATCGTATTATTATCTTTTTTGATGATATGAGTGAACTTTATCTGATATATTTGGTGTATGGTAATATTATTTATACATATAATGATCATTTTATCAATCTTTATCCACTAGAACATTATAGTTATAACTATTTATGTGATAATATTTTCACTTCCCATAAATGTTCCCTAAATTAGAGCCCTAGTTTTGTGGTGACATTCACCTTTTTTATCTTACCTCTTTTATTGGGATGATCTATTAACCCTTTTTAAGATTTATATTTCAATAAAAGGAATTATAAATTATCCAAAAATTATATTGAAATTTTAATTTCAAATTCAATGGATACCATTTTTTTTGAAGTTCATGAGTATATCAGGATGGTAACATAACGACTGGCTCTTCCACCGAATCTCCCTAATGATCATGATGTGTTCCATGTATTTATTATAAGGAAGTGAATATATAATGCTTCAGAATTAATTTACTCAAAAGTTATATTGAATGATAAATTTCATTACTATTTAGAATAACTATTAACGATAATGTATGTTAGAGGTAAAGATCTATGATATAATACCTCTCTCCAAGTAATTTTTTTAGCAAAACCACCAATTTGATGAAGCTATATGTGAATATAAGGATTTGATAAGGCATATATATCCACATCTATTTATATCCAAGTGATTAATTTTGAGGTAGAAATTGATTTTAAGTGGTTATGGTGTAGAACCTCATGATTTTATGGGATGTCACCTTTTAAATTAATTTAATCTCTTTGATAGCTTACATTGAATGAAACACATAGCTTAAATTGAATACATTTTTTTTATTTTAATAAAACAATTATAACCAAACCATTGAATTTTCAAGAATGAATAGTATTAACCCCATTATGAAATATATTCTATTCCAACTCATTACTAATTTGTTAATTTATGCTTAGTAAGTAAACACATATTTTTTTAGAAAAGTCAATTTGTTCTTCAAATATTTATTTCTTTAAATAAGTAATTTATATTACATTCATTGAGAATGTAAATATAAAAACATTTTTGTAACTTTTATAAAATAAATATGATAAAATTAATTTCATTATTAATTCATTAAATCAAATTTAACTTATAGTTATTTTTTTCAAATTCTATGAAAGGATTTATTTTCAATTGAAAATTGAAATAATTGATTTTTATAAAAGAATAATTTAATTAATTTTGAAAGTCACTTTATAAATTGAAATCGATATAACTGTATCTTATGTAATATTTAGGTATATATAATGTAATTAATTACATTTAAATAATTTATATACCTCATTTTAGTATTAGTACATTGTAGGGATTAAAAATAAAATTTTCTAAAAGATTTGTTTCCTTTCATTTTGAATATTTTATTTTAAATACATTGTGTGGAAATTCTATGTGATAAATTTATAAAAATTTATTCCAAATTTTAATTATTTGGTGTGAATTACGTTATATGGCCATTTATTTTTTAGGTATAAAAAATAACATTATAAAAAAAGATTTACCATAGTGTAAGGAAAATAATGTAGTGCGTTAAAGTTAAAAGGTAAATGATTCAAATACCAAAAATCAAAATTTTTAATGAGTAGTTTCATTCATTAAAGACCATAAAATACCTTGAAAATAATAATAATTCGTCAATTTCTTTGAATTAATTCCACCAAAATGTGTGTTTCTTTAAATATAAAATAATTGTTATTTAATCACATAAAACCAACTCAACTCATGTATTAATACCACATATCATGATACCCCTTCACATAAAAGCCTTGAAGATCTAAAAATATATTCCAAATCCTCTCTCCAACCCTATATTCTTCTATTATCTTGAAAATACTAATTCCGAGCTCTATAATCGGTCCCCTCATGAGGTGATATTCCAGAGGTAACTTTCTCAAACAACATCTCTTAATTTGTTTCCTTTTTCTATCATCCCTTCAACTCCTTCAACCACAAAACAATAGTAAATCCAATATCATGTATATAATAGACTAATATATTTATAATATAATATAATATATTCATTCATTTTCTTATATCCTGTTATTCAATGAAACAAAACCATTGTATAAATTATGGACTCTAACCGTCTATGTGAAAAATGATTTTGGTCATTTTACATTACCACCATCCAAGATGTTCAAAAATGTATTATTATGGATAAATATTATTTTAATAGGTATATAATAACCTATTTAATTATATATACCTAATATATAAACATAATATTAAATAAATTGAAACTAGTTCATGATGTTCAGAAAAAACCACCTAAATAAATTAACATTTATCATTAATGTTTTCTCAAATTGGACATCCTCACATAAGAAAGAAAAATGATATATGGGACCATTTAAACTTATGGAAATGAATTAATACCAATTTATTTCACAAATAAATATTTATTTTCATTTGATATGAACACCCATAATTATACACAAGTGAATAATCCCTGAAACCATGAACTAAATGCTCCCAGAACATTGAACATAATGAAATATTATTGATGGAAAGATCGTAAGATGTTATAAAAGAATCATATAAAATATTATAAATATTAATATAGTTCTACAATTAGTTAATAACATTATATAAAACATTATTTGTAAATTTAATGTATAAAAAACTAAAGGGAATCGTAATGTAAGGGTTTCTCAGCTTACTTTTTCTTATGTGTGATATATTCCTTATTCAACAAGTATTTTTTTAATTTATATACTTATATATAATATCTCATATTAGGAATCTTATTTAATTAATGTAATTAAAATTTTCATTTTATAATTAATACTTTTATGGTCCACATGATTCAACTGATCAAAAAGTGTATGGGATTTCATAACTCAATTTCTATTCATTGGGTTAAATTTCAACCTCATTGATTATGAAATTTTAGTATTATGTGGGGGATAAAATTTTAATTCATTATGTTGTATTCAAACTGTTTTTATATGTACTCTCATATGATAAACATAATTGAATTATTATATTAATACTCCCTTTAATGATAGGATATTTATGAGGGATTTTCTTTTAAGCATTATCTTTTAAATATTTCCCATATAAAACACATTTTAATCCATGTTTATTTCATCTGAAATAATTTCCAAAAATGATTTTGTTGTTCTTTTATGAATTTTTGAATTTATCATTACTCATGTTAAATGTTTTAAAAAATGGTTTGAAAGGATTTATTTTCATATTATAAATATGGTTCTTTGTGTCTTATCTAACAATAATACGAAAATAGTATTTTAACTTATAGGGAAAGAGTGGTTTTTACTTACATCATGAGACATTAATACATTTATATTTACATTACAAGATTATAATGCTATTTTCAATGAAAATTTTTTCCTTTATAATTTCTTGACCCTCTAAAAATAAATGATTTGAAAATGTAAATGTTAATTTATTTTTCATGATTTATTTCAAGTGATTTTTCAAAATCAAATTTCTATCAATGATAAAATTAAATTTTTTTACTTGTGAATTATTAGAGATATGATCCATGAAGACCATCAATATTATTTCTCTATATGGTTTATGTTTTTGATGTTTATGAATCTTCTTTCTTTTAGATGTGTTATTTTATGATGAAATGTTTATGAAAATCATTTCATTACATGGGTTCTGATATCATCAATGACTTATGACATTGTAGAACACATATATATGGTTTTCATTATGTGATGGTTACTATGTTATAACCACTTATTTTGGTTATGTTGTGCATACGGAAGATTTGTACTTTATACCCAATGAGGCGTAAAACCAATATCTCCCTCCATGTGTGGGGTAATAATTTACATATCATGATATATATAGGACTAAAATAGAATATAAATGTGGTTTACTAGGATATTAATGAAACATGATGTAAAATCTGTTCAGTAAGACATTATTAAAATGGGAAATGAACTCGGTTTAATAAGGGACTTTTCCTTCCATGATGTTCTTGGGAGTGAGTCTTGACTACAATGATAGTTTTGGGAGAGAGCCCCTTCCATGATGAAGAAAGGTCTTCCACTAGGGATGGTGGTGTTTATCATCAAGGAGCTGTAACTGCCCATAGATTTCACTAATATGATTGGAAAATGATCCTTGACTACTAAGGGAATGGTTTTCTTTTCATATGTATGTGTAAAAATTACATGTATTATTCCAATGTTAACCTTTCCAGGTTTATGTTATTTTATGATTCATGTCTTATACAATTCTATTATTTATTCCATAACTCATTATTATTATCTTTGATATGTAGTTTATAATTTTCAAATTTTATATTCATTTTCTTATTAACTTATTCTTATATTATATGTTTATACACCCCTTGTTATCCCTTAATGAGCATGTTATATCACCAATTTCTATTTTTTATTTTCATAATGATTTGGAGAACGATATTAAGTATGATGTGTCAAAGAAAAGTTCTAGATATGATTAAATAATTGGGAAATTATGTAGAGTCTTTATTAACCAGTTGAATATGTTCCCATGTATCTAAATACACTAAACCCATATGATTCTTATGTTTTTTGTATTATAATAATTCAACTATTTAAATGTAATACATATTCATGAAATGAATTTTTTCTCATAATAACCATCAAAATCAGCTTAATCACCAATTCTATTTGGATGATCGTATCCATAAAACATAGAAAACCTCATTATATGGAGCATATGTATCACTAGACAACCACTTTTCATAAAAAAGATCCATTTTATGAAGAACATCATAATAAAATAAATAAATAAAACAAAATAAATTAATACAAATTACAGAAAAACAAGACCCACAATCCATAATGAAAATATGGAAAAGTATAAAATTCTAGAGATTTATATGGTTCAGATGACTTTGGTCCTCATGTATGCCAAGAACACCACCTATAATTTATCATATAATGAATTCATTATATCATTAAATGTAAAATAAGAAATATAATTCACTAAAAATACACAAAATCAACAGGAAAAATCATATAAGAAAAACAAACCAAATCGAAATACCTTCACAAATGCTCAATATCACCTAACAATACTCAAGACGATCTATAAATATTAGCCTAAGTGATATTTAAGGCTCTTAATCCTTGATGTATCCAATTAATAATGTTTTATAGGATTTGGTATGAGTGTATTCATTAATAGAGACAATAACATATTATTTCCTCTCCGAACCATTTCATTCTCTATCTTGATTTCTCTCAGTAATCGATTCATTATCCAATTTATTATAAAAAAAATAATTCCCTAGGAATATATAAATATGAATGAATAAACATTTTTAATATATATTCATTTTAATTTTAACATAATTTAGTATTGTGGAAGAAATAAGTCCATTAAAACCAAATAGATGCTGCTATATCAATATAAAAATATGATGTGTCATGGTATGCTACTTAAACCCCCTAAATATTTTAGGCAATATCCATGAAAAGGTAATCATCCTTAGATAAAAATACCCCATGGTAGGTCAATTAAGATGAAAACAACATAAGGGTCATCACTATCTTGGGAAAAGGATACATAACACCCATTATCCTTATATAAAGGTAAGTACCACATCATATAAGGGAAAACCTACATCACAACGTATCATATATGGGTAACACACCCCTCACATAGGTGGAAAAATTCCCCAAATGAATGTAAACCAGCCTCACAAAATTGTAATCCATCCTCATTTAAGTGTAAAATAAAACCCTGGAGAGACACAAAAAAATATTAAAAAAATAATAAAAAATGAAATGAATGAAGAAAAAACAATATGAAATGAGGAAATTAAACACTTGGAATCAGTAAAATAAAAAATAATATATATTAATCTATAATAAAAAACATTCCATATTTAATATATCCAAAAAATGAGAAATAAAATTTGAAGAAAGAAGAAATGTTTAAGAAACCCAATATTACCATATCGTGTCACCTATTTCATATAAATTTCACTAAAAAAAGAAGATGATATATTATTATTGACCAAGACTGCTCTTTTTTTCAGATAACATAGTGGAAAATATATAACGATACCGACCCATATTATATTATCAATTACTAAATGAATTCTCAAAAAGAGAAAAACAATCTAAATAGCATTATCGAAATGAGATAACTAACCATATACATATATTGACCAAAACTAGTATTTAATTATATATTTTCCCTCAAAAAATGGCCGTATTCTTCCAAAAACATCATTTGGACCTAAAAAAAAACATATTAGAAGAATACGTAATTTACTAAGAAGAAAAAAAAGATCATAGATATGAAAGATCAAATGATGACAATAAAAGTAGTAGTAATGAAAGAATCAACAATAACATTAACATGATATTATAGAAGCCCCAACATGATCTTAAACAGCTAACCCAGAAGTCGTACTATCACACCCTTCTAATATAGGTACCCTGAAATCCACATGTTGAGCCAATTATTGAATCCAAGAATATGTAAAACCTATAGATCTACCAAACTATAAAACAAAGGATTCTAATGAACTTAGAGTATCTTAGTATTCTCATAACTAGTGTATACCATGTTTTACTAAGATACATAATCCTTAGATACATTCTCGAGGTAGTATCTCTTAATGTGTATGACTATTAATCACTAATATAAAATTAAATACCATAACAAAAATACAATTACTATTCTCTTAATAATTACTTTTGAGGTCAAAATTTATATTGATAAACTTAGGAATAAAGCTCAACTCATTAGTTTCTATCTTCAAACCACGCATATGTTGTAACTCCCCGACCCTAGATTCCTAGAGTCAATTCATTATTTTAATACATTGGCCTGATTATAAGGAATCAAGTCCTAAAAGGCCGATCTGATTAACAGTATTGGGAAATATATTACATACATGAACGTTACATTACATTTCTAACATAAAACACAAAAAAATCCTTTGAGAATGCCATTGTTCCATTATATTAACCCTTCATTTCAAACATAAAATACTTATTGGGATCTTGGGAAAATAAAAAATAAGAAAGGGGTGAGTTCAGATGATCAGTAAGGGTAAATAATTTAGTGGAATCTATAAACATTTATGGCAAGATGTGTAATAAAAACAATATCCTTTTAAACATAAACATGAACATAATATGGAAAAAATAAATCAAACATTACCACATAAACATGCACATAGATATTATACTAGTTGAATAATAACATTTAATAACTAATTTCATAATGAGAGAATGTATAGTACTAGACATTCATTTCTGTGTCAAGGCCTCGTACCAGAACCTAGAGGATAACTATAACCGGACCCAACCTAGAGAGCCTCTCTTACTGGACTCCAACCCAGAGAGACTCTGTACCCAGACTCTAACCCAAAGAGCCTCTGTAACCGGACTCCTACTCGGAGGTTCTGCTATATCCAGACCCTAAATGGGAGGGCTTACATTTACCGACCCCCAACCTGGAACAAACAAGTTCAATACATTCATCTTATGAAAATGTTGAAATATAACATAAACATTCATATTAAAACTAGTGTATGAAATTTAAATACATTAACCATAAATCATGTATCACTAAAAATAACTAATACACAGTCAAAGATATCACAAAACCTTCAATAAAATATGGAAGATTTTTATCATAATAAATCAACTTCAAACAATCAAAAAATTTATCGAAGGATGTGGACATATATGAAATCAAAACTATTTGAGAGAAATATCTCTTTATATTTTGAAATCATCTAAGAGTCACGAAATTATAAAGAAAAAATTTATTTTGAAAATATTCTAATAATATTGTAAGGGATGATTCAACGATGTTACAAGGGTATAAAATAGCTGCACCTACAGTATATGTTAAAAAAACATTCTTACATTAATTTTGTCGAAAAGGTCATAAAGTACCTTGTTTGGAAAATGATGGAAATATTTCTTTATAAACATATTATAAAAATTCAAACAAGGATATAAATGAATTTATCCCATAGTCTATTAAATATTAAATATGTTTTGAAATAAATTTTTAAGAAAACACTGATGTGGATTATAAAGAGGTCCTAGAAGATAATTACATATAAACAATCTCGGATAATCAAGAGATTGTGTAATTAACCCTTACATTGCACTTTTCCTTGGTTGAGGGTATGTCAACCTCTTATATAATAGTTAAATCATTGTTAATAAATTATACAAGAACCATTTACATAATTATGATATCATATATGATCCATTTATGAATTTATACTGCCCATTTAATAATGATTTCCATGTTAAATTAAAATTTTAGGTAATAATCACTTTCTTTATCGTACGTGTTTTAACTTATTATTCCTGATCATATCATTTAGATCATGATTTAAATACTTCTAGAATATAATAATTTATTTATATATCAAATAATTTTAGAATATAAATATTTATAATAGATAGATATATGTAATGGAAGGAACTGTTTATAGAGATGGTATGTCATTTGTACGCAAAAATGTTGTTTCCATTTTCATATTGTATTGAACGGAAGTAAGATAATAAGATATATGTAAGTATATATATATATATATATCTAGTAGAATTATTATGTATTATATTACCTAATTATTAATAATATATATTTTTATAATCATTGTTGAATGGTCATCATGGAAATGACTCTCATCGCGTCATGGAGATGGTAATCCGTACGTACGCACGAGCGACTATATCATTATATTGATGGATAAATCATATGTAATTGGATGGTATATCATATATAAAGAATAATTAACATGTTATATTTATTATTTACATCATTTATACTCATTATTATTGTAACACCCCAAGATTTCACGATACGCTTCTCTTTCAATAAAACAATAGCTTGCATTGTACGCAACTTCGAGATTTTAACACACCAACACCAATAAAACTAGCCTTTATGAATAGTAATACCTACTTTTTGAAATTATATAAATTTTATCTTTCAAAATGGACTTCTTTTTTGGATTCGTAATATCAAAATTATCCTATGTTGAATTTTTGGTATTTTTCTGAGAACTTCCAGTTTTTTATTAATAGTGAAAAATAGTTAAAAACAACTTTTTAAATATAAACAATTTATAGTGATAAATTATACTATTGAGTGGTTTTAAAGTATAATTATAATATAATTTTACCATTTTATCCAATGGTGGCCATTAGAATTAATTTAACTTTGAAATTGGACATAAACAATTGTCAATCTTTTTATTGTTATTGTTTCTTAAAAACTCGATTTTTGTTTTGACAACGAGAATTAATTATAAAATTAATTAATGGAACTTATAGTATTGGAATTTTTTAAAATATACATCATTTTGGAATTCGGAAAGTCAATTATAGCTTACATTGAATTTTGGTATTTTTCTGAAAAACTTCAATTTTTGATGAATAGTGAAACCACTAAGTGGTAGTTAAAAAACTTATTTTTCGTTTAAATGAAACTTGACCATTTATGTGATTTTATTTTCAAAAATATGACAGAAATGGTTTTCATTAGGAAGTAAAATGTGGTTCAATGGTATTAAAATAATTTTTTGGTGAATAGTAACTTTAAAGTTTTATTAATCGCGATAAAAGGTAAATAGTGAAATTTAAGGTAAAAATGATATTATAAAAATATGAAAATATCATGACACTTGTATTACCCTTACTGGATGAGTCATGGCCGACCAAGAAAATCCATGGGTCAACTTGGGGACCCCATGAATCCACTTGGGTAAGAAAATGACATTAATAACTTTTTTATTTAAAGTAAAAATACAATTGTCACAAACATGTGTTATCTTAATAAAAAAATTATTACATGGGGTTATATAAGTTAAAATTTAGACTATAAATATTCTTTGGAAATCTAAAAATATTTTATACATCATGATATTTTTTATATAATTTTTAGACATTAAATAAATTAAAATTTTTATGACACCATGATGATGTAGCGATTACCTCATTAATTAACGATTTAAATAAAATGAAAAGATAATGTAAAATATAAGACATAAAATTGCCAAAAACCTATTGGATGGGTGGATTTAGAACCCTTATCACCTTATCGTAGAAATATATAATTGTGGGACCTTTGAAATCCTAAAATCACTTCGTAATAATGTAACATTTCATGACTTTCCAAGAGTGCCTCTCCTATCATCTTATAAAAGGCCCACATATCTACCACCTTATTCACACCATCAAAGCCATTTGGCTCGGCCAAACTCTGCCCAAATACTCTCTCAACTTTTCTATCTTACTCCTAGAAGCCCCACTTTGGGTAGAAGTCTTCTCAAGGAAGCCTTTGGCTCAAATCAAAAAGAGTTACCCGATTTTAAGGTAATGTATTCTCTTATGTTCTTTTGTTTTATTTTTCTTCTCCAACCCCTTAAAATCTTTTTATTACGTTATTTTGTAACAAAAAAAGTATATAAAATATACTAGGATTTTTTATGAGAAGTATTTGATTTAAAATTACACACACCTCTGTTTAATGGTAAAAGCTCATACTGTTTTTGTGGGTGGCGAAATACTGCCTCACGAAACAATGATTGCTCAATTTTCTTTTAACACCACTCATGGTGGAAATTATGATGACACTATTTTTTATATATGATATATATTATGTTTATGTTTTCCTTATGCTTCTGTATTTTTCATTTATGGTAAACCTTTATGATTTCCATTATGAGTAAACGCGATAATTTCATTTTAGGAAGTGTGGACTACCGCCCCTCAAAGTGATTTGAATCGTTAATGCCATATGTGGGATGTGTAAAGGATGGATTAAATGATATCATATATGATATTATACTGTAATTATAATATACCTTTATATCATTATGATTTCATTCCATTAAATAAGAAATAGAAATGAAAGTAGCGTTCCTGCGCACGTACGACTTACCGTCTCCATGAACGGTGCATTTCATTTCTTACCTCTAAATGTTACTTAATATTATGAATGAATGTATATAATGGATATATATGATATATATGATATCTAAATCATGAATATAATTCTGGATATAATGGTAATTTTACCACATGGACAACTTGTAATTATAAGAAGTTTATTTTTGACTCAAGTACCAAAGATCGACAAAACGACCATTATTAACATAAATAATTACATAATTTTCATAACATTGTAATAAGTGATATAAAGGGAATAATAAACTTGAAAAAGGTTCATATGGAATTATAAATTAACTATATTGTATTATTCATGATGTTAAAGAACGGTCGACTCAAGTCAGACATGAGGTAAGGGAACTTCCTAACCCAATTTCCGTTCTTTGGGTTAATCTCATACTTTCAAATTATGTCATGATATTATTATGTCCTATATTGTATTTTTACATTATTTATGCATACTTATAGTGAATAAACATAATAGATCTATTTTATTTAAAAAATTATCTTTGTATGGACTTCATCTCAATCTCCTTTCATTGAGGCATACATTATTTTATACACAACTTTATTTTATACAGTGTATAAACACCTATGAATTTGACGGTTATTCAAAATGAATCTTTTTTATATGAAGCATTTTACTAAATTACAAAAGTGAATGTTTTTTTCATACCTATCCGGCGACAATGACTTCTATTCCGCCGTGACCATTATTTGAGTTTCGTCTTCCAATACATGCCATAACTTTATTTAAATGAAAAATAAATACCAAGATTTCATTTTCTTTTATTTTGGTATTGAAAATGGTTTTGAAAGTGATTTTATTATATCAATGTGTTGTATTGGTATCTTGTGACTGAAATGTGGAAATGTTATGTTTCTTTGATGCATGTTTTATGTGATACGATTATGTTATGGTTTAAGATATGTTTAAACCTATTCATATGAGGAATGCATTGGACTTACTAAGTGACGGATGGAGGTCACTATATCTCATTGATGCATCGGTAGGTCTCATGATACAAACTAGTGTCTTGGCATGAGGCCTTGACAAAATCTTATTTGTAGTCTTGGCATGAGGCATTGGCTACGTGGTTATGATAGTCTGGAATTATGCATTCCATCACAATGAATGTGGTTATTGATATTGCATGTGATTATTCGACTAGTAGAATATCCATGGGAATAAGTAAATGGAATTATTTTATTTTATTGTATCCATATTATTATGAAGTTCAAGTTTAAAAGGCTTTTGTTTTAGTTATACATTGAATAAAATGTTTATGTTTATTTATGAAAGTTTCCGCTGTATTGTTATAATTACGGAGCATCTGAGCTCACCCCTTTCAATGTTTTAATTTTTCCAAGATGTGATGAAGTATATTATGAATGACCTACAGGGATATTATGAAGGGATATGAAGAGAAGATGTTTTTTTTGTTCTGTTTAACATTATGATGTAATGTAAGACATATGAATGTATCTAGTGTTGCAAGGCCACTAAACAAATTGGTCTTTCGAGACTTGATCTTTTGTGATCATGCCAATGTTACGCAATAATGCACCGACTCAGGGTAACTAGCGTTGGGGCATTAAAGTTGTTATTAGAGGCAGTTTTTTACTAAACTTGGAAGCTAGATTTAGAAAATATCTGGTTAGAGCACATAGCCATAAGATAGACTTTTAGGATTAGTATAGAATAACATACTAAAATTTTGGTATTGTAAAGATTTTGTGAGTTTTCTGAGAAATACATCCTTGTCTAGATACGAGAAGTTAGAGGTGGATCTAGCACAGATGTACCTAGGGGTAAATCCCAAAAATACCTCTCTGAGCTAGAATCAAACGGGAACTGGTGCACGACAACGAGCCTTACTGCACTCTTGGTTACGAAACTCCTGGGGGATATGCTTAGGATAATTCTCATTTTCTTTACAAACCATTATGAAGGGTTTATGAGTATATACTTCCTGAAAGAAAATATTTTTATGATTATAGTTCATTTAATGTTAAGTGTTTTACAGGTATGGAATTATGTATTTTGATTCATAAACTATTCTAGTTTATGCCATTGTTTAGAAATTGAACCTATTAGAAGGAATGTAAACTGTATCAATGCACGCACTCCATGTAGGGATTATCCTCCTGCTCAAGATCACTATAGTGGAGCTGGAGATAAAACGGGTGCTGATCAACTTATCCCATACTGGGACAACTCACTCAGGTTATGAATAATAACCTTACTCGTATGGAGCACCATGATCCACAATGTGGAGGATCAATGTTAGACCTATTCATGAAGCAACAACCAGCAAAATTTAATGGGGGTAAAAATCAATTAGTAGCTGAGTAATGGATAAACTCCTTAGTGAAGATATTCCACGCCTTGGGGAGTAGTGAAAGGGAAAAAGATATCATGATAGTTTACCGCCTCACTGGAGATGCTGATCAATGGTGGTCATTGATTCAAAACACCAAGGAAGATGAGAGTTCAAAAATCTTTTCTTAGAAAAATACATTCCTCATGACCATCGAGCAGATATGGAAAGGAAATTTCTGAGTCTGAGACAAAAGGAGGATGATAATGTCGCAAAGTATGAGGCCAACTTTACAAGGTTAGCAAGGTATGCTGTAGATTATATACGTAACCCAAGAAGTAAGATTGATCTTTTCTTTGATGGGTTAAAACCGTTTCTTTGTCGAGCTGTAGTCTCACAATCATTCTCATTGTATGAAGATATAGTCTCATATTCCATCAAGACAGAAAAGGAATTATACAAATCTTATGAAAATAAATTAAAGAAAGAGAAGAAGAGAATGGTGGAACAAGAGACAGATAAAGGGAAAAAGGGAAAGAAGGATTTTCCATTATGCAATAATTGTGGGAAGAATCACCCTGATACTTGCCTAAAAAGAATGGGAGTTTGTAATAAATGTGGAGAAAAAGGTCACCAGGTTCGTGATTATAAGGGAAAGAAAGAGGCTATCAATGTTGAATGCTACTGTTTTAGGAAAATGGGGAATTATGAAAATGATTTTCCTAAGTATCAGGGAAACTTACCTCATAAAAGGCCAAGGGATCAAGGAAAATCTTATTTTCTTACTACAGATGAAGAGGAATAATTAATGTATTGGTGCTTTTGGACTCAAGGATTATATTATAGTTATAAGAATAATGTGATATATATAAGGATTGTACTACAGTACTTGTTGTTTTCATTAAGGTTTTAATATGATGAAGGCAATCATATTTTTTTATGTGACAATAAGAGTAACTTTACTTTATTTGAGGAATCAGATGATACAATTGATTTTGGAATTTAGAGACCTTTTAGAGAAAGTATGGACATAGGTATTTTGGATAACATTAATGGTTGGAATAGATTACGTTGAACATTGGATAGTATTGTTTAAGGTTAAAACATTTCTGAAGACTATTTTTTTGGAATATTATAATACTATAGTTTTAGAAAAAGGATAGCCTGTAGGTTGGGGATAACCCGTCGCGTCGGACAAAGCAGTAGGAATCGAACCCACAACCATAGTGCGACAGACCTTTATTACCTACCACTAGCCTACAGGAAGTAACTGGTTATTACAAAATAGTTTTCCTAATCTAAATGGTATGTGTTAATATATGGAACCTTGTACGATTAGGATAAATTTAATATTTTTGAGTTCTATTATCTTTTTGAGTGAAGGATGGGTTTGTGGTAAAGATTTATTAAAGAATGAAAGTCTACATGACAAGTACGTATATTTCCTTATGTTATTATAAAATCTATTAAATAAACTCCTCAACATTATAAAAGGTTACTTAAACCAAAAACATTGTCGGTTAACTTTTCCTACTGGGGAATCAATGATCGTTTAACCAATCACAAGTTTTTGATTTTCTTGTAGTTAAATTTATCCTAACCCTGTTTTCTACAACTCTCCATCAGATCTTGATGGTTTGTTTTTCCTTCATATCCATATTTTCATATAATCATAGTATGGGCTATCTCGGGTGACCATTGTACTTCTCTTTCTTTCTTTTAAAGTGATATTTTTATTAACCCTATCTCTGATATGGGTTTTCCACAAAGGTATTTTCTATTTTCAAACTTTTATTTTCAAAGAAAAATTTTAAATTTCCAGGATGCAATTTATTGAAGGAGGGGAGAATGTAACACCCCAAGCTTTCACGATACACTTCTCTTTCAATAATGCAATACCTTGCATTGTACGCAACATCGAGATTCTAACACACCACAACCAATCAAACTGGCCGTTATGAATTGTAATACAAAATTTTTGAAATTTTATAAATTTTATCTTTCAAAATGGACTTCTTTTTTGAATTTGGAATATCTAAATGAGCCTATGTTGAATTTTTGTTATTTTTCTGAGAACTTCCAATGTATGATTAATAGTGAAAAATACTTAAAAACAAATTTTTAAATAAAAACAATTTATAGTGATAAATTATACTATTGAGTTGTTTTAAAGTATAATTAGAATATAATTTTACCGTTTTATCCAATGGTGGTCATTATAATTAATTTCACTTTGAAATTGGACATAATCAATTGTCAATCTTTTGATTGATATTGTTTCTTAAAAACATGCTATTTGTTTTGACAACAGGAATTAATTATAAAATTAATTAATGCAACTTATAGGTTTGGAATTTTTTAAAATAGACATAATTTTTGAATTCGGAATATCAATTATAGCTTAGGGTGAATTTTAGATATTTTTCTGAAAAACATCAATTTTTGATGAATACTGAAACCACTAAGTGGTAGTTAAAAAACCGATTTTTTAGTTAAATGAAACATTACCATTTATGTGATTTGATTTTAAAAAATATGACATACATGGTTTTAATTAAGAAATAAAATGTGGTTTAATGGGATTAAAATAATTTTTTGGTGAATATTAACTATTAAGTTTTATTAATCGCGATTAAAGGTAATTATTGAAATTTAAGGTAAAAATGATATTATAAAAATCTGAAAATATCATGACACTTTTCATACCCTTATTAGATGAGTCATGGACGACCAAGAAAATCCATGGGTCAACTTGGGGACCCCATGGAGCCACTTGGGTAAGAAAATGAAATTAATAACTTTTTATTTAAAGTAAAAATAAAATTGTCACAAACATGTGTTGTTTTACTAAAAAACTTATTACATGGGGTTATATAAGTTAAAATTTCTACTATAAATATTCATTGGAAAGATAAAAATATTTTATACATCATGATATTTTTTATATAATTTTTATACATTGAATAAATTAAAAATTTTACGACACCATGATGATGCAGCGATTACCTCATTAATTAACGATTTAAATAAAATGAAAAGATAATATAAAATCTAAGACATAAACTTGTCAAAAACCTATTTTGTGGGTAGATTTATAACCCTTGTCACCATATCCTAGAAATATATAATTTTGGGACCTTTGAAATCCGAAATACAGTTCATAATAATGTAACATTTCATGACATTCCAAGAGTTCCCCTCCTCTCCTCTTATAAAAGGCCCCCACCTCTACCACATTATTCACACCATAAAAGCCATTTGGCTCGGTCAACCTCTACCCAAATACTCTCTCAACTTCCCTCTATTACTCCTAGAAGCCTCACTTTGGGCAGAATTCTTCCCAAGGATTCCTTTAGCTCAAATCAAATAGAGTTACCCGATTTTAAGGTAATGTCTACTCTTATGTTATTTTGATTTATTTTTCTTCTCCAACCCCTTAAAATCTTTTTATAACATTATTTTTTAACAAAAACAGTATCTAAAATATATTAGGATGTTTTTAAGAGAAGGATTTTATTTACACTTACACACACCTCCGTCTAATGGTTAAAGAACATACTATTTCTGTGGGTGGCGAAATACTGCCTCACGAAACGTTGATTGTTCAATCTTCTTTTAACACCTCTTATGGTGGCCATTATGACGACACTATTTTTTATATTTGATATATATTATGTTTATGTTTTCTTTATTCTTCTTTAATTTTCATTTATATAACACCTTTATGATTTCCATTATGGGTAAACACGATAATTTCATTTTAGGAAGTGCGGACTACCACCCCCTCAAAGTGATTTGAATCATTAATGCCATATGTGGGACATTTAAAGGCTGAAGTAAATGATATTATATATGATATTATACTGGAATTATAATATACCTTTATATCATTATTACTTAATTCCATTAAATATGAAATAGAAATGAAAGTAGCATTTATGCGTACGTACGACTTACCGTCTCCATGAACGGTGCATTTCATTTATTACCTCTAAATGTTATGTAATATTATGAATGAATGTATATACTGGATATATATTATATATATTATATCTATATAATTAATATAATTCTGTATATAATGGTTATTCTATCACATGAACAACTTTTAATTACAAGAAGTATATTTTTGACTCAAGTACAAAAGATCGACAAAACGACCGTTATTAAATTAAATAATTACATAATGTTCATAACATGGTAATAAGTGATATAAAAGGAATAATAAACTTGAAATAGTTTCATAAGAAATTTTAAATTAACTCTAATTTATTATTCAGGTGGTTAATGAACGGTGGAGTCAAGTCGGACACGAGGTAAGGGAACTTCTTAACCCAATTTCTATTCATTGGGTTAATCTCATAGTTTCAAATTATGTCATGAAATTATTATGTCCTATCTTGTTTTTTTACATTCTTTATGTGTACTTATAGTGAATACACATAATATATCTATTTTATTTAAAAAATAATATTTGTAAGGACTTCGTCTCAATCTCCTTTCATTGAGGCATACATTATTTTATAGAAAACTTTCTTTTATACCGGGTATAAACCCCTATGACTTTTACAGTTATTCAAAAAAAATCTCTTTTATACAAAGCGTTTTACTAAACAACAAAAGGGAATTTTTTTTGTCATACGTATGTGGTGACAATGACTTCTCTGCCTCCGTTACCATTATTTGAGTTTCGGGTTACACTACAGGCCATAACTTTTCTTAAAATGAAAAATAAATAAAAAGATTTAATTTTCTTTTATTTTGGTATTGAAAATGGTTTTGAAAGTGTTTTTATTATATCAATGTGTTGTATTGATATCTTGTGATTGAAATGTGGAAATTTTAAGTTTCCTTGATGCACGATTTATGTGATATGATTATGTTACGGTTAATGATATGTTTAAACCTATTCATATGAGGAATGCATTAGACTTAGTAAGTGACGGGTGGATCCTGCTATAGCTCCTCGATGCATCGGTAGGTCTAATGAGACAAACTAGTGTCTTGGCATGAGGCCTTGACAAAATCTTATTTTTAGTCTTGGCATGAGGCCTTGGCTACGTGGTTATGATAGTATGGCATTATGCATTCCATCACTATGAAAGTTGTAATTGATATTGCATGTGATTATTCGAGTAGTATAATATCCATGTGAATAAGTAAATGGCATTATTTCATTTCATTTTTTCCATATTATGCTGAAGTTCATGTTTAAAAGGCTTTTGTTTTAGTTATACGTTGCCTTAAATGTTTATGTTTATTTTTGAATGTTTTTACTATATTGTTATCCTTAATATGCATCTGAGCTCACCCCTTTCAATGTTTTAATTTTTCTTGGATGTGATGATGTATATTATGAATGCCCTACAGGGATAGTATGAGGGGATATAAAGACATGATGATTTTTAGTTTTGTTTTACTTTATGACGTAATGTAAGACTTATGAATGTATCTAGTGTTTCCAAGGCTACTAAACTAATCGGCCTTTTGAGAGATGATATTTTTTGATCATGCCAATGTTATGAAATAATGCACCGACTCAGGGTAACTGCGGTCGGGGAGTTACAATTATACCCATCCAAGTAATGACATGTTTGAATAACAAACTACACCACGACGTGCAGACGGTAATCTGTACATATGAACATATGGGGACTTTGTCATTTTTAGGATGGATAGAATAATGAATTTGGTTGTACCATTTTTATAATAACATAAAAGTATATAGAAGATACTAGATTTATTATTTTAGAATGGAAACAAAAATGAAAGAGGATGTGTAAGAAGAAAATAACTTGAAAGAGACAATGAAATATTTACCTCTTCTTTGGGTTCTTCCTTTTGAAAAGATCAAAAGAGCTTCTTAGGATGGATTTATGACCAAATTATGGCCTCTAGGATGAAGGGAGGAATTTTTGGAGGATATTTGGGTATTGGTTGGCTGAGCCAAATTGCTTTGAAGGCGTGAATATGAGAAAAGGGTGAGTTCCCTTTTATAAGTGGGGTGAGGGGCACCTTAGGAAAAGATTGAAATATTATTTTATAATAAATTCATATTCGGTTTATAATGGCTAAAAAGTATTTTATATCAAAGCTAAAGTGCGTATGTGTATAAATTTTTTCAACCAATAGGTTTTAGACATGTTTAGGTTACCATTGTAACGATATCTTTTAGATTTTACTCTAAGTTAAATAATTAATCTTTTACCGTGTCTTCTTGTATTCTTACACTATATGATTAATAAAAATACTATAAACATACAAGAGAACCTCAAGTGTGTCATAAATTAAATATATAATATTATTTAAGCCCTTTTCTGAACCTTATATTTTTAGGAATATTATAACAACCAATAAAATATTATTTTTTTTAAAAATTAATTTATTTCAATTTTGACACTATTTTGTATTTTGTTTTTTGAAAGTCATAACAACCATATAACTTCGGAAACAAATTATATAATGAAATATAACATGTCATATTAACCTATAGAATTAGTGTAATTCATAAAAAGTATCATATTAAATTTATTTTAATTTTAATAATATCAATTATTTTAATCTTTCATTAATAAGGTAATAATTGCATCATCATTATGTCATAGATAAATTAAGATATTTACTGTCTAAAAATTATAAATAAAATTCCATTATGTAGTAAATATTTTTATCCTTCTAATTAATATTTTTTGTATAATTTATCTTATTTATAACCCTATATTAAATTTTTTTTGTTACGAAAACATGAATTTAACACTTTTAACTCTTCTTTAAATTAAAAAATAAAAAATGTCCTAATCTAATCCATGTAGACCTAAATGGTCATATTTTATTCCTATGATTTTTTTTTCTAATTACACATATCCAATAGAATTAGCGCTTGTGTTAAGGTAATTAGAATATAATTTTGACCCTTAATTACCCTATTTACCTTTAACTATGGTAAATAAAAGTCAAAAGTTATTATTCACCAGAAATTATTTTCATGTTATTAAACCACATTTTACGTACTGAGTTTAACTTTTTCTCTTGGATTCTTCAAATTAAACTCATAGAAGTGGTAAAATTTTGTTTTATACAAATTTTCAAATGCTCCTAAAAGATGGGTAAAAACCGGTATAAAGTTCAATAAAATTTTACACATCCAATTTTATTATAAAAAAGATTTCAATGAATTAAGTTGAACTAATATTGTTATTATGTACCTATTTTAGCTTAAAATAAATTTAAATAAAATAATTAATTATTTTAATAAAAAGATCGTTTTAATTAATAAGGTAGTGTTTTTCATTATTTATCAAATATTGAAAGCTTTCAGAAAATACTAAAAAATCATTATAAGATAATTTTGATATTATGAATTAAAAATGTAAATCTATTTTACCAATTTTAAAACATAGATGTTTCATTAATTAATTTAAAATTAATTCCCATTGTCAAAACCAAAAGACATATTTTTAAGAAATAATAACTATCAAAAGATTGACACTTGTTTATGCACAATTTCAAAGTGAAATTACATTACATGACCATCATTATATTAAATGGTAAAAATATATTCTATTTATATCCAAACTGTTAAAATGTATAATTTAACACTATAAATAATTTTAATTAAAAAATAAGTTTTCAGTTAAAATATAGTTTTTATCACTATTCTCCCAAATATGAAGGTCTTCATAACAACACAAAAAATTTATTGAAACTTAATTATTATTTCACAATTATAGAGAAGAATTTTATTTTATCAAATTTAATATATAAAAGTTTCAAATATTGGATTTAAAAAGGGTTCTCCATTAAAAGGAGGTAAAATTTCATTTTTTGAAAAATACTCATTTTATCTGAAAAAATGAATTTGTTCTTACGTTATGTCTAAGAAACTTATAATATGGATTATAAAATTATAAGGATTATATAAAGATCAAATTTCTGTAAATACTATTCATAACTGCTTTTGAATGTCTAGTATGGTAAGTCGTGGTGCACTTGAACTCGGTGTTGCGTGTAGTTCTAGTTATTAAATTAATTTAAAGAAATAACGTACTGTGAAATCTTGGGGTGTTACATTATAACCTCCTACAATAAATTTCATCATTACAATTTGAAATTGTACTTCGAAAATAAAAGTATAAAAATAGAAAATACCTTTGTGGAAAACCCACATCAGAAATTGGGTTAATAAAATTTTTTCTTAATAAGAGGGAAAGGGAAATGAAAGGGTCACCACAAAATTATGATATTTATTAGGAGAAAATTGGTGGAAATTAGATACAAATAATTGGAGGAAAATGTTAATATTTATATGGAGTGATTGAAGTCATCAATCAAAAGAAAATGAAAAATTGAGGGCCTCAAATCATTCAATCTATGATGATTTAAAATACCATCGGTTCAACTAAACATAAGGTATTAGAATAACACACTTTTGGTTTTAGGATCCCTTCCTTAATGTTTAAGAAATAATTTATACATATAATCAGAGGAAAAATATATTTGACATGTAGAGTTTCATCTTTCAACTAATTCCTACCACAAACTCATCTTTCACTCTAAAATATTTTAAAAAATATTCTATTTATCCTAATCATATCGGGTTCCAAAAATAATGAATTTATAATTCACCTATCAGAAATTTTATAAAAAGAAACTATATTAAACAATCTAGGACATCATGTAGGCCAGTGGTAGGTGATGCACCCTTGTTTCCCTTTGGTCGTGGGTTCATGTTTCGTGGCCTTGCCGGACGCGACGAGTTGCTGCCCGAAGTATGGGCTTTCCGTTTTATAACAATCCAAAAATAATTTTCAGAATTGCATTATCCAGAATGATAGTATCCATTTTCAAACTTAATCCATTCCAACCTATGTTATTATCCAAAATACTTCTATCCAAACTCATAGTCCAAAATTTTAAGGAAGGTAAACACAATGAAGATCTTTTTTTCCATTTAAAAACTTGTGAATACCTTTATTGTGTATAGTTTTAAAATAAAGTAATAAACTGAATTACCATAAAACCTTATTGATTACATTCATTCTCTTTTATTCTTTATTGAATACTATATGCATTCCTTATACCCAAAAATTTTGAATACTCCAACAATGATGAAATAAGCAAACCATTAATTAATTCCATGGTAGTCAAGAATATCCAATATAATTTATCCAAAACAACAATATCTTATTCTAAAATTACTACCTCATTATCAAGACTATGTTAAGGATTACCATTCCCTCAACCATGTATTTTCCAAAAAGTGTAGCTTCCTGTTAAGTCACTTTTCATAGAACTATATAATCTCAAATACTCAATAAAATAGTATTGCAGTCCAGTCATTATATATCCCCATAATTCATAAAACTACTATATTGTTGATACAACACTCAAATGAAATAATTCTATAATAACAATATAAGAACACTAGTCATTCCTCTTAATCTGAGGTAGCATCATAACTTGATTATTATCCATTATCATCATTTTTGGTATACACTGATGACTAGGATATTGATTCACGTAGTGTCCCAATGCCTTGTAGATGAAGAATTTTACATTTGACACTTTTTTCTTACCCTTGAAATCATGTAACTGGTGTCCTTTTTCTCCACACTTATAACAAACTCATTCTCCCTTCAATCATTTACCAAGGTGATTATTTCCACATTTATCACATATGGGAAAATCTGTCTTTCCCCTATTCCCTTTATCCATATTTCACTCTACCATACTTATATTCTCTTTCTTCACTTCAAATCCATAGGACTCGGAGAATTATTTACTTATCCAATTAACACATGATATTATTTATTTATATGTTGAGAATACACGGGATACTATTTATCTCTTAAATGTTTGCTTAATGCCATGAATGATATGATCATTCTTACTCTTGGGATCATATGTATTGTTAGAGTTCTCATTCCTTCTACTGGGAACTATTTCTATACAATGTAATACACTAGGTCAATTTATGACTCATAATGAATAAGTCCAAATATGTAAAATACCTAACTAAAATTGAACAGTTTATGGATATAATTAGTAATCCTAAAAATATTTTCTTTGAGGAGGTATATACTCATAAATCCTTCATAATGATTTTTGAAGAAAATGAGAATTTTCCTTAGCGTATCTCCCAGGAGTTTCATCACCAAGAGTGCAGCACAGACTGTTGTCATGAACCAGTTCCCGTTCAAGTCTTGCTCAAAGCGGTGTTTTTGTGTTTTACCCCTGGGTACATCTGTGCCAGAGTAGCCTCTACTAGCTCGTATCCAAACAAGGATGTATTTTCTTAGAGAACTCAAAAAATCTCTACATTACCAAAATTCTAGGAAGTTATTCTATACAAATCATTAAATTCTATCTTAGGGTAATGTTCTCTAATCAGAGTTTATCTAAATAGAGTTTCCAAGGTTATTGCGAATCTTCCTCTAATACCAACTATAATACCCTAACCCTAGATTCCCAGATTTATTGAATTATTTTAATACATTTTCATGATTACAAGAAATCATGTCCTGAAAGACCGATCAGTTTAGCGGTCTTTGAAAATAGATTACATACATGAACGATACATTACACTTTCTAACATACAACACAAAAAAATCCTTTGAGAATTCAATTGTTCCCTTATCTTAAACCTGCATCTCAAACATAAAACACTTCTTGGGATGTTGGGAAAATAATAAATAATAAAGGGGTGAGCTCAGATGCTCAGTAAGGGTAAATAATTTTGTGGAATCTATAAACTTTTATGGCAAGATTTTTAATAAAAACAATAGCCTTTTAAACATAAACATGAACATTATATGGAAAAAATAAATAAAAAATAACCAAATAAACATGCACATGGATATTATACTAGTCGAAAAATTACTTGTAATAACTAATTTCATAATAGGGGAATGTATTGTACTAGACATTAATTTCTGTGTCAAGGCCTCTTTCTAGGACATAGGGGATAACTGTAATCGAACCTCAACTCGTAGAGCCTCTTTAGCCGGACTCCAACCCGGAGAGCCTCTATAACCGGACTCCAACTCGGAGAGCCACTGTAACCAAACTCCTACCCGGAGGGTCTTCTATAACCAGACCCCAACCCGGAGGGCTAACATTTACAGATCCCCAACTCGAAACATACTAGTTCAATGCATTCATCTTATGAAAAGGTTGAAATATAACATAAACATTCGTATTAAAACTAGCATACGAAATGTCAATACATTACCTAGAAACCATGAATGGCCTAAAAATAACTCATCCACAATCAAACATATCAGCAAACCATCAATACAATATGGAATATTTGTATCATAATAAATAAACTTCAAACAAGCATAAAATTTAACAAAGGATATTGACATAGATGAAATCAAAACTATTTGAGAGAAATATCTCTTTCTATTTTGAAATCATTTTAGAGTCACATAATTATAAAGAAAAAATTTATTTTAAAAACATTCTTACAAGATTATAAGGTAATATTTGACGATATTATAATGGCAGAAAATATCTCCACCTGTAGTATAAGTTAAAAAAAATTCTTACATTAATTATGACTAAAAGTACATAAAGTACATTGTTTGGAAAATGATGGAATTATTTCTTTATAAGCATCTTATAAAAAGTCAAATAAGGGTATAAATGACTTTATCCCATAGTCTAGTGAAAATTAAAAATATTTTGAAATACATTTTTAATAAAACAAGGATGTGGAAGATAAAGAATCCCTACTAGATAATTACATATAAACAATCTCATATAATGCAGATATTATGTAATTAACCCTTACATTGCACTTTTCCTTGGTTGAGGGTACGTTAACCTCCTGTATAACAGTTAAATAATTGTTAATAAATTATACCAGAACCATATACATAATTATGATATCATATATGATCCATTTATGACTTTATACTACTCAATTAATAATTATTTCCATGTTAAATTAACATTTTTGGTATTAATCACTTTCTTTATCGTACGTGTTTTAACTTATTATTTTTGATCTTATAATTTAGATCATGATTTAAATACATCCAAAATATAAACCTTGATTTATTTATCACATATATTTTGAATATAAATATTTATAGTATATATATATATATATGAAATGGAAGGCACCGTTTATGGAGACGGTATGCCGTTCGTACGCATAAATGCTGTTTGAGTTTTCATATCTTATTGAACGGAAGTAAGAGAATAAAATATATGTAAGTATATATACATATATATATATCAATTAGTATTATTATTTAATATATTACGTACTTATTAATAATATATATATTTCTATTATCATTGTCGAATGGTTATCCTGGAAATGAATCTCATCACATCGTGGAGACGGTAATCCGTATGTACGCATGAGAAACAATATAATTATGTTGATGGAGAAATATTATGTAATTGGATGGAATATCATATATACAGAATCATTAAAATGTTATATTTATTATTAAATAAGTTATACTCATTATTATACCCATCCAAATAATGAAATGTTTTAATAAAAACTACACCACGACGTGGAGACAGTAATCGATACGTATGCACCTATGGTGACATTGTAATTTATAAGATGGATAGAATAATGAATTTGGTTGTAAAATTTTTATAATAACATCAATGTATATAAGATATATGGTATTTATTATTTTATAATGGAAACAACAAAGAAAGAGGATGTGGATGAAGAAAAGAACTCAAAAGAGGTGACGAAATATTTAACTCTTCTTTGAGTTCTTCCTTTTGAATTGATCAAAAGGTTTCCTTAGGTTGGATTTCTGACAAATGGAAGGCCTCTAGGACGAAGTTAGGAATATTGGGAGGATAATTTGGTATGGGTTGGACGAGCCAAATTGCTTTGAAGGTGTGAATTTGAGAGAATGGGCAGTGCCCTTTTATAATAGGGTTGAGGGGCACCTTAGGAAATGATAGAAATATTATTATATAATAAAATAATTTTCATTTTATAATTGCTAAAAATTGATTTATTTATAATCTAAAGTGGGGATGGTTCTAAATCCTTTCAACCAATAGGTTTTATACATGTTTGGGTTACCATTTTAACCTTATCATTTAGATTTAACTCTAAGTTAAATAATTTAACTTTTACCGCGTCTTGTTGTATTTTTACACTATATAGTTAATAAACATACTATAAACATACAATAGAGACTAAAGTGGGTCATTAATGAAATATATAATATTATTGAAGCCCTTTGGACAAACTGTAGTTTTTAGGAATATTATATCAACAAATAATATAGTATTTGTTTTAAACATTAATTTATGTCTATTTTGACACTATTTGGTATTTTGTTTTAGTAAAAGTCATAACAACCTTATCACATAGAAAAAAAATATCTAATAAACCCTAACATTTCATATTAATCTATTAAATTATTGGAATTCATCAAAAGTCTCAAATTACATTTATTTGGATATTTATAATATCAATTATTTTAATCTTTCATTAATAAGGTAATAACTGCATCTTTATTGTGTCATAAATAAATTAAGCTATTTAATGTATAAAAATTAAAAATAAAATACCATTTTGTAGTAAATTCTTTTATCTTCCTAATGAATATTTTTAGTCAAGTTTATATTTTGTGTAACCGTATAGTGAAATGTTTTAGTTATGAAAACTTGAATTTAACACTTTTATCTCTTCTTTAAATTAAATAATAATAAATGTCCTAGTCTAATCCATTGAAACTAAAGGGTCATGTTTTATTCCTATGTTTGTTTTTTTCCGAATTAAACTTATCCAATAGAATTAGGGAATGTTTTAAGGTAATTATAATATCAATTTTACCCTTAATTAACCTATTTACCTTTAACTGTGGTAAATAAAAGTCAAAAATTACTATTCACAAAAAAATATTTTAATCTTATTGAACCAAATTTTACTTAATGAGGTTATCCATGTATCTTGGGTTTTTTAAATTCAACTCACAGAAGCGGTAAAATTATGTTTTATACAAATTTTCAAATACTTCTAGAAGATGGGTAAAAGACGGTAAAATGTTCAATAAACTTTTATACATCTAATTTTATTATAAAAAGGATTACAATAAATTAGATGATATTTTTATTATGTATATTTTTTGACTTAAAATAAATTTAAATAAAATAATTAATTATTTAAATAAAAAGTGGGTTTTGAACAATAACACAGTGATTTTCACTATTCATCAAAAATTGAATGTTTTCAGAAAAATATCAAAAATTCACCTTAAGATAATTTTTATATTCTAAATTCAAAAATGAATTCTATTTCACCAATTTCAAAACATATAAGTTTCATTACTTAATTTAAAATTAATTCTCATTTTCAAAACCAAAATGCGTATTTTTATGAAATAATAACTATCAAAAGATTGACACTTGTTTATGTCCAATTTCAATGTGAAATTACATACCATGACCAGACATGGATTGAAAGGTAAAAATATAATCTATTTATACTTCCAAACCATTATAATTTATAATTTAACAATATAAATTATTTTTATTAAAAAAGTTTTTTTCAGTTATAATATATTATTTATCACTATTCACCCAAATATGAAAGTTATCAGAACAACACCAAAAATTTACTGAAACTTAATTCTTATGTCATGAATCTAAATAAGAAGTTTATTTTGTCAAATTGAATATATAAAGGTTTCAAATATTGAATTTAAAAAGGGTTCTCCATTAAAAGGCAATAAAATTAAATATTTTTAAAAATACTACTTTTATCTAAAAAAACTGAATTTGTTCTTACATTAAGTCTATGGAACTCATTATATGGATTCTAAAATTATAAATATTATATAAACATCAAAATTCAGTTAACATTATTCATAACCGCTTTTGAACGACTAGTTTGGTAAGTCGTGGTGCGCTTGAACTCGGTGTTCTGTGTAGTGCAAGTTGTTGAATTACTTTAAAGAAATAACGTACTATGAAATCTTGGGGTGTTACATTCTTCCCTCATTCAATAAATTTCATCTTCATAATTTGAAATTGTTTTTGAAAAATAAAATGTTGAAAATATAAAATACCTTTGTGGAAAACACACATCAGAAATTGGGTCAATAAAGTTAATCTTAATAAGAGGGAAAGGGAAATGAAAGGGTCACCACAAAATTATGATCTCAATTATGAGAACATTGGTGGAAATTAGAGAACCATAATTGGAGTAAAAATGTAAATATTTATAGGGATTTATTGAGTTTATAAATCACAAAGAAGTGTAAAATTTCGGGCCTCAAATCCATCAATCTATGATGATTTAAAATACCACTAGTTCATCAAAACATAAGGTATTAAGATAACACAATTTTGGTTTTAAGATCCCTTCCCTAATGTTTAATAATTAATTTATCCATAGAATAAGAGGAAAAAATATGCTTGACATGTAGAGTTTCATCATTGAACTAATTCCTACCACAAACTCATCTTTCACAACAAAATATTTCAAAAAACATTCTATTTATCTTAATAGTATAGGGTTCCAAAAATAATGAATTTATAATTCACCTATCAGGCATTTTAAAAAAAGAAACTACATTATACAATCCTGGACATCACGCAGACCAGTGGTAGATGATGTATCCTTTTCGTCCTTCAGTAGTGGGTTCATGTCTCGCGGCTTTGCCAGATGCGATGAGTTGTCGCCAGACCCCCCGAGTTTTCCTTTTTATTACAATCCAAAAATTATATTCCGAAATTCTTTAACCATAATGATAGTATACATTGTTAATCTTAATCTATTCCAACCTTTAGTCTTATCTAAAAAACTTCTGTCCAAACTCAATGTCCCAAATTTATAAGTAAGGTAAACATAATGAATATCTTTTCTTCCACGTAAAAACATATGAATACCTTTAGCATGTGTACTTTTAAGACATGGTAATACCCTAAATTACCATAAAACCTTATCGATTACATTCATCCTTCCTTACTACTTATTGAATACTATATGAATTCCTTATATCCAAAAAATCTAAATACTCCAACAATGATGAAATAAACAAACCATTAATTAGTTTCTTAGTAGTCAAGAATATCTAATATAATTTATCCAAATCAACCATATCTTATTCAAAAATTAAAACCTCATTATCAAGACCATATTAAGGATTACCTTTCCATCAACCGTGTATTTTTCTAAAAAGTGCAGCTAACGGTTCTGTCAATTTCATAGAACCATATAATATCAATTCCTCAATAAATAGTATTGCAGTTCATTCCTTATTTATCTATATAATTCATATAACCATTATATAGTTGATACAAAACCCAAATGAAATAATTCTATAATAACAACATAATAACACTAGTCATTCCTCTTCATCTGAGATAGTATCATAACATTATTATTATCCAATAGCATCATTTGCGGTATACTCTGATGACTAGGAAATTGATTCACGTAGTGTCCCAATGCATTGCAGATGAATCATTTTACATTTGAAACCTTTTTCTTACCCTTGAAATCACGCACATGGTGTAGTTTTTCTCCACACTTATAACAAAATATCATTCCTTTTAAGAATTTACCAAGGTGATTCTTTCCACATTTATCACATATGGGAAAACCCTTCTTTCCCCTCTTCCCTTTGTTAATATTTCTCACTACCATCCTTTTATTCTCTTAAATTCCTTGAAATCCATAGGACTCAAAGAATTATTTAATTATCTTATTAACCCATGATATTATTTTTGCATATGTGGATAATACATAGGAGAATATTTCTATTCTAAATGTTTACATAATTCCATGAATGATATGATCATTATTACTCTTTGGATCATACGTATTACTGGAGTTCTCATTCCTTCTACTGGGTTCCATTTCTATATAATGGAATACACTAGGTCTGTTTATGAATCACAATGAATAATTCCAAACTTGTAAACTACCCAACCTAAATTGAACAGTTTATAGATATAATCTATAATCATCATAATATTTTTTTAGGAGGTATATACTCATAAATCTTTAATAATGATTTGTAAATAAAATGAGAATTATCCTTTGCATATACCTTAGGATTGTCGTAACCAAGAGTGCAGTAAGGCCCATTTTCGTCCACCAGTTCCTGTTTGAGTCTAGCTTGAAGCAGTGTTTTCGGGTTTTACCTCTAGGAATATCTATGATAGAACCACCTCTACCTTCTCGTATCCAGATAGGGATGGATTTTCTTGGAAAACCCACAAAATCTATACATTACCAAAATTTTAGGAATTTCATATATACTAATCAATAAAGTCTATCTTATGGTAATGTTCTCTAATCAGAGTTTGTCTAAATCTAGTTTCCAAGGTTATTTATAAACTTCCTCTGATATCATCTGTAACGCCCCAACCCTAGATTCCTAGATTTGGTGCATTATTTTAATAATCTGGCATGATTACAAAGAATCATATCCTAAATGACTTATTAGTTTAGAGGTCTTCGAAAATAGATTACATACATGAATGCTATATTACACTTTCTAACATACAATACAAAAAAATCCTTTGAGAATTCCATTGTTCCCTTATCTTAACCCTGCGTCTCAAACATAAAACACTTCTTCAGATCTGGGGAAAATAAAACATAAAAAGGGGGTGAGCTCAGATTCTTAGTAAGGGTAAATAATTTAGTGGAATCTATAAACTTTTATGCAAAGATGTGTAATAAAAAAATAGTCGTTAAAATATAAACAAGAACATAATATGGAAAAAATAAATCAAACATTACCATATAAACATGCACATGGATATTATAATAGTCGAATAATCACATGTAATATCTAATTTCATAATGAGGGAATGTATAGTACTTGACATTAATTTCTGTGTCAAGGCCTCATTCCAGGACCTAGGGGAAAACAACAACAAGACCCCAACTCAGAGAGCCTCTATAGCTGGACTCCAACCCAGAGAGCCTTTGTACATGGACTCCAACCTAGAGAGCCTCTTTAACCAGACTTCTACATGGAGGGTCTGATGTAACCGGACCCCAACCCTGAGGGCTCAAATTTATAGGTCCCCAACATGGAACATACCAGTTCAATACATTAATCTTATGAAAAGGTTTAAATATAACATAAACATTCATATTAAAACTAGCATACGAAATGTCAATACTTTACCCATAAACCATGAATGGCCTAATAATAACTCATCCATAGTCAAAAATATCACAAATCCTTCAATAAACATTGGAAGATTTGTATCATAATAAATCAACTTCAAAAAAGAATAAAATTTATCAAAGGATGTGGACATAGAAGAAATCAAAACTATTTGAGAGAAATATCTCTTTCTATTTTGAAATAATTTAAGAGTCACATAATAATAAAGAAAAAAATTATTTTGAAAATATTCTTATAATATTGTAAGGGATGATAAGACAATGTTATAAGAGAGGAAAATAGTTTCACCTGTAGTATAAGTTAAAAAAACATTCTTACATTAATTTTGACGAAAAGGTCATAAAGTACCTTATTTGGAAAATGATGGAAAGATTCCTTTATAAACATCTAATAAAAAGTAAAACAAGGGTATAAATGAATTTATCCCATAGTATAGTAAATAGTAAAAATGTTTTGAAATACATTATTAAGAAAACATAGATGTGGATGAAAAAGATGTCCAATAAGATAATTACGTATAAACAATCTTGGATAATGAAAAGATTGTGTAATTAACCAGTACGTTGCACTTTTCCTTGGTCGAGGGTACATTAAACTCATGTATTATATTTAAATCATTGTTAATAAATTATACAAGTATTATATAAATACTTATAATATCATATATTATCCATTTATTACTTTATACTACCCATTTAATAATGATTTTCATGTTAAATTAACATATTAGTTAATAATCACTTTCTTTATCGTACGCATTTAACTTATTATTCTTGATTGTATCATTTATATCAAGATTTAAATACTTCCATAATATAAACCGTGATTTATATATCATATATATTTAGAATATAAATATTAATAATAGATAGATATATGAAATGGAAGGCACCGTTTATGGAGATGGTATGTCGTTCATACGCAAAAACGCAGTTTCTATTTTCATATTGTATTGAACAGAAGTAAGATAATAAGATATATGTAAGTGTATATATATATATATCTAGTAGAATTATTATGTCATATATTACATACTTATTAATAATATATATATTTTTATAATTATCATTGAATGGTGATCGTGGAAATGAATCTCATCGCGTCGTGGAGACGGTAATCCGTACGTACGCAGGAGCGACTATATCATTATATTGATGGATAAATAATATGTAATTGGATGTTATATGATATATAAATAATAATTAATATGTTATATTTATTATTTACATCAGTTATAATCATTATTATACCCATCCAAATAATGAAATGTTTGAATAACAATCTACACCATGACGTGGAGACTGTAATTCGTACCTATGCACCAATGGTGACATTGTCATTTATAGGATGGATATAATAATGAATTTTGTTGTACAATTTTTATAATAACATAAAATTATATAGTAGATAATTTATTTATTATTTTATAATGGAAAAACATAGGAATAAAAACTGAAAGAAGCAAAGAACTTGAAATAGGTGATGGAATATTTACCTCTTATTTGGGTTCTTCCGTTTGACTTGATCAAAAGGGCTACATAGGTTGAATTTATGACCAAAGTAAGGACTATAGGTTGAAGGGAGGAATGTTGGGAGGATATTTGGGTATGGGTTGGGCGAGCCAAATGGATTTCAAGGTGTGAATTTGAGAGAAGGGAGAGTGACCTTTTATAAGAGGGGTGAGGGGCACCTTATGAAAAGATTGAAATATTATTTTATAATAAAATCATATTCGATTTATAGTCGATTAATATTGATTTATTGTAAATATAATGTGGTTAGGGTATAAATACATTCATCCAATAGGTTTTAGACATGTTTAGGTTACCATTTTAACCATATATTTGAGATTTAACTATATGTTAAATAATTTATCTTTTACCGTGTCTTCTTATATTGTTACAATATATGGTTATTAAACTTACTATAAACATAAAAGAGTACCTCAAGATGGTTATTAATGACATATATAATTTTATTTAATCCCTTTTTTCGAACCTTAAAGTTTTAGGAATATTATATCTACCAATAATATAGTATTTAAAAAAAAACTAAGTTATGTTAATTTTGACACTATTTGGTTCTTTGTGTTTCTAAAATTTATAAAAACCTTATCACTTCGAAGAAAATTTATCTAATAAACCCTAACGTGTAATATTAATCTATAATTTTTTTTGAATTCATCAAAAGTCTCAAATTACATTTATTTGGATATTTATAATATCAATTAATTTTATCAGTCATTAATAAGGTAATAACTACATCATCATTTTGTCAAAAATAAATTAAGATATTTAATGTCTAAAAATTACAAATAAAATACCATTATGTATGAAGTCTTCATATCTTTTTAATGAATATTTTTAGTCAAATTTATCTTATGTATGACCCTATATTAAAATTTTTTAGTTGTGAAAACTTGAATTTAACACTTCTAACCATTCTTTAAATTAAATAATAATAAATGTCCTAATCTAATCCATGTATACCTAAAGGGACATATTTTATTCCTAATTTTGTTTTTGGTCTAATTACACTTATCCTACAGAATTAGTTCATGTGTTAAGGTAATTATAATATCATTTTACACTTAATTACCCTATTTACCTTTAACTGTGGTAAATAAAAGTAAAAAGTTACTATTCAAAAAAATTATTTTCATCTTATTTAACCACATTTTACAAACTAAGGTTAACCATGTCTATCGTATTTTGGAAATTAAACTCACAGAAGTTGTAAAATTACGTTTTATAAAAAATTTCAAATGCTCCTAGAAGATGGGTAAAAGACGGTAAAAATTTCAATAAACTTTTATTCAACTAATTTTATTATAAAAAAGATTCAAATGAATTACATTGAACTAATATTGTTATTATGTATTTATATTTACTTAAAATAAATTTAAATAAAATAATAAATTATTTAAATAAAAAGTTTTTTTTAAACAATAACGCAGTGTTTTTCATTATTCATAAAATACTGAATGTTTTCAGAAAAATACCAAAATTCACCCCAAGATTATTTTTATATTCTGAATTCAGAAAGAAATTATATTATACCAATTTCAAAACATAGAAGTTTCTTTAATTAATTGAAAATTAATTCCCATTTTCAAAACCAAAAAGTGTATTTTTAAGAAATAATAACTATCTAAAGATTGACACTTGTTTTTGTCCAATTTCAAAGTGAAATTACTTACCATGAGAATAATTGGATTAAATGGTAAAATATAATCTATTTATACATACAAACCATTTAAATGTTTAATTTATCACTATAAATTATTTTTATTAAAAAAAATTTCTCAGTTAAAATATAGTATTTATCACTATTCACCCAAATATGAAAGTTATCAGAAGAAAACCAAAAATTTATTGAAACTAAATTATTATGTGCCGATTCTAAAGAAGAAGTTTATTTTGTGAAATTAAATATATAAAAGTTTCAAATATTGGATTTAAAAACAGTTCTCCATTAAAAGGTGGTAAAATTACATTTTTTGAAAAATACTTCATTTATCTAAAAACAAATGAATTTCTTCTTACATTATGTCTAAGAAACTCATAATATGGATTCTAAAATTATAAAGATTATATAAATTTTAAAATTCAGTTAATACTATTCAAAACCGCTTTTGAACAACTAGTTTGGTAAGTCATGGTATGCTTGAACTCGATGTTGCATGTAGTGAAAGTTATTGTATTACTTTGAAGAAATTACATACAATGAAATCTTGTGGTGTTACATATGAAGATGACTACAAAATATCAAAGACCTAATTTCCTCTAATTTAATGGAATCCCTATAATAAAAAATAAATTAATTGATAATTTTAACAAAATAGTAAAAATGATTCAATAAACAATGTTCATGATCCTCTTAAATTATTTTAACATCCATGTTTGATATGTCTAGAACCATACTGTTAAACCGATTTATTTAAATCCACATTGGTTTTCTAAATACCATTTTAAAATTATAAATATTGATTTTATATTGTAACATAATAATAAAATGAATAGTTATATAAAGACAATAATGATTCAACCATATGGAAGTAGAAGTAGTTTCATATATAACCTCCGCTAAACCTTCAAGTATAAGGTTAATAACAACTGTCAATATGATTTATTAAATACAAAATGGTGGACATATACATAGAAGGAAGAGTATTCAAAAATGAAAAAATGTCATGGTAAAATTTGAATTTGATATAACCGAAGAAATATTAAGTCCATTAGACAATAATATAACATAGTTCAACTCTAAAAAAAATTAAATTCATCATCTCCATCGAACACCATGATCTTAAACAAGTCCCAATATATCTCATAACTTGATAATCCTATTTTGATTCGATCAGAAATGCATAAGGTAGTTAAGAGACACACCAGACTCCCCTAATTAAGAGGCCATGTATTGCCTATAAATCCCCTAATAGAAACTAGAATATTGAGTTTATGAATAAATAAAAAACTAAAATAAAAAAAAATACAAAAAAAAGTGAAATTAGAATAATAATTTGGAAAATGAGATCCAAAAACCAAAATGATAATGTAGAATTTCAGATAATATTAGATATTTGAGTGGTTTAGAAAACTTTGGTCTAACTCTATATAATGAACAAAACCTACAAATATTTTGTTATTAAATGATAATAATATAAAAAAACCAAATAAAATGAGAAAAACAATGAAATCCATAAGAAAAATGGGACACTAAAAAGAAATAAGACTGAAATAGTATTACCAATGAATGATATCACATGATGAAGACCCTAGAAAACCTCCATGGAGATTCATCATTCCAATTGAGGGATCTAAATCACTAATATATTAACTAAAATAAGATTCTCAAGATTTAACACATTTATCATCACTAATATATCAACAAACAAGAAAATTCCTATCCTAATTATCTCATTATCCTTCTCTATTTAGGTTTTTTATCCCTTGTATGATTTATTTATTAACATTAAGGGAAACACTATGGAGAAAATTAAATATGATGGAGTAATTATCCATAATATATTTATGGAAACATATTCTAACATGAGGGTCACAGAATAAGTCGTTGAAACTAACCCAAATTATTGACACCACATTTTGGTAACATATCTACTGCTTCAGAGTACACTACGTAAACGCCATAGGAAAAGGTAAGGAACCCACTGTGTTTGATAAAAACACTTGGGATCTATCTATTTATGGTTAATTAATGTAAGAAACTCCCAATATAAGTTTCATCATTACCTCAACTAAAGGTTACATTACACCCCTACCCCATATAAGCACCATATCACATAAGGGTAAAACTATTTTGAAATAAATCACATAATGTTATCAAACCCCCCATATATGTGTACCTATACATCATATAAGTGTAAAACATCTACAAAAATGTTATATTCCCTCATGTGAGGGTGAAACTAAACACCATAGTTATAAAAACAACAATATCAATAATAAAAAATAAAATAAACTAAAAAAATACATAGTATAGAAATTTATAAAATTGTATCAACAGGCTAAAAAAATAATGAATTTTAAATTTTGAAACAAAATGGAAAAAATTAAAAACTCCATACATTGTTCTTTATTATAATCTTGGGATTCCTTAAATTTTTTTGTTCACTTTTACTATAGACTAGATTCATTATTGATTATTCTTATGCATAATCCAATTTAATCTTATGTTCTTATATTTAATATATTCTAATTTTTCACACAAAGGCATTAATTTGTACATATAATGTCTTTGACTATTCTCATCATAGTGAAATGTTTAATTCTTATGAAACCAGACTCTCAATATTTAATAAATTTTCAGAAATTATGTATCCCCATGATTCAAATTTTAAAAAAAACATGAAGAAACAATTTAGATGATATTACTAATCACCAAATAAAATAAAAACATTTCTGGTGATTCTTCAATTTTAATATCTAGTTACTCAGTAAATACAAAATTTAAACCTAATAGAATAAATTTAGAATTGTCCCAAAATAAATATTTATGATAATAATGTATTATATTTAAAATATTATTTAAAATACACTACTCTTTGACCACTAATAAAATGGATAATAATTTCAATGTTAAAAAACATATGAAAACTCTGTATAAAAATAATATTATTTTTCAACTAATAATGGTGAATAATGATTCATCTGTCAATAAAATCACATTTCAAGATTCAAAAATCATAAAATAAAAAACCATGAAAAGGAAAAAAATATAAAATAATGTAGCATCAAATTCTACCTCGCTTAGTGCATTTATTTTCATCAAGAATCATTTTTTTCATACATAATAATGTGTTAACTAATCTCAAATATGAATTACTATATAAAATATAAAAAACCAGTTTTCAAAAAAAAATTTCTTTCAGATACTCTCAACAGTAAATATTGATTTTTTCTTCCACAAAATTATAATATTTTTCGAAAAATATGGTATCTAGTTTAAATTTTTTTATCAAAATAAATTTTTTATTAGAATGTAACTAACATAATTATAGTTTAAATATTTCTTCCAAATTTATACTTTTTCAATATGGTGAACACCTAAATAACCCATTAATTAACTTACAATTATTATAGTAATTATTAATTAAACAACACTGTAGATGTATATATTTTGTACATTAAATACCGAAAATAATTCTAAATTCATTTTAAAATGTAAACCCCTTTGGAAAATTATACCAAAAATGAATTTTTCATTTATTAAAATAGGTAATGTTACATGATTGAATACATGGAAAAAAAATTATTAACCCCCTAAAGTGAAAAAAATAACAACAATGTTTATAATTCTTCCTCAATATGAATAAAATTAAGATACTTAAAAATAATCAATTTAAAAAAAATTATATAATATTCTAATGTTTAATCCATTAAATATTGTTTATCTCATAAAAAACCCATATCAGATAATTTAAACATTACATTTTCTTCAATTTTTATATCTATTTTTGAGGAGTTAAAATTTACAATGTTTAATAATACTTTCAACACAACATCAAAAATCATGCACATGGTTTATAATAATTACAAACAACAACATCTTTTAAAAATATTTTCATATGATCATAATTAAATCATGAAATGGAATTTATAAGTCATACAAATGTTGATGATAATATTAGCATGAATTTTTTTTTATGGATTTAAAGGTAACCAGTACAAAGAAGGATTTCTAGGTATAAAATGAAATAAAAATAGATTATAAAATTTGAAATAAATTCACATGTATGAAAACACTTTATGCCATTTGATATTTCAAGAACAATTCTATACCAATAAGAAAAAAATTATTTATTTTATTAAATATCTTTAAGAAAAAACAGATTATATCATTAGGACTCAACCATTATGATATTATTATAATAAATTCCAGAATAAATAAAAAGAAAAAAAGATGTTATGTTAAAAATTTATATTGTGACGAACATGTATGAGGAAATGAAATATGAGAATACAAAACATTGTAAAGAATTTATAATAAAGAAGATGAGAATGAAATTAAATAATTAATGCGTTAGGTTAGTACTAATCAATTTTCATTGATGAACTAGTTTTAGTTACTATAATGATGTTAGTCATGAGTTCCCAAAAAGATGTAAAGAAATTTATTTTGTATCACTTCACCATTTCTTAATTTTTTTTATTATAATCATTTCATAATTATTTATCAACTCCAATTTCATGGTAAAATATTTCATTCACATTTTAATTTAAGGGTAATAATTTTACAGTCTAAAAAATTTTGTTTTTACTTTTAAATTCAATGATTTCACTTGTATTCACCTATCAATACATGAAGCAGTTCATAAGAAATGATCATAATAAAAATTAGATGTTATAATAGGTATAATGTATCTATAATTTCACTTTCAAAGTAATAATCATATGATTCTATTGAATTATTGATGATAAAAAATTTATTTCCTTATAAATATAGTATTCATTAATCATCTTCATTTTTAAATTACTTGATGAAAAATAATATTATACGACTTCAATGAGAGACTTCATATAAAGGAAAAAAATTTCCATCTTTAGGGTACACTAATAATACCAGTTAAAAAATTATTATTTCATTTCAATTTTCCTTTCATTGGAATATTTAGCCACATATTTTATGCCATAAAGGTAACTAAATAATAAATCAATCACAAAAAAATATAGGGAAGAGACGGAATAAGAAATTATGACTTTCGTACTGAGAGGGTTTCCCCCTCCATCACAACCATATTCAACTTTTCTTCCATTCCATGAATGACTAAATCTCACATCTCCAATTTTCTTCTTCCTTTCTTACATCAATTTTTTAATAGATATCCCAAAAAATATATATACATCCTCCATTTCTCATCAATCATCACCTTGAATCATCTCATTGGATTTTCATAACATCCAAACCATTTTAATATATATTTAATAAATACCTCATGTTTTTTTCTAACTCATGCATTCCTTTCATTTACCCTGATATTTTCATATAATTAATAAATTCTATAAATTAATTTTTTATTTTTTTTAAAATTCACATAAATTTACTTGTTCCTCAATTGATAGATCAGAAAAAAATTCAAATAAAATGAACACATCCACTCGATAGACCTTTTTAGTCACAATTCTTAATCAACCTCTAATATTTCAATGAACCATACTTTTAAGAGTTAAATTTCAATTGTGAATATATATTTGTTTAATATTTTGTAATGTAGTATAATATAAAACACATTCCAAATATTATGAATATAAAAAACATCTTATTAATTAAATTTAAATATAACATTCAAAAATTAAATTTATACCAAAAAATGTATGTTTAAGAATGGGAATGTATATAGTGAAAAATAAAATAACTATAACAGGTTAATTTGGTTTATCTTATTATATAAGAATAATAACACTTTTTAATAACTCTATAAAAAAGGAAATATAATTATTAATGTAAAATTAATTTTTTATAAAATATAACATTGAGGGAGGAATAAGTGAATGATTAATGGAAGAAATAATATGTATTTATAGATGAAAAAAACAATATTACTATTGGAAATATGAATATTGTAATAATAACTTCACCATTATGAACAGTAACATTACCATTATAATTGTACCTTGGATGATGAAATAATAAATTATATATTGGGTATTTTATTAAAGAAAAATATACAAAACTTATATTCGAGTTAAATTAATTTAAACTATTGAATATGATAAAATCTTTATTTGACCCAATAAAACCCTATTTTTTTTGGAAAATATGTATTAAAATATTATTAAAATACATTTCAAAAACATATGAAATAAAATTTTATACAAATAAGATGATTTTATAAAAAAATATATAATTTTATATAAATAATAATTTGATTTTACGAAACTAAAAGTAACGTTTTAGTGGATTGGTAATTTAATCATGCCATAAAATTAATAATTTAACATAAAAGAATAATTTTATTGAAAATTAAATTTCCAATATTAATATCATTACATGGATAAAATAGATGTTATTTTTTAAATTAGAAAAACAAAAATATATTATGTTATAATTTGGGAATTTTTATTAAAATATTGAATTTTTAAGAATAGTGAAATATTGAGAAATAAGATATTTAACATTGTAAGTTTATTATAAAAGTAATTACATCGTAGATAATATTAATAATAATTTTCTCATACTATCATTAACAAATTACTATATATATTCACAATATTAATCATTATTTCTAGTGTTGAGAATAAGTTGTAATATAATTATTATTATATTAAAAAAACCTCTCTCCTCCCCATATATATACAACTATACCCAACCCATTTCTATTAACCTTGAAAACAAAATAACTCCCCAAAATCAAAATAAATATCTCACAAACCATCTTTCCCTTCAAATCAGAATTTTCATCTCAACCAAAGACTAATCTATCATTTCTAAGGGTGTAGTTTAAGAGATGAAATACAAATGAAAAGGTAATGATTTCAATTGAACACTTTTAATAGATTTTCTTCTTATACATCTACTAAATTTGTTTGAGAAAATGAAATAATGGATTATGTATGAAAAATATAATGAAATGTTATATTGTTCATATAATATCCATTGTTTAACCTCCTCTCAATACAAAAAATAAGCAATCACAAATTCTTTAGTTTGTTCTCCACCCCCATGTATGGTGTATTCATTTTTCCTCTACAACCATCACATATGGTTGTTATATAAAAATATCAAGATACAATTTTCCGAATTAGTATATTTTATTTTTTTTCAAATTTAACATTAAATTATAAATAATATTTGTAGAGAAAAATCATATAGATAGGGATGGTGAATTGGGTGTTTTATATTTTTAACCAACTTCCAATTCTTTTTAAAATAATTAACACGATAATTATTAATGCATTTGTCATATTTGTTAGGATTGATCAATTTTATGTGTAACCTAGTAATAATTATCCAAATAAAATGAAACTAAATCATACAAATTAGAACTAAATATTTTTATAATGATTTACTCAAAGGTATAAAATTTTGGATATTCCTTTCACCCATATCGTGGTTTCTCACATATAATAAATTTTCTAAATATAATGTGTTCTGTTATTTCCACACCTTAAATGCTAGAGTCCAATTTGACCAAAATGACTCTTCTCTCCAAAATAATGCTTCTAAAAAATATCACACTGAACACATAGAGTCACATTATGATCTACCTATATACCCTATTATGCATAGGTTATATGGGTTTTCATTATGAAAATGAAAGTGTTCCTTAATTTTAATCATGGGGATTCAATCATAAGGTTTACACCTGATTCTTGTTCTTGAATATGATAAATCACATTCTAATCCAAAGAAGATACTTTGTTTGTGAAAAAGTATATTTGAAAACTCTAAAACAAGGTCATAATCATAAATTAGCTTCATAGGCTTCTAAAAAATGTATTAATCTTGGATGTCTCGCTGCCTAATCTCTTGTGATCATCAATGTATAATAGATCATTATTTCACTAAAAGGATTGACCAAACTAATATGAGTAATATTATAGTTATTTACTCAATCAATTTACTCCTCCCTTACATTTATCTCAACTATATATGGATGATGTAATCCTTTATTGAGTTTATACTCCTCCATCAATATATTTCTTTGACACAGAATTATCATTTAAATCAACATGGTATTAACAAATTCATTTTTTTCAAGATCTCTATAGAGTATTGAACATTTATTTACCTCTTGGATTAAATAACATCCATTATACCTTATTAATTTTACTTATATATATATTTTACCTAAAATATATTTCAATACATTATAAATAATGAATATACAACCTTATTTTTTTATTCCACGATACACATTTTCTCAATGGCTTGCATCTATCTTTTATCTATATATCTCATTTCCATAATAATGAAAAAACAACATGGTTTCTCTACCATGTTTTTTATTTTTATTTTTCATTAAATGGTTTTCTCCAATATAATAGTAATATATCCCCTTACATTTATTATTGTCACATTTATCAGTTCAATTCAACTAAAAGATCTCATCCATATCATTTGAGTATCTTTAAGATATCTATTTCATTCTAATTTTTTTTAAATATACCCATATCCTATTTAAAAAAAATAAAATAGAATGTTGAAACCACTCACAAAACATAGTGAAATATGATATGTCCTATTATGTAGATAAGAGAATACTAAATCTTTGAAATTTCAGAATAGTCACACAAAAATCACTAACTCATGTTCTGTTCAATTTTGATCTATGAAATCATGGAAAAACATTCCCCTTTATTAATTGGCCACTCGGGGAACACCACAACTCACAAGTATAATTTAAACATAACACCCCTAATCTATGATGTATCCTTACAAGATTGAATGTGTAACGCCCCGACCCCAGTTACCCAGAGTCAGTGCATTATTATATAACATTGGCATGATCACAAGAAAGACAAGTCTCGTAAGACCGATTAGTTTAGTAGCCTTGGAAACACTAGATACAATCATAAAGTTTTACGTTATATAAAAAAACATCTTATCTTAATATCCCTTAATACTATCCCTACAGGTCATTCATAAATTACTTATTCATAATCCTTGGAAAAATAAACATTGAAAGGGGTGAGCTCAGATGCTCAGTAAGGATAAAATTATAACAGAAGCTTTCATAGATAATCATAAACACTTAAGTAAATTTATAATTAAAGAAAAAGCCTTTTAAACTTGAACTTCAGCATAATATGACAAAGATAAAATGAAATAATTTCATTTACTTATTCACATGGATATTCTACTAGTCGAAAAATCACATGCAATATCAATAACCACTTTCATAATGATGGAATGCATAATTCCAGACTATCATAACCACATAGCCAATGCCTCGTGCCAAGACTACAAATAATATTTTGTCAAGGACTTGTGCCAAGACACTAGTTTGTCTCATGAGACCTACCGATGCATCGAGGAGCTATAGAGGGCTCCACCCGTCACTTATTAAGTCCAATGCATTCCTCATATGAACAGGTTTAAACAAAACTTTAACATTCATATTAAAACTAGCATACGAAATGTCAATACTTTATCCACAAACCATGAATAGTATAAAAATAGCACATCCACAGTCAAACATAACTCATTCGATACAATATGGTAGATTTTATTGTATCATATTAACCTCAATCGAAAATGATGAGGATATTGACATAGATGAAAATAATCATCAAAACTATTTGAGAGAAATATCCCCATTTTTCTTGAAATCATTTAAAAGTCACACTATTTGTCAAGAAGCCATTTAAAAATAGATTTTTGAATAAAAGTGTCCCATACCACTTTTAAACTTTTAAAAGGTTTTTTAATTTTAAAACTTTAATGTCCATATAAATAAATCCTTAAACCCATTTTTAAAACGTGGACATTAATGAGAAATATTTAGAAGAATAAGTCTTTAAAGCATTTAAAAATGGTATTTTAGTTAGAGTTTCTAACCAAAAGAGATACACTTGAATACAAATAATTGTGGAAATAAAAACATTTTAATATCATGAGAATAAAGGGATTCATGATATACTATGTGAAAATACATTATGTACACCATATAAAAGTGATTTGGTGTATAACAACAAAGAAGTCTCAAGGGAATGAAAATTGAGATGAAATCTCTCATAAAGGCCGTATCCTTAGGTTAAGGATAAATCAACGACATAATTATGTGTGACAAATATAAATACAATAAATATGATTGGATATTCAGTGTAAAACAATCAAGGGACATTCACACATATTCTAGTAAAAACAACACCGATGAATTGGATGTATATCTCAACAAATCGAGATTGAGTAAAAATTACTCTTATGAAGTTCATACCGATGACTTGAGAATTTATCAATGGAGTGATTATATGTATAAAAATTATATCCACAGAAAGGGGAGTGGAAATTATGACATAATCAAATGAATAGGGATCCCACACATAATCTTGGAGTAAAATAATCAATGAAGTATGGGTAAAGCCGAATGAGTGGAAATTGAAATTTCAAATTCCCTTATTGATTTGGTAACATAAAAAACATACACCCATGAAATAAGGATCATACAATGATGATGTAAATATACATGAATTAAATTATATTACACAATTAATACAAACATGGGCAGTACACACACCACAAGTAATAAATAATTGGTGAATAATGGAATTCTCACGGAATTAAAAGTGAGATAAGAAACCCCTTACTTTGTACATTTTCCTTGGTCGAAGGTAGGTTAACCTCCTGTATAATGGTGAAATAATTGTTATTGAATTATAAAAGAATCATTTACATTAATATGATATTGTATATGATCTTTTAACATTGATTTGTTAATAATATCTTAGAATTATCGTCATTTCGGGTGTTAACGGGTTCATTTTACTTTATATTCTTTGTTATGTGAGCCATATTCGTTATTAATGGGATGTATATTATTCATATAAATAATGATATCATGTCCTTAGATACTATTTTTAAATCATCAAATGATAATTATACTTGAATGGATATGATGGAGAATGAATCTCATCGCGTTCGTGGAGACGGTTGTCCGTATGTACGAACGCGCGACAATATCATTCTTTTGATATTAAAATAATATATTATTGGATGGTGTATCATATATACAGAATAATTATCATGTTATATTATTTAAATTAACTAAACATCATTATTATACCCATCCAAATAATAATTTATTGAATAACAATTACCCCACGAAGTGGAGATGGTAAGTCGTACGTACGCACGTATGGTGTCATGTTATTAAAAGGGTGGATAGAATACTGAATATGGTTGTAACATATTTATAATAATATTAAAGTATATAGTATATACTATATTAATTATTTTAGAATATAAATAACAAAGAAAGAAGAAGTGGAAGAAGAAAGGAACTTGGAAAGGGGTGGTGAAAACATTACCTCTTCTTCAGGTTCTTCCTTTTGATTTGATCAAAAGGGATCCTTAGGATGGCTTTCTGATCAAAATAATGTCTATGGGCTGTAGTGAGGGAAGTTGAGAGAGTATTTGGGTAGGGGCTGGCCGAACCAAAAGGCTTTTAAGGTGTGAAGAAATGATAAGGAAGAGTTCCCTTTTATACGAGGGGTGAGGGGCACCTTTGGAAAAGCTAGAGATATTATTTTATAATAAATTCATATTCGGTTTCTAATGGATCCAAAGTTGATTATTTAAAGGTTAATGTGGATATGGGTCTAAAACCACTCAAAAAATATAATTTATATAGGTTCGAGTCATTATATTAACCATATCTTTAAGTATTAACTCTTAGTTAATTAGTTTCACTTTTACAATGTCTCTTTGTATTTTTATATTATATGGTTAATAAAATTACCATATACATCGAAGAGACCCCAAAGTGGTCCATTAATGATACACCTATCATGATATAAGTCTCTTGGCCGAACCATAGATTTTTAAGAATTTAATATCAGTTAATAAAATAATATTTGTTTTAAAAACTCTATTATGTCAATTTTGACACTATTCAATAGTTGATTTTTGTGAAACACATAACAGAATGATTAATTAGAAAACAGTTAATTAAATCAATACTAATATGTCATATTAACCTATAAAAGTAGTGTAATTCAATAAAAATTTCAAATTATATTTATTTGGGTATTTATAATATCAATTATTCTAATTTTTCACTATTATGGTAATTATTGCATCACCATTGTGTCATAAATAAATTAAATTATTTAATGTCTAAAATTTAAAAATAAAATATAATTATTTAGGAAATCCTTTTATCTTTCTAATAAATATTTATTGTCTAAAATCCAAAATATATAACCCAATGTAACAATTGTTTTTCTAAAAGTTATATGCTTGTGTCATTTTTGTATTCATTTTAACTTAATTAAAATAAAGTGTCCCTATCACTTACAAGTGGATCCATGGGGTCCCAAAATCGACCCAAAGATTCCCATGGTCTACGATGTATCAACCAATAGGATTAAGACACGTTTTAGGGTAATTTAGTATTATTATAATATTATTTGTTTAACCCTTGTTTACCGGATTTACCCTTTAACCATGGTAAATAAAATATGTACCGAAGTAATTATCCAAAATGTCTAAAATTAAAAGTTACCTATTTACACAATTTGAACATCCTGATTACAAATATGGAATCCATTTTTCCAAATTCAAAACATAGAAGTGGCAGAAATTAATTTAAAATTAACTCCCGTTGTTAAAACAAAAAGCGTGTTTTTAAGAGATAATATCTATCAAAAGATTGGCACTTGTTTATGTCTGGTTTAGTTGTGAAATTATGTCCAATAAAAAAATTAAATTAAATGGTAAAAATATATTCTAAATATGCATTAAAACCACTCAAATTCATAATTTATCAATATTAATTATTTCGATTAAAAAAGTTGTTTTTAATTAAAATTTAGTAATTTTCACTATTCAACAAAATATGAAAGTTATCCGAAAAGTACCAAAATTTTACCCTAGGATAATTTAGATATTCCGAATCCAAAAATGAACTCCATTTTGAGAGATAGAATTTATAAAATTTCATAATGGCTATTTTGATTGGTTGTGGTGTGTTAGAATCTCGAAGTTGCGTACAATGCACGCAATTGCATTATTCAAAGGGAAACATACCGTGGAAGCTTTGGGTGTTACAAAATGACACTATTTTTGGATATATTAAACTTTGGTGGTCATAATGTTCATCATAAAATTTATCATAATTTTGAACACAAGAGTATATTTTAAATATTCTCATTTGAAAATAAACAAAAGAAATTAATAATTCTATCACTGTACCCTACTTAATTAAATATTTAGAAAAAATGTATTGAACATGGCTAATAGAATTATATGTATTTTTTGATCAATATAAAATTACTTAATAGTCTTCTAAATTTATTATCTTATACATTAATTATTGATTCTATGAACTCAACACATGTTTACATAGATGCAAATTCATAGAGGTAATGTTATTTATCTCGAAGAAAATCATTACTACCATTGTATAGGGTAAAAATTTACCTTTAAATAGATCATAAAATAATTATGACAACCTTACATTGGTCATGGATTTCAACAATACCCTATATAATTCCTTCATAATTCCCTAATCCACCTATAATACGGCCACCAGTTACTATTATGTAGTTGTTCACCCATATTTCTCATCAAGTTGTATTTGAAAATTTCAATAAAGATATAATTCATTCATTAGGAACATCATAGAGTTATTATTAGAAAAATAGGATCACACTCAATAAGTTCCTAAACTTGATTTTAGATAATTTCACTCAACAAAAAAGATTAAATTAGGTGTCAAAATATTTATTCTCATGAAAAAATTTATACCTTAATGTCATCCACTAAATTTCCATATGTTCATTATACAATGTATGAACTATCTTCAAGAATAATTGTTTTAAAATGAAATACGTTTTTAGGCTTGAATATACCCATTTTGGAGCCCAAGCACAGGTTATGTTCCCTTGACATGGGATGAATAAGTGGTAACCCTATTTTATGAGTATTCCACTATTTAAATTCAAACTATCGAAATGATTAAATTTCACGATCCTCTCAATAGTATCTCTTAATCAAACCCCATGACAAATAGAAATATAATATATATTAGAATAATGTATTAATAGGGTTTAGCATAAAACCTACTACTTTCATTATTGGTTAGACACCTCAACATGGATTCTCTTCACAATATATAGTAGTAAATAAAACTATTTAGAAACCCCAATTATAATATCCCCAAAATTTGTACGACATTTCTATCACTCTTATTTTGAAATTAGTCAGACACACCAATCTATAATCTTCTTTGATTGGTTAGACACCCCAATCACAATCCCCTAGTAGTTGGTTAAACACCCCCACAACAATAATCCTATTTTATGATGATCAAGATATAGAAATATTTTCATCACAATTAGTATTCCCCATAAAGAAATACGGATTCCACTTTAGTTTTTTTACATCCTATAGAGATTATGAAAATCAAGTTTCATGAATAATTCAATATATTTAGCAGAAACCACTTAGTGTCAACACCACGATTCTAAAAAAATATTCTTTATTTTATTTAAATATGTATCAATATATCAAAAATTGTTTTTTACAATCGATACAAGATCTCTCATTTATTACCCTTCATACAATTCTTGATCACATGTATGCACAATTTATTCTAAAAAAACAATAATTGTGCATGTGAAAATAACTCATTATTTCATGATATTAGATCCCTCATTTATGTCCTAATTTAAATATTTTTAGGAATAAGACAATTATATTTATTCTTTAAATATATATACCCAAAATATGATAAGTATTTTATTACCCAATTTAAATAACCCAATAACAATTTCTAACAATATTTAAATATTAAAAACCAATTATTCTATAGTATAATATATCTTCACCGAACATATAAATTCATGATGGTATTCATTCATCTACATATACCATGAAACTCATATATAGTAATAAATGGATTTAATTTTATCGAGCTGAGTAAATGGCGTCCTCTTCCTTCCTGCAGAACGCGCCTCACGCGCCCAGCGGTTTTCAAACCTTGCCGCCCACTGCTCCCTTGGCTTCCCGCTCCTCGGCGGTGCCCCTGTCCCCGGTGACGTTCGATCCGGGTTCAAAGGTTCCAGATGGTGGAGTTCCTTCCCGAAGGGAGTCTCCGGATATCCCATCCAGAGGTGGATGTTCGCCTCTTTCTTTCAAGGATGCGTTGTGCGGGTCGGCTTCAGGCGCTTCAGATCTCTGTTTCCCGGCGGTCGCTCCGTTTTCTCACTCTGTGGCGAGGGACGGGTCGCGCCTTTTATTGTCTGCCCCCATCTCAGCTTTCAACGAGGCGGTTGCCGGCTTTAAGTGGACGCTAGTGGCTCGTTTTGGTTCTGAGAAACCCTCCCTTTCTGGTTTTAAGCGCTTTGTGGATTCCTGGGGCTTGCAGGATGGGGTTAGGATTTCGGTGTTACACAGGTTCTCTTTCTGTTTGGTGCTTTCGTCGGAGGAGGATTTTGTCAAGGCTTGGTGTGTCGCTCCGCGCGTTATGGGCCGCTGGCGATTCAACCTCTCCCGGTGGTCGATGGAGGCTCACAAGGGGAAGGAATGTCCTCAGGCTGCAGTCTGGGTGAGCCTTCAAGGGCTTCCGCTACCTTTCCAGAATGCTACCTTTCTCAAAGTTATTGGGGATTCCCTAGGGGGGTTTTTGTGTATGGATGTGCGCACTCGAAGAGGGGAGGAGACCCTGATGCCTCAGATTTGTGTCGAGCTGGATCTGTCTTTCCCTATACCGGAGTCGATATTTGTGGATGTGCAGGGTTCTGTGGGCTGGCTTTAGGATATTGTGTTCCCGGTGCTTCCAAGGTACTGCTCGTCCTGCCTCCTTCAAGGGCACTGAGTTCAATTATTCAGAAGAGGGCGCCAAGGGGCTCCTTCGCAGTTTGCCCGTCCTTCCAAGCCCAGAAGGCAGGGCCCTCCTAGTGGCGGGTCAGAGGCGCCTCAGTTTTCTTCCGCGGTTTTAGTTGAGGGCCCCCCTCAGGAGCCTGTGTTGATTCCAGAGCTGTGGAGCCTTATGGTAGAAGGTGGCTTTCTTCCCCCGTGTTCTCCCCAGGAGACTTGGTGGAGTTTTTCTTGTCCGTTATTCCCAGGCTGCTGATGTTTGAAGCTCGAGATACTCCGTTAGCGGCTTTTGAGCCGCGTAAAGGGAAGGTGAGGGCTCTCTTTTTGAAGGATGTAGAGGAGGTTTGTACCACAGGGCTGGAAGAGGTCTCCTGTGAGACCCTCGAAGGTGGGTCAGGTCCTGAGAAGGCGGTGGATCTGTCCAGCTTGTCCAGTTCTTCTCCTTCCCCCTTGTCTCCTAGCAGGGAAATGAAGGGGAAGTCCAAATCCTTTATGCGGCCTGGTTCCCCTGCTGCCTCTACCATCAGCCCAGGGGTGTGAACCCGGGCACAAAAGAGACTTCATAGGGAAAACTCATTTCCCATCAGCAAAAAGACCAAAGAGCCTGTGGCCAAAGCCGGGCTACCTGGTTTTTAAATGTTATCTCTCCTCATTTGGAATGCTCGCGGACTGGGTGCTCGGGTGAAATGTGACCTCATCGCCTCGGAAGCAAAGAATAATACAGCAAGCCTTGTGGCTGTCCTTGAGCATAAACAGAAGCCGAGTAAGATAAAAACCATTTGCCGCAAAGCTCTGATGCATGGCTCCTTACATGCGGATCCAGCCAACAGTCACATTTGGCTTTTCTGGAAAAAAGAGATTTCAGTGGATCTGATTGAGGCAGGAGATCAATTTATAACCACGAGAGTCACGAAGGGAGAAGACTGCTTCTTCTTCTCTGCTGTCTATGGAAGCTGCGACTGTCAGGAACGTAAAAGGCTGTGGCAATGCCTTGGGGCCTTCGATCCTCAGGACCGACCATGGTTCATTGCGGGGGATTTCAACACCATTCTCGACCCGGAGGAGAAAAATGGTAGAGGGGTCTTCCCCTGAAAGGCCAGCCAGGACTCCGCTCAGTTCATGGCTGATAAGGATCTTCTCGACTTGGGATATTCAGGGGATCGCTGTACCTGGTGCAACAACCAATCGGGAGGAAGAAGAAGCTGGAGCAGGATAGACCGATGCTTGGCTGATTCCAATGCGCTTAAAAAATTTCCAGATGCCAAAGTCAAACACCTAGCCAGAGGTATATCAGATCACTCCCCGTTACTGGTTACTCTGGTGTCCAAGCAGAATTTTCCGGAGTCGTTCAGATTCAATCATCAGTGGTCTCAGCTTCATAGTTACCAGCGGGTCGTAAGTGAGATGTGGGCCGAACCCTCTCAAGGTCATACATGGGTAGCTCTTCATAACAAACTGCGGTGGCTGAAACAGGGGATGAAGGTTTGGGCCAGGGAGCTTCCTCTCTTCGATCATAACATGGAGCTTCTTAAACAAAGCATCGAAGGTTTGGAGTTTAACCTGGAGGAGGAGTGGAATGACAGTGTGTTTGATGAGTTAATGGGCAAAAAGGTGTGTTGGGCGGAGTTGCTCCTCAAGCAGGAGCGTTTGGCCCGGGACCGCTCCCGGGTGAGGTGGTTGCAAGAGGGAGACCAAAATTCTGCTTATTTCCATGCGTGTATTAGAGAAAGGAGGCGATCCCTTTCTCCTAATATTTTACAAGCAGATGGCTCTTACACTGAGGATTGTGATATAGTGGGGGGCTTGGATTTTTCTTTCTTTAAGGATCTGCTAGCTGGTCCTAATCCGGGGATGAACAGGGGTTACCCTATTGGGCAAGGGGAACTGTGGGAGGCGATTCCCAGGCTTGTCTCTCCGCGGGACAATGAGGGGCTGATGGCGATTCCTTGAGAGGAAGAAATCCACTCGGCCATGCAGCGTCTCAACCCAGATAGTGCTCCTGGGCTGGATAGCTTTCCATGATCTTTTTACAGAGGGGTCTGGGATGTGGTTAAGACGGACATAATCAAAGCTATACAGGATTACTTTCGAGGCGGGTCTATACCTCGAGTCGCAAGTGCTACTAAGATGGTTCTCATCCCAAAGATTAAGAATCCTTCCTCTCTATATCACTACAGACCAGTGAGTTTATGTAACTTCCCCTACAAAATCTTGGCGTCTGTTATCAATCAAAGGGTATCCAAATTCCTCCCTGATTGGATATGCCCTGAGCAACATGGGTTCGTGAAAGGACGCTCTATCCAAGGAGCGATAGATCTATCCCAGGAGATGATAAGGGATATCAATGTAAAAACTCACGGTTAAAATTTGGCTATCAAAGTGGACATGAACAAGGCATATGACAGGATTGAATAGATCTTCATTAACAAATTCCTCCAGAGCATTGGCTTCTCGGTCAGCGTTGTGGACCTCATTTTCAGGAGTATTAGTTCCTCGTGGCTGGTGGTATCCTTTATGGGAAAGGTTTATGGTTTCTTCAAGGCAACAAGAGGGCTTCGGCAAGGTGATCCGCTATCTCCCAGCATTTTCTTGCTGGCACAAGACACCCTTAGTAGACTGATTTACCGAGGCCTGGCCCAAGGTGTGATAAAACCTTTCAAAAGGAGGATGAACGTTCCCCCAATCTCTCATATGATGTTTGCCGACGATACAATCATCTTTTTGAATGGTGGTAAGGATTCTGTTCGCGGGATCAAGGGGATTTTAGAGGAATATTGTCACTGGAGTGTGCAAATGATCAGTTCGAAAAAGAGCAGTTTTTTCATCTCGAATAAGAGCACCTCTAGTCGAGTATCCTCCCTGCGCAGCCGCTTGGATATGCAGCGATGTGTTCTCCCTATGGAGTACTTGGGAACGCCAATATCCTCCGGCAGACTCCGGGCACAGGACTACGATCCCGTTGTGAGTAGGATAACTAGCCGAGTGCTTAACTAGAAAAACCAATTCCTCTCGTTTGGAGGCCGAATTGCTTTAGTTAATAGTGTCCTGACGGCCATCCCCATACATGCGATGGCCTCCTCCAATGTTCCCAAAGGAGTTATCAAAAATGTGGATAAGATTTTATGTTCTTTTGTCTGGGATGCTAAATCAGAAGGTAAAAGGCACTGGGTTTCTTGGAGAAAGATGGCGAGGCCTGTCCTTGACGGGGTGATCAGTGTAAGGAGTCTCCAGAGTACGATTCACTTCAATCATGCCAAGTTGGCCTGGGAGATCATAGAGGAGCGTACTTTGTGGGGAAGATCCATGTCAAGGCTTAGCGGAGGGAGTGCAAAGGCTGTCCATGGCTACTGTTCCCCCCTTTTGAAGAAGATTGTTCCTCTGGTACAGTTTCTTCAGCCGAGATCTCGATGGATTGTCGGATCTGGGGACCTACTATTTTGGCACAAAAACTAGGCTGGTTCGGTACATGCCTTCCCAAGTTGCCCTGCCCCTACTATGTCAGTGAAGGAGGCATGCCTCCATCCAAGGTTCACCAAGACTGTTTTGAATTTGGAGCAGCAGAATCTTCTCGAGTCCATTGAGATCACTACAGGTCCGGATTACTGTGTGTTTACTCCTTCGTCTTCGGGCGCTTTTTCCACCAGAGAGTACCGTAAGTTGATCTTTGAACAGAATCCCAATGATGGGTGGAATGGAGTGGTGTGGTGCCACAAGATTCCAGCGAAGTACAACTTCCTTGTATGGCACATCAGGAATTCTGCTGTAGCTACGGATGAGAACACCAAAAAGTTGGGAATTAACTTGGCTTCGTCTTGCCATTGCTGCGGTATCCGGAAGGAGGAGAGCATGCATCACCTTTTTTTTGAAGGGGAGTGGTCTTCGGCGGTGTGGTCCTATTTTGGAGGTTCTGTCTTTAATTCCTCCCGCCAGTGGGATTTCCCTTCGTTCATGGGAAGCTGGATTCATGGCCTGCCAAATTCGGACAAGGATCGAACGACCCGATCTGGTATACTGAGTGAGGGCTGCTGGTGTCTGTGGCAAGCCAGAAACCAATCGAGATACGGGGGCTCTTCTCCTACAGCAAGAGCCATCATCGCCAGGGTGCGCTTCCTGCTGCTAGATTTTCTTTCACTCTCCCCGGACTGGTGCGTTGCCCCTTCGATTAGACGAATACAGGTCAGTTCCCCCGTGCATTCTCCTCTCCCAGCTATGGTGCAGGGACAATGGGTGGGCTGACATCACCCTGTTTCCGGCTTCAAGATGAACACGGACGGGTCTTTCTCCATGGGAATAATGAGAGGTGGGGGAGTGGTTCGCGACTCTAAGGGGAACGTCAAGCTGGCGTTTTCTTCTTGCTTCGGGAAGGGAACTCCCCTCTTGGCCGAGGCTAAGTCGATGCTCACCGGTCTATCTCTTTGCATACAGCAACAGGTGACTTTATCTCAGGTGGAAACGGATTCCTTAATTCTCCACAACTCCTTGACGGGTAAAGGCGGTACTCCGTGGTCCATATCCTACATCGTCAGGAAGTGCAAATCCTTTATTCGGGATATCATCCAAGTGTCCCACACCTGGCGTGAGGGCAATAAGGTAGCAGACTATTTGGCTTCCTTAACAGAGCAAGGATCCATTCACACTAGTCTTATTTCTTCTAATTGCTTGAAACTAGAGGCTGTTAATTTAATTAGAGGGGATGCCTTCGGCCTGCACTACTTCAGACCTCCATAATCTTGGGGTTTTTGTTTGCTGGTGCCTTGCGCCTTTTGTTGAATAAAAATTTATTTTGGAGGAGGTAATAAATGGATTTCAGTTATCCACATTATTCATCACATGACATCATCCTAGGAAAGTCTTTATTTTCATGAATACATCCCAAAAAACCAAATGATCTTTTATTCTCTATTTCTTTATGGGATATAAAAACCACTAAAACTCATTTAAGCACTCAAATGTTATGGGTATTCATTAATCATATTATATATTATCTGTTTGGATATCCGTTTTAAATCTCATCAACACAGTTGAATCAACATGATATCTATATATTATTAAAATGGTGACATGAAATCACATCTCACCTATTTATTCATGATATAAAAAACTTCCTGTTGGCTCAATGAAATATTTTATTAAATCATATTAATCATTTTATAGAGCATAAATTAATCATGTAAGATTTTTTTTGAGTTACGGATTTGAAAACATAAATTAAATCCATCAATTCTTCATTTAATTAATATTAATTAAAGTTTAAATTCATGATTACTGAATTTCAGAATTTCAAATTCCATAAAAAATAGCTTTTAGATTAATTTGAAAACTCACCTTTATCTAGAGAAATTTCAAATTTGTGATTTCCATTTAAGAATGAAAGAACATGAATTTTGAATATAAAATGTTCTTCAAAATCTCCTAGATGTCAAGTGTTTAATGAGGTATTCAAAATGTATATATCACAATATATTAATCTAGTAAACATAGGATTCAATGATAATACATAACGAATCATCTCCATTGGGGAAAGTTGTTGAAGCTGATCCCTGTTAGATCAAATAACTTGTATTGAATATAATTAATGGTGGATGAAATATGTGTATCTTTTTACCGTCGGTGAATAATACCTATGATGAGTACCTTGAAATGCTCTAACAAGATTCTTAAATATAGATTTGCAGTTGGATGATATACTATGATGGGACACATTACAAAGATATCGTTAGGTGCGAGTACTTGTAAGTAGATGAGACTTCCAATCATGAAGTCCACACATTGTAATCTCTAAGATATGAGATTATGATAATATACCTTCTAGTAGGAATTCCGCATGTTTTGGTGTCATCAGTTATTCTTATATGAGAGATTTTGTAATGATATTTAGACTTTATGATTATCATTAATACGTGTCACAACTACCACACTTTGATTTAATGAAGAAAACCGTCATGGAGACAGTTGGTGAGAAGTAGGGTATGTTGGGTGAATCATGAGTGGCAAGTTATTAATGGATAAGTCGAGGAAGAATTTGTCCTTCCATTAATGGAAGTTGATATCTTGGCCCTTTGATTGAAATAGAACCATCACACGAAATTCCATGGCCATGGTGTAATGACAAGTTTATTTCAGGTTGTCAAAGAACGACGTATCAAGCACAAAGGATGATGACAATATCATGAAACCTGCTTGATGAGATATTTAGACGAAGGTATTATTGTCACGTCCTATCCCCCAAGGTCCATTCCCTAACTACCCAAGTCCGCCATCCATAGGACAGGGGCTGACGACTAGCACCAAAGGCATAATTCCCTAAAACAGGGAAGGCATTGCCTTTATAACCTGTAAACGCACACAACAGAGCACATAACTAGATACAAAACACTAAGTAATCTGTATAAAAAAAGAGTGATGCAATGTAAAAGGGGTTGGAAGTACAATCACAACTGTAAAGTACATGGAACTAGAGAAAGGAAAAACAAATACTCGGTCTTTCTCCCGGATTCCTAGCTAAAGGGTAGGTACAGATTGCCTCCTCAGCACTCCACATTCATCAGTCTCCTCTGTATACCGACTCATTGTAAGGTCCACCTCCGGATACCATCCAGTCCTGGTACTCTCAGCCTCAGTCAGTGCTGTCCGTCATCTGCATCCAACACAACAAGGTGCATGTATAACACATGTAGGGGTGAGTATAATGATACTCAGTAGGGACCCGAGACCCTCAAGGTCTCACAAATCCACCAAGGATAAACCAAAAAGTATGAAATCAAAAGATGACCGTACTTAGGTATATTCCCATATATATACCTAAGTTATTATGTAATCTGTCTCAATGATGAGGAAAACAAAAAAGTACTGACACAACTCTACTAGGATTCAATTCACATTATCGAAACCACATCTGCTGGAGGACTCCGGATCAATCGAGTACAGTGGGTCTTCCGTGCCACACATAGGCACTTCCCACTAACTATGGCCTTTTGAGGTACTCCTCCTATCAAGTACCGTGGGTCTGCTGCGTCACACAGATGGGCTCCCCACCATGGGTCTGCCGCCACAGCCAGACGCTCCCCCTCATAGTAAGCAGAGGTACTCCTCCTATTGAGTACTATGGGTCTACTGCGCCACCACGCGCACTCCTACACCGTGGGTCTACTGCCATTACCAGGAACTCCCCACTGGGCCAGTCGAGCCACTATGAGTCACACGACCATCAGTCGTCAAGTCTCAGCCAGCTACTAGGTTCCCTCACAAAAGCTCGCTCGACTACAGAAGATCTGCTACACAAGATACTTATCGATGCACCAACTGTCACGAAGTCCCATGAAGAAGTATCCAAAAGGTCTGTCACATCATAGGGGTCTCAACGCAACATACGACGCGTCAATCAGATGCCCGGTCTATGAGTTATTACCCGTTTATTCCTGGGGGCCTGGTTGGATTCGTGTACGATCCAACCTAACAGTATCTGAACTATACCCTAAATTTTAGTGGGGTATACTCAAAGGGCCCGTCATGCTCCAAGATTACCAAGTCCATTGATGGTTCTTCAAATAGACATCTGGTGAAAATAATATGAAGAAAAGAAAGTAAAGGGGTTGTAGTGGGACCAGGTCTAGTTCAACCCGGTCGGACTAACCAGGCTCGACCCTGTCGGGGTCGACCCAATTCGGGTCAACCTGAACTGACAAGTTGGGATTGGCCCAGCCCATTGGGTGGGCTAGCCCGTTAAATTCTGCCCGACCTACTTGGCCTAGACCAGCCGACCACGAGGGCGCGAACCGGCCGCGGGTTGGCACAAGGTCGGTTCGACTCAGAGGGCTCCGCGTGGGCGACTCTAGCTAGAGGGTGCCACGAGGGTGTATAATGGTTTGGCAGGGGCACCGTGAGGGGTGCGGGAGGCCGGCTCGGTCAGGGTACCGTGAGGCGCCCGAGAGGCCAGCCCGGCCGGGCACCGCCAGGGGCATAGGAGGCCGGCTCTGACAGGGCACCGTGAGGGGTGCGGGAGACCGACTCTTCTGGGGGGCCGTGAGGGGTGTGGGAGAACCGGTCGGCCAGGGCACCGCGAGGGTTGCTGGAGGTCGGCTCGGCTGGGGCCGGTTCAGCAGGCAGACGACACGGTCATGGAAACATGGCTAGGCCTGAGGCGGCTCAGCCGAAAGGGCAAAGACCGCGGGGGCAGATCAGAAGCTGGTTGGAATAGTGGTTCGGCTCGAGGAAGTGGAGCTGGTTCGTCCGGGGCGCTGTGGGGCGGGCGCGGGTTGCAATGTCTATGAGTGGTGGTGCTATTTCCTTAGTCGCCTTCATTGTCTCATTGCCTCATCGCCATTCCAAAGAATATCATAATGAAGAACAAGAAAGGGGGGTCAGACCATGTTAGTTTGGCCCACTCCCTTCGTGTTTAGTGTTGTAGAAAACAGTTCATCAAGAAAATAAACAAAGAATGAGCATGGAATATATTTTCAATCCCTATAATCCCTCGTTAATTACAATTCCCAACCCCACAAGGGAAAAAGATGGGAGAACATGGGGAGTATTAATCAAATAAAGAATAAAACCCTAAATTGTTCGTTGTTCATCGATGATGGTGCGAGAAGGTGGACATTGATTCATTGTAGACGAACATGTCATACATCGAAGGAGGTTCTTAAGAAGAATGTATTAGTTGAGGTTGTTCTTCTTAGTCGAATGCGTTCCTTATGTGAATTCTTTGTCAGTGGAGCGTTCTCCATTCGGAGCATTCTCCCAAGTTCCTCCTCTCCCCAATCATCCTTTTCCAACAAAATGAAATTGTAGCCAAAGATAAAAGATAAAAATATCTTATTATGTCGTTGACACTAATTTCAAATTAGCCTAATTAAAAAACAAGGTGGGCCAGATTAATTAGGGTGGATTGGTATAATTAAATTAAGGGAGGTGGTTGCACCGTTAATGGTAAAGGAGTTCAAGAGGATCTCCCTCATTAATGAGGGTAGTTGAGAGGTTTTCCTCTCCCACCATTATTAGCGGGGTCGGGTGGTCCCCACTACCAAATTCAAATTGGGAGGTTTTGAATTCTTGGGTGGTCGCCACCACTATTAATCATGAATAGGAGGTTTAGGAATCAGGTGGTCCCCCACACCATAACCTTTCATGTTAGGTTAAGGTGTTGTGGTCCCCACCTCCAACATCCACATGGGTAGTTACAACAGATAAAAAAAATAAAACCTGTGATTATTTAATTTTATTATTTCCACTAAAAACCCAAAAACAAACTTTCACCTTCGACCAACTACCATCAAGGTGAGAGTCTCCTTATGATAATACCAGTGCTATGAGTTCAACGGTGCCCTCATATTTCAATTCCGAGCACCAGTTCATAGGTTATAATAAACCGCTCGAACTTTCACTGAATGTACATGAACAGAACATCAAAAATTGATTCTGGGAACACCAGACCTCAGAATAACGCACCATCAATTTCTGAAGACTCGTAAAAATCCCATATATAGAAGAAATTACATAGAAATTTTGAGTCTTTACATTCTCCCCACCTCATGATTTACATCCTCGTAATCCAAAACTCAAACTAAGGGAACAAGTGAAAGTACTGAGCATGTATCAGAGCATCCCTCTCCCATTGCACTCTTGGAGGTTCTCGTGATGCCAAAAAATGCTCACCAGAGGTATCGACCATCCACGATGGACTTTCTTTGGTAGATCCTCAATCTCTACTAGAACCTCTGTAAATTTCTCCCCATCGTAGATTTCCAGCTCTCCATGGTTGATGATGTGAGAAGGGTTATGCACATATCTCCTTAGCTGGGATACAAGGAAGACATCATGCACCCAGTGCAACTGAGGTGTAAGAGCTAAGTAGTATGACAACTCGAAAACTCTCCTGAGGACCAAAAAAAGGTCCAATGATCCTCAGAGATAACTTTCTGCCTTAGCCAAATCTCTGTAGACCTCATCGGGGTGAGACCCATAGAAAGACGTGGTTGCTATCCTCGAACTGTAGAAGTCTCCGTCTCTTGTCAGCATATGACTTCTGCCTGCTCTATGCAGTCTTCATCCACTTCTAGATGATTTTCACCTTCTATGTGGTAGCCTGTACCATCTCTAGTTCCACTAGTGCTGACTCCCCTAGGTTAGTCCAGCACAAGGGTGACATGCAAGGTTTCCTGAACAACACCTCAAAAGGTGCCATCCCTATAGTTGGGTGATGGCTATTGTAGTATAAAAACTACATTAAATCAAGTGATCATAGCTGATACAACTGAAGTCTAGGACACAAGCGCAAAGCATTTCCTGAAGGTTCTGAATGGTCTGCTCAGTCCGGCCATCCGTCTGAGGATGGAAGGTGGTGCTCAAATGAATATGCATCCCGAAAGCCTCCTGTAACCCCTTGCATAGCTAGAAAGTAAAATGTATATCATGATTGGATATAATCATCAAAGGTACTCCATGTAGCTACCCAATCTCTTGCACATATAGGCATCCCAATATCTCTTTTTAACCTTACTCTTTGATCGGTAGGAAGTGGGACGACTTGGTGAGTCGATCGATGATCACCCTGATTGAGTCATGACCTCTAGATGTACATGGACGTCCTACCACAAAGCCTTCAGATATCTCATCCCACATCCCCTTTGGGAACTCTAAAGGCTAAACCAAGCCTGCAGGTACCTGGTGCTCTACCTTCACTAGCTGACAAGTGAGGCACCGAGAGATAGACTCTGTAACTGCCTTCTTCATTCTAGTCCACCAGTGCTGTATTCGGAGATCCTGGTACATCTTTTCCACTCCTGGATGTACCACTAGAGTGGATGTGTCGAACTCCCTCAACACTTCCTCCTATAGTGACACTTGTACCATGATATGTCCTCTGACGAGGATGACGTGCTCCCCACCTTCATAAAATCCATCATGTGCATGTCCTATGGATATCTGAGCACGTCGTGTCTTGTAGTCAGTATCCCCATGTTGTGCCTCCCGAACATGATAAATAAGTGGAGAGGTGACTGTAAGAGACTGAAGGAAGGATACTCCATCTCTTTCCACAAAGGATGCCTATAATGCAGCCAGATGCTTCGTGGCCTCGCCTAGTAGCTGTATACCAGACCTCCTGCAGAGTGTATCTGCTACAATTTTCCCCTTCCCAAGAGTATAGAATATCTCGAAGTCATAGTCTTGGAAGAACTCAAGCCAACGTCACTGTATCAGGTTTAGGTCCTTCATGGAGAAGATATACATGAGATCTCGTGATAAGAGTACATGGTAAAATGATCTCCCATCAGATCGTGTCACAAAATATTCAAGGCGAAGACCATGGCTGCTAACTCCAGGTCATGGGTAGCATAGTTCTGCTCATGCTATCTCAACTGCCGAGAACCAAATGTGATCACTACACACTCTTGCATTATTACACATCTGAGTCTGGTCCCTGATGCGTCACAATAGACTGCGTACCCTATGCCTTCCTCTGGAAGCCTCAAGATGGGGGCACTAGCCAGCCTCTACCTCATCTCCTTAAAATCCCTGCTGGCATCTCTTCGACTACACAAAGGGTTTCCCTTTATTCATCAATGCTGATAGTGGTGTTGTAACTCTTGAGAAGTCTGACACAAATTTCCTATAGTATCTAGATAAACCCAGGAATCTTCGTACCTCCGTCACACTCTTGGGTGGCTCCCAAGAAAGTACCACCTCAATATTTGCTGGATCTACTACAACTCCAGTCTCCGATATGACATGTACCATAAAGTGAACATATCAGATCCCTAACTAGCAATTCGAGAGCTTACCATGAAGCTAGTGCTCTGGGAGTGTGTCCAGTACTACCAGTAAATGATTCCCTTCCTCCTATCCAGCAGTCGAGTAGATCAGATTGTCATCGATAAAGACTACGACAATGCGATAAATGTATGGAGGGAAGATCTTATTAATGAGTCCCATTAACACTGTTGGAGCATTAGTTACACCAGATGTCATGACCATGAACTCATAGTGGACTTACCGACATCTAAAATCTGTATACTACAAATCCACATCTTGAACTCTGAGCTGGTGATTGCCTGATCTGAGGTCTATTTTCGATAACCACCATCTCCATTCAACTAATCAAAGAAGTCGTCAATCCTCTGGAGTGGGTACTTGTTCTTCACGGTCACCAGGTTCAGGCAAAGATAGTCGACATAAAGCCTCAAGATCCCATCCGCCTTCTTGGATAAGAGAGTTGGGGCTACCCAAGGAGAAACACTAGGCCAGATGAATCCCTTCCCCTGCAAGTCCTCTAGCAGTACCCGCAGCTCGCGAAGCTCCGTGGGAGCCATCCGATATGCTGGTTTAGATATCAGTGTTATCCCAGGGTACAATTCTATGTAAAAGTCTACCTATCTGTGAGGGGGAAAACCTGGGACATTATCAGGGAAAACATCCGTGTACTGGTCCACCACTACAGGATAGCTCAGAATCTCCACATCCACTGCTCCGAGGGTAAGGCTAGCCAAATGATGAGTGATCCGCTGCACTCTCCTCCAAGTAAGTCCATCCTATACTGAAAAGGCTCCCTTCTTGCTGGTGAAAGTAAACCTAGTCCCATCCATGAGGACACACAACACTTTGTGCCTAATACATTCAATCTGAGCATGGACTGTGGATAACTAGTCCATACCGATGATGACGTTGTAAGGCCTCGATGCTGCTACTAATAGATCCCAACCAAAACATTCACCTCCTAGAGAATTCTCACACAGCTGGAAACAATGTGTAATCATCAAATCTTCTCTCGTAGGAGTATTTATCTGTAAGGATTGATCCAATAGATTTGTTAGAATCTTCGAGCTCCGAACAAGGGTAGTGGAAACGAAAGAGTGACTAACACCTGCGTATATATGTACTGTAGCTATAGTTTAGTATACATAGATCGTACCTCGAATCATTATCGGATCACCATGATCGTATTCCTCAGATTCCTGGAGATGAGCTCTCCCATGTCCACCTACTCCCTGGGGTCGGGGTGGACCTCCTGGTGGTGGTGGTGGTAACACCTCGAATCTTCGTCCACCACTAGCTTCACGACCAACTCCTCGACCACATTCCCCTACTCCCTGCGGAATGCCTCAATCAAATCTATGTCTTTACCCGGGTGGTCCTTTGACTGTCTGCCGATCATCTGAATGGAGGGTCGGACAGTCACGAACCATGTGAAGTGACCAGAAACATGAGAAACACTGCCCACTCTTGGAATTTCTGTCTCCACTTCAACTGCCCTGCACAACCGATCCTGAATCATGCGGTCATCCACCAGTAGGTCTTGTCTTCTTAGAACTCCGTGACATCTGTCTTCTAATAGTTTCTGAAGACTCCGCTATGTGTCAACTGGTGGGGGACTTCACTACTGGAGACTACTCATCAAGTAAACTCTCCAATAAGAGGGATCTCTCTAACAACCTCTCTTGTGTTGGGATGTTGAGTGAGATCACAGAATCCCTGATCTCCCTTCTAAGTCCCTGGTCGAAGGCCCGAGCCCTAAAAATTGGGTCCTGCACCATATCAGTGGAGTATCATGATAGGTCTATGAACCTCACTGAGTACTGAGCTATAGTCATGTTACCCTTCTACAGATGTAGTATCTCTTGAATGCGCACTACGCAGAGCGTTGCTCAGAAAAAATCTGCCTGAAACAGGCTCATGAAGTCTTCCCAGAGAAGCATCACCTCATCATGAACCTGGAGCATCAAGCTCTACCATCTACATGCTGCTCCATGTAGAAGGCTAGAATCAAGAATCACCACGAGGCCTGCTGGTGTCCCGACCATTTGAAAAATGCTCACCACAGCCTCCAACCAATCCTCAGACACCTGTGGGTCCGCCTCTCTCGGGAACCTGGGTGGCCTCTAGTGATGAAACTCATGCAACACACTCAAGTGGCATGCACCGTCTTTTGATGGGGATGGTTGCATCGATGTCCCATCGGGGAGTGGTACCACTGGTGCCTTCGCTGGAAAAGGGCCCTACACTGAGGCCTCATCACTCGGTGGGCTATTAGGGAATACAACTCTTGGAACTCTAGCTAGATGTCTGCATGGAGGAATCCTGAAAAGAAACAGGTGTGCAATGGTTAAAAGTTATACCTGGTGACCTGGAATAAATAAAACTTTTTAAAACACACACACAATCATCATTTTCATGCACTGAGTCGGAAATTAGAAGTTAGGGTCCAGGTGTATGTATACGTCTTTCGATGCACCAACACTAGACTCCCTCAACTGAAAACCACACTCACTACACATAAAATTATTGCTTCATTGAAAATAAAGATCATAGTCCTATATTCTACAGTAGAACTGACTCCTTTGATATCAATTTTTCATGACCCGTCCCTCGGGGCCCATGTCGTGACAACCCCAAGTCTGCCTTCCATAGGCCAGGGGCTGGAGACTAGTACCAAAGGCGTAATTCCCTAAAACAGGGAAGACATTACCTTTATAACCAGCAAACACACACAACAGATCACTGAACTAGATAAAAAACACTAAGTAAATTGTATAACAAAAGAGTGTTGAAAAGTAAAAGGGGCCGGAAATACAAGCCCAACTGTAAAGTGCATGGAACTAGAGAAAGGGAAAACAACTGCTAGGTTGTCCTCCAGGATTCGTGTAACACCCTGATATTTTATGAGAAGTTTATTTTTTTACGTCTTATGTTATACCAAACATCAAAGGAATCTTTTATTACACACAACACTAGCTTGTCTTACGTTATACACAAGGGAAACCTTTATCGATAGCGTGTGTTGTACGCAATATTGAGTTTCACTAAACAACGATATGTTATTAAAATATTATATAAACTACTCGTTCTGAATAATAATAACCACATTTTAAAATTTTATAAATTTTATCTTTCAAAATTGACTTCATTTTTGGATTCAGAATATCGAAATTAGCCTAGGGTGAAATTTTCATATTTTTCTTAAAACATTCAATTTTTTAAGAATAGTGAAAACACTGGGTAACTATTTAAAAATTATCTTTTTATTTAAATAATTAATTATTTTATTTGAATATATTTTAGGTAAAAATTGATACATAATACCTATATATGTTCAATGTAATTCATTGGAGTCATTTTATAATAATTTTAGATATATAGAAATTTTATTGAACTTTTCATTGCCTTTTACCCACCTCCTAGGAGAATTTGAAAATGAACATAAAATGTAATTTTACTGCTTCTGTGAGTGGAATTTTGAAAATTTGAGAGAAAAAGTTAATATCAAGGTGTAAAATGTGGTTCAAGAAGATAAAAATAATTTTTTGGTGAATAGTAACTTTTTACTTTTATTTACCACGGTTAAAAGTAAATAGAATAATTAAGGGTAAAAATGATATTATTATTACCGTAACACTTGTCCTAATTCTATTGGATTAGTGTAATTCGACCAAAAACAAACTTAGGACTAAAATATTACCCTTTAGTTCCACTTGGATTAGATTAGAACATTTATTATTATTTTATTTAAAGAAGTGTTAAAATAGTTAAAATCAATGTTTAATAACTATATATGATTATTATAAAGTGGTATTGATTCTGAAATAGTATACATACACTTTAATACAATTCCACGATCATGGGAATGATGTCATCACTCGTGCGTACGTACAACCTACCATCTCCATGATGTGATGTGACTCGTTCTACATGATCATAATTGAATAATGATTATATAAATGAATTGAATGAATAAATATGATATATATTACAGTAATACCATTCTATAAACGAGGTTTCTATAACCTAAAAAGAAGAATAAAAATTAATTCGACAAAACATGCATAAGAACATAAAGTAATGTACACCCGAATAACAAGTAGTAATGAAATATTACTAATAAGAAGATAAGAATATGACCATATATGATATCATAACAACGAATATGATTCTGTAATAAGTCAATGACATTATTTAAATCATTATACAGGAGGTTCGAATACGTACGAAGCAAATCAGACCTATAGTAAGGAAGATCTAACAATCTCATTTTTATCCGAGATTGTTTATACTTCAGAATTTACTAAGGCATATTTTCCATTCACATCCTTTTTTCCTCAATATGTAATATTATTTCTATCCTCATACAATTTTTTAAATCCAATTTTACATATTGGTGAATTTTTGTAAACGATATGAATGTAATCTTTTTTCGTTTTTAGTACGAAATACTTTTTGAATTTTTCGGCCAATGTAAAAGAATAATGTTTTTTTAACATATACGGTATGAATGGATTTTTATGAATTCATAGAACATTATTTCCATGAATCTTACTCTATATGTTTTCGAGTTCATTTTTAATCAAATTTTTTTATTTTAGAATTGTATGACATGTTAAGAACGGAAAAATGTTTTTGAAGTATAAAGGATATTTTCCTCATGAAAGGAGTTCAAGTGTTTTATGAAAATTATTTTCTATCTAAGATAATATAGGGTTATATTTCTCTCCCTATTATTACATTGATTTTATTATGTTATGATGGAATTATTCTTATAAATTCCCTTTATGGATTATGTTATGATGGCATGCTATTTATGAATCCAATTTTTATTACATGGGTTATGATATCATGTATGATTAATGATTTTTTGGCACACATATAAATGGTTTCATTATGAGAAGGGTGGGACCTATATTCCCTCCAATGCATTGGGTATATATTTGTATCTCATGAGATAGACATGGCTGGAACGACAAGTTAATCCGGTTCAGTCATACAGGACTGGAACGAGGAATGAACTCGGCTCAGTAATGGAGTTTTTCTACTATGATGGTCTTGGAAAAGAGCCTTGACTAATTTGAAATGATTTTCTATGATTATATGTGTATGCCAAAAAGTTTCATGTTTTATGTTATGATTATTGTGATTACATTTCACTACTATTATTTATCCCATGTTATGATATTATGATCTTTTTTGCAGGTTAAGATTTTAAAAATATTGTGTTTTTATGAATATGATATGATTGATATTTCTTTTGTTTACCCTTACTGAGAATTTGAGATCACCCTATTGTATGTTTTCTTTTCCCCAGGTCAGGAAGAAGGGTATTATGTACGATATGCCAAAAGGGCCTCTAGATATGATGAAATAAACAGGATACAATGTAGATGATTTATGAACCAGTTGTTTATGTTTCCCAGTTTCTAAGACACTTTACCTATACGGTACTATCATGTTTTTGTTATATGTTGTAATAAGTATGAATTAATTCTAAAGTAATAACCATGTATGTAAATTATGGATCATTATAGTTGGTATCAAAGGAAAGGTATAGTCAACCTTTGGAAACTAGGATGTGAAAGCCTTAGTAATAACTCAAAGGATATGTCTAAACAAAGAACACAATATTATTGTTTTAGAAATCACCATGAAAAACCTATGATAAGACCTAAAGTGTGAAATTTTATTCTTGATTATGTGTTTTTCCTGTTATGATTAGTGTTTCTCACACTATACTTCTTGGTTTTAGTCAATGAATGAAACCGGTAGGAACCATGTTAATGCTGAATGTGATGGAAAATGAAATGATTGTCTCCCTAAGAAACCAAATGTTATGGGAGCTGGAATACAAAATCTTGTAGCCATGCTCACACAACTTTCTCAAGCTATGAATCATGCAGGACTTCCAAACAAGCAAAGGAAGGAAAACATTCTGTTGAATCCTTCACGAGGCAGCGTCCACCTTCATTCAGCGGGTCTTTTGATCCATTAGTGGCCGAACAATGTACTAGTACCACTAAAAATATATTTTCAGTCCTGTAATGTTCTGAACATGATAAAGTAATCTTAGCAGTATATCATTTGGAAGGTGAAGCTGATCAATGGTGGAATCTTATTAAGAATACGAGGCAAAGGATGAAATTGAGTCCATTGAATGAGACGAGTTCGAGAACTTATTTTTCAATAAGTACTTCCCTCGTATTCTTCGAACAAAGATGGAGATGGAGTTTCTTGAACTGACGCAAAAGGATGAAGAATCGGTTGGTACCTATGAAAAAAATTTTACAAGACTTGCAAGGTACGCTTCCAGAATTATTATTCAACCTTATAGTAAGATCGATCGATTCTTTAGTGGCATAAAACCAAGTCTTCGAAGGGAATTATCCCTAAGGGACTTCAATAGCTATGACGAAATTGTTCGATGTGCTATCAAAGTTGATATGGAGATCAGGGTAAGACATAAGTCATACGGGTTTGATAAAAAGAGGAAAACGGAAATCAAGGGAAAATCTAAAGAACACACTGAAAATAAAATGAGTTTTCCCATATGATTAATGCGTCGAAAGAAACATGGAAGGAATTTTCTTAAAGGGACAAGTAAAATTTTTAAGTGTGGAAAAGATGGTCATCAGGCAGTTGAATGTTGAAATAATGGGAAGAAGATGTATAATGATGCGAACAAAGAAAGGGATACACAGAATGCACCTCTTACACTTCACTGTTTCAAGTGCAAGGAAATGGGGCATTATTTCAGTCAATTCCTTAATCAAAGGGTTGTTGATGGTGATCGAGGTCAACAAACTCTTATGTCCAATGACAAAGGAATGTCACATGCAATTTCTATCAGCGATGTGGAGTATGATAATGATGCAGTGAAAGGTACACTTACCATCATCTCTAAAGTTGAAAAAGTTTTATTTGATTCTGGATCCACCCACTCTTTTATTTATGAATAATTTTCAAAGGGTATCACCATATTACATAAGTAGTTTGATATTGAGTTAGCGGTGACAATCCCAAATGGAACAAAAGTCACATCAAAAGTTTACAATTCTTCTCCGATTGAATTTTGTGGGAATGTGCTTCCTGCAAATCTTGTGATCCTTCCTATAGTGGAATTTGATGTGATTCTTGGCATGGATTGGATTTCTTTATACAGAGATCATATAAATTTCCAAACAAGGGAAATCACATTTAATATTCTCGATCAATCTACTATCATCTATCGATGCAAGGATGAATATAACCATCCAGTGGAAATTTCTTCCATCTTATGGTTCTTGATTCCAATAAATGAAGTTTATTAATCTCAAATGGTCGGAGAGAAACTCACTATTACGAATATTCCCATTGTACAGGAGTTTGATGATGACTTTCCAGAGGAATTTCTATGTCTTCCACCCAATCGTGAAGTTGAGTTTTCAATAGAACTCATACAGGGTGTTATTCCCCTTTCAAAGACACCATAGAGAATGGCCCCAATTGAGTTGCAATAATTTAAGAAGAAACTCCAAGAAAATATTGATAAAGGATTCATACTCCCTAGTGCATCACCATGGGGAGCACCTATTCTATTTGTTAAGAAGAAAGATTGATCAATGAGACTCTGCATTGATTATCGAGAACTCAACACGATCACTATTAAGAAAAAATATCTTCTCCCACTCATTGATGACTTATTTGTCCAACTATGCAGAGCTCAATACTTTTCCAAGATTGATCTTTATTCAGGGTATCATCTATTAAGGGTCCAAAAATAGGATATACCAAAGACGTATTTTCATACAAGTTATGGTCACTATGAATTTATAGTGATGCCATTAGGTCTTACTAATTCCCCTAATATCTTCTTGGATCTGATGAATAGTGTCTTTAGAGACTATCTTGATAAGTTTTTTGTAGTCTTTATAGATGATATTATTATCTATTCAATGAGAAAGGAAAAAATGAAGATCACTGGAGAATTGTATTAAAGACCCTAAGAAATGAGAAGATTTATTCCAAATTTACCAAGTGTGAATTTTGGATCCAAAAAGATTCATTTTTGGGTCATAGAATTTCAAAAGAGGGGATATCTGTGGATCCCACAAAAATAGTGGTTATTGAAAGATGGTCGAGACCAATGACATAAACAGATATATGAAGTTTTCTTCATCTGGCTGGATATTATCGACGTTTTGTGAAATATTTTTCAAGGTTATCTAATCCACTCACCAGGTTGACTCGAAAAGGAATTAAATTCCTATGGATGGAGGAGTGTGAAAATAATTTCAAAGATTTAAAATGAAGGTTATCCAGTTCACCTGTGGTCACACTTCCATGTAGTGGAGAAAGGTTTGTGATCTACAGTGATGCATCCAAGAAGGGACTGGGGTATGTTCTCATGCAAAAAGATATGGTGATAGCTTATGCCTCACGACAGTTGAAAATCCATGAGAAAAATTACCCAACTCATGATTTGAAGTTAGCCATGGTAATCTTTGCATTAAATATATGAAGGCATTATCTTTATGGTGAAAAGTGTGATATTTATACTGATCATAAAATTTTAAAGTATATTTTCACACAAAAGGAGCTGAATATGCACCAAAGAATATGGTTGGAGCTGATTAAGGATTACAACTTCTCAATTCATTATCACCCTAGGAAAGCAAACAAGGTGGCAGACGCATTAAGTCGACAAGACCATGCTTGCTTATCCATGATGAGGATCAAAAAATATCCAATATTTATGGATTTACAAAGGATGGATCTTGGGATTATAATGGAAGGGGGAAAAATCATATCCTTCTCAAATGAATGTTCAACCATCTATACATGTGAAGATTAAAGAGGCACAAAAATAAGATGTAGAGTAACAAAAGAAGGTGAGAAATTTTCCTGAATTCAACATTGATTACGATGGGAAAATAAGGTTCAGGAATCTGGTTTCTGTTCCTCCCATCCCATAATTAATGAAGGAACTTCTGGATGAGGCTCCTAGTTATTCATTCTCTATTCATCCTGGAAGCATGAAGATGTATAAGGACCTGAAAGAGTACTTTTTCTGGGATGGCATGAAAAGAGATATTGTTGAATATGTCTCTCGATGCTTGGTTTGTTAGCAAGTTAAGGATGAGAGATAGAAGTCTAAGGGGATGTTACAACCATTACCCATACCCAAATCGAAATGGGAAAACATCAATATGGACTTTGTCACTGGACTTCCTAAAACATCGAAAGGAAATAATGCTATCTGGGTCATAGTTGATCTTCATAATAAGTCGGCACACTTCATTGCCATTAGAGAATATTTCTCTCTAGATCAGCTTGCCCAGATATATGTAAAGGAAGTGGTAATATTGCATGGAGTACCACTTTCCATTATATATGATAAGGATTGGAGGTTTACCTCAATGTTTTGGCGAAGTCTTTAGCATACTCTAGATACAGAGTTGAGTTTCAGCACTGCTTATCATCCTCAGATAGACAGTCAGTCTGAGAGGACAATTCAAACTCTAGAAGACCTGTTGAGAGATTGCTCTATGGATTTGAAAGGTGGTTGGGATCAACACCTACCTTTGGTGGAATTTTATTATAACAATATCTTTCACTCTAGTATTCTGATGGATCCCTATGAAGCTCTCTATGGAACGAATTGCAGGACTCCGACTTGCTGGGATGAAGTTGGGAAAGAAATCTATTAGGACTTGATCTTGTTGATGAGATGGAAGAGAAGGTCAGATCTATTCAACAACACATAAGAGAAGCTATGAGTCGACAAAAAAGTTATATCGACAACCGAAGAAAAGACCTAGAGTTTGATGTGGGTGATAATGTGATCTTACGAATATCTCCTTGGAAGAGAGTAATGAGATATGGAAAGAAGAGAAAGTTGAGCCCTAGGTATATCGGTCCTTTAGAAATACTGGATCGTGTTGGGATGGTAGCTTACTGATTGGTGCTTCCACCAAATCTCTCTCAAGTTCACGATGTGTTCCATGTATCTCTCCTAAGAAAGTACATACCCGATCCTTCACATGTACTAAGCTCAGAATTTGTACCATTGGAGAAAAATCTTTCTTATGAAGAACAACTAATAGAGATTCTAGATCGTAGCAAAAAAGTTCTACCGAACAAGACCTTTCTCTTGGTGAATGTTTTATAGAGTAACCACCAATTTGAAAAAGCTACACCGGAGCTTCAGGATATGATGAGAGTGAGGTATCCTCATTTTTTTGTTGTGAAGTGAAGAATTTTGAGGGAGAAATTCATTTTAAGGGGGGTAGAATGTAACACGCTGATATTTTATGAGAAGTATATTTTTTTATATCTTTTGTTATATGCAACATCAAAGGAATATTTCATTACACACAACACTATCTTGGCTTGCGTTATACGCCAGATCAACCTTCCTCGATAACATGTGTTGTACGCAATATCAAGTTTTTCTAAACAATGATATGTCTTTAAAATATTATATAAACTACCCGTTATGAATAGTAATACCCTCTTTTTGAAATTTTATAAATTTTATCTTTAAAAATTGACTTCATTTTTGGATTCCGAATATCGAAATTAGTCTAGGGTGAAATTTTGGTATTTTTATGAAAACATTCCATTTTTGATGAATAGTGAAAACACTGGGTTACTATTTAAAAACAGACTTTTTATTTAAATAATTATTTATTTTATATAAATTTATTTTAGGTCAAAATTGATACATAATACCTATATAAGTTCAATTTAATTCATTGGATTCATTTTATAATAATTTTAGATATATAAAAATTTTATTGAACTTTTCACTGTCTTTTACCCACCTCCTAGGAGAATTTACAAATATACATAAAACATAATTTTACCTCTTCTATGAGTGAAATTTTGAAAACTAGAGTGACATGGTTAATATCAAGGAGTAAAATTTGGTTCAATAAGAAAAAATAATTTTTCATTAATAGTAACTTTTTACTTTTATTTACCACAGATAAAAGTAAATAGGGTAATTAAGGGTAAAAATGATATTATTATTATCCTAACACATGTCCTAATTCTATTGGATAAGTTTAATTCGACCAAAAACAACCTTTGCAATAAAAGATTACCTTTTTGGTCCACTTGGATTAGATTAGGACATTTATTATTATTTTATTTAAAGAAGTGTTAAGATAGTTGAAATCAATGTTTAATTACTATATATGATTATTGTAAAGTGATATTGATTCTGAAATAGTATACGTACACTTCTATACAATTCCATGATCATGGGAATGATATCATCGCTCGTGCGTACGTACGACCTACCGTCTCCACGATGTGATGCGACTCGTTCTACATGATCTTCATTGAATAATGATTATATAAATGAATTGAATGAATTGAATGAATAAATATGATATATATTACACTAATACCAATCTGGAAATGAGGTGTCTATAACCTAAAAAGAAGAATAAGAATTTATTCGACAAAACATGCAGAAAAACATATAGTAATGAACAGCCGGATAACATGTAGCAATGAAATATTACAAATAAGAAGATAAGAATATGAACATATATGATATCCTAACAATTAATATGATTATGTAATAAGTCAATGACATTATTTAAATCATTATACATGAGATATAGATACGTATGATGAAAATTGGACCTAAGGTTAGGGAAGACCTCACAGTCTCATTTTTATCCGAGACTGTTTATACTTCAGAATTTACTGGGGAATATTTATCATCGACATCCATATTTCCTAAATATGTAATATTATTTCTATCCTTCTACATTTTTTTAAATCCAAGTTTACATATTGGTGAATTTTAGTAAAAGATATGAAAGGAATATTTTGTCATTTTCAGTACGAAATACTTTTTGGCTTTTTCGGCCAAAGTACGAGAATTTTTTTTTTAAAACTTATACAACATGAATGGGTTTTTATGACTCCATAGAACATTATTTCCATGAATATTTCATTAAATGTTTTTAGGTTTATTTTTAATCAATTTATTTTAGTTTAAAATTGAATGACATGTTAAGAAAGGAAAAAAAATTTGAAGTAGAAAGGAAATTTTCCTCAAGAATGGAGTTCAAGTGTTTTACCAAAATTATTTTCCATCTTAGATAATATAGGGTTCTGTTTCTATCACTATTATTACATTTATATTGTTATGTAATGATGGAATTATTTTTATGAAGTCCTTTTATGGATTATGTTATGATGGCATGATGTTTATGAATCCCATTTTTATTACATAGGTTATGCTATGATGTATGATTAATGATTTTGAGGCACACATAAGAATGGTTTCATTATCAGATGAGTGGGACCTATATCTCCCTCCAATGCATTGGGTAAAGATTTATATCTCAAGAGATAGACATGGCATGAATGACAAGTTAATCTGTTTTAGTGATACAGGACTGGAACGAGGAATGAACTCGGTTCAGTAATGGAATTTGTCCGCTATGATGGTCTTGGGAAAGAGCCTTGGAAAATATGAAATGATTTTCTATGATTATGTGTGTATGCCACAAAGTTTCTTGTTTTATGTTATGATTATTGGGATTACATTTCACTACTATGATTTATCCCATGTTATGATTTTATGATCTTTTCTAAAGGTTAATATTTTCAAAATATTTTGTTCTTATGAATATGATATGATTGATATTTCTTATGTTTACCCTTACTGAGCATTTGAGCTCACCCTTTTGTATGTTTTAGTTTCCCCAGTTCAGGAATAAGGGTATTAAGTAGGATATGCCAAAAGGGACTCTAGATATGATGAAATAAATGGGAGACAATGTAGATAATTTATGAACCAGTTGTTTATGTTTTCCAGTTTCTAAAGACAATATACCTATACAGTCCTATCATGGTTTTTTTATAGTTGTAATAATTATGCTTCAATTCTGAAGTAATAACCATGTATGTAAAATATGGGTTGTTATAATTCATAGATGGAGGGTAGGTACAGATAGCCTCCTCAGAACTCCACGTCCTTCAGTCTCCCTCATGTACCGACTCGTAGTAAGGTCCACCTTTGAATACCGTCCAGTCTTTGTACTCTCAGTCTCAGTCAGCATTGTTCGTCGTCTGCATCCAACACAACAAGGTGTAGGCATAGCCTGTATAGTGGTGAGTTTAACAATACTCAGTAGGGACCCTAAGACACTCAAGGTCTCACAAATCCACCAAGGATAGACCACAAAGTAATGAATCCACATATAACCCTACTAAGGTATATGCCCATACATATACCTAAGTTATTAAGTAATCTGTCTCAATCATTAAAAAAACACAAAAGTACTGAGTCAGATCAACCAGGATTTTATTCACATTATCGAAACCTCTACTGCTGGGAAACTCTTTCTCAATCGAGTACAGTGGTCCTGCCGCATCACATAGAGGCGCTTCCCACTATCCTTGGACTATTGAGGAAATACTTCTATCAAGTACCGTGGATCTGCTGCGTCACACAGAGGAACTCCCCACCGTGGGTATGCCTTCATAACTAGGTACTCCCCCTCATATCCTGTAGAGGTACTCCTCATGTCTAGTACCATGGGTTTTCCGCATCACCAAGCGCGCTCCCCCACTGTGGGTATGCCGCCACAACCGACCTCTCCCCACTGGGCCAGTCGAGTCACTCCATGTCAAATGGTCAACAATCATAAATTTTCATCCAGCTACTAGGTTCCCGCACAAAACCTCACTCGACTACGGAGGATCCGCTCCAAAATCTCCTAGTCGATGCTCCAACTATCATGAAGTCCCATGAAGAAGTCTCCTAAAGGTCCACCATTCCCTAGGGATCTCAATGCAACAGACGATACGTCAATCAGACGCCCGATCTGTGACTTATTAGCCTTTTAGTCCCGGGGGCCCGGTTGGACTCATGCACGATCAAAACTGGTCGTATCTCAAATATACCCCAAACTATTGTGTGGTCTACTCAAAGGGACCATAATTCTCCAAGACTACTAGGTCTACTGATGGTTCATCAAAAGGAAATCAGGTGCCAATGATATAGCCAAAAAAGTAAAGGGGATGTAGTGGGCCGGGGTCCGGTCCAACCCGGTCGGACCAACCCGGTCCGAACCCGTTTAGGCCAACCCAGTTTGGGTCGACTAGGCCTAACCCATTGGGTTTGGCCAGACCCATTGGGAGGGCCAGCACATTAGGTTTGGCCTGGCCCGCTGGGCCCAGCCCAGCCGGCCGCGAGGGCGCGGACCGGCCACATGTCGGTGTGAGGGCGGTTCAGCCCAGAGGGTGCCGCGTGGGAGAATCGTCCTAAAGGGAACCTCATGGGCACAAGAGGGTTCGGCCGGGGCGCCGTGAGGGGAGCCGAAGGCCGGGTAAGCCAAGGCGTTGCAAGGGGCGCGGGTGGCCTGCTCGGCCGGGGCTGGTTCGGCCGGAGGAAGGTACGACCAGGGCGGCTCAGCCCGGCTTGAGGCAGTTTGTTCAGAAGGGAGGAGACTGAAGGGGTGGTTCAGAAAATTGTGGGTGTCACGGTTCGGCTGGGGGCGACGGAGCCGGGTCGGCCGGGGCGCTGCGGGGGCGGCGCGGGTGGTGGTGTCATTTCCTTTGTCGCCTTCTTCGTCTCATCTGCTCAGTGCCATTCCAAAGAACATCATAATCAATAACGACATAGGGGGTCGTGCAATGTTATTTTTTCCCCGTACTCTCCATTTTTAGGGTGGTAGCAAATAGTTCATAAAAACCATAGACTAAGAATGAGCCTGAATGATATTTTCAATCCCGATAATCCTCGTTAATTTCTATTCCCAGCCCTGAAAAGGAAAAAGAGGGTAGAACATGGGGAGTGTTAAACAAATAAAGAATAAACACCTACCTTGTTTGTTGTTTGTAGAAATTGGAGTGAGAAGGAATACATCGTTTCGTTGTAGAAAAATGCATCCTACATCGAAGGCGGTTCTGAGGAAGAAAGTTGTAGTTAAGTTCGTTCTTTGTAGTTGAAGGCATTCCTCATCAGCATTCTTCGTCGGTCGAGAATTATTCATTTGGAGATTTCTCCCAAGTTCCTCCTCTCCCCAATTCTCCTTTTTCAACCAAATGAAATGGTATCCCAAGATAAAAGATAAAAATATCTTATTAAGTCATTCGCACCAATTTCAAATTAGCCTAATTAAACACTTAGGCTGGCAAGATTAATTAGGGTGGATTGGAAGAATTAAATTAAGCGAGGTGGTGGCACCATTAATGGTAGAGGACATCAAGAGGATCTCCCTCATTAATGAGTGGAGTTGAGAGGTTTTCTTCTCCCACCATTATTATGGGGGTCGGGTGGTCCATGCTCCCAAATTCAAATTGGGAGGTTTTGAATTATCAGGTGCTTCCCACCACAATTTTACATGAAAAGGAGGTTTAGGCCTCAGGTGGTCACCAAAACCATAACCTCTCATGGTAGGTTAAGGTGTGGTGGTCCCAACCTCCAACATTTAAATGGGTAGTTACAACAGATAAAATAAAATAAAACATTTGTTTATTTTATTTTATTATTTCCACAAAAAACCCAAAAACTAAATTTAATCCTCAACCAACTGCCGTCAATGTGAGAGTCTCCTTAAGAGAATTCTAACGCTACGAGTTCAACAATGCCCTCTGATTTCAGTTCTGATCACCGGTTCAAAAGTTATAAAAGCCCACACAAAATTTCACTGAATGTAACTGAACAAAACATTAGAAATTGATTTTTGGGCGCACCGGGACTCATAATCATGCACCATCAATTTTCGCAGATTCATAAAATTCCCATTTATAAAAAAAATACATTGAAATTACAGGTCTTTAAAATTATATTACCTAGTGAGAAATGATTTGTAACGTCCCGGACCCGGGTGCCACACAACGGGTGCCCCGAGCCCGGTTCAACACCTAACCTCAAGCACATTTCCCCAAATGCCAGAGGGTTCCAACTAGCAGTGAGGGCCCAGGTCTGATAGTTGGGAAACTATGCCCTCATTTGTCAAAATGTAGCGCAGCGGAATACCAAAATAAACATACAACAACAGCGGAAGCAGTAAACATACACAGCTGAAATAACTACAGCAGTGGATATAACCAACAGTATCTATGTGATGATGCTACATGTTTCATGTTCTAAGAAAACTGCCAGAACATGTTATACATCAATACATTACAGCAGAAAACAGAGTTCAACAAAGCAAGAAAAATAGGTAGCAGCAGCATCGCGAGCCTAGGCTCGGTCCCATGCCCTCCTACTCCTCAGAAACAGTCAAGTACCTGTATAGGGACTCTTTCCCCTATCTACACCTGCGGCAACATAATCTTTTTGGGCCAAAAAGCGTGACCCAAACAGGGTGTGAGAAATATATCTCAGTAGGAACCCACCAAAGGCCCGTTCTCAACTGTGTGTAAAACATGCAACAACTGTGCAGTAATAAAAAGCAATAACTAAGCAGTACTCCAAAGTAACTAACTTAACAGTTAAATTTCAATTTTATTATTCATTTAAATCCTTTAATTTAGTAAACTTTTTGTGCTCAACATAACCAAGCCCTCAGGCAAACCAGAATCGTGCTCTCAAGCTAAAATAGTAACCACGCCCTCAGGCTTTCCCTCTGGCCATACAGAATCCAACCCGCAGGTATTGCTCTTAGGCATAACAGAAATTTCCCGCAGGCATAGGAAGTGTTGCCCTCAGGCACTAAAGTAAAGCCCTCAGGCACGAAAGGTTTCCCTCAGGTGAAATACGACAGCCCTCGGGCTAAAACAGTCACGCCCTCAGGCCAATCCCAACAACGCCCTCAGGCTAAATACAAAAATGCCCTCAGGCTAAACAGGTAATCGGGCCATTCCTGATAGGTAAACAAGAAGTAACAAGCAATTCCTCTCAAGGAAATTCTACAATTACTACTTTAAGGGAATACCCTTGGGTATCCTGGCCAAACGGCTAAACAGAGAAACACACCTCAGGGGCGGTTCCGGATCTAAGCAACGATCCCAAAAAGCATTTTATTATCACAATTAAATACATAATTAATTCTAGGTATTAAATATAGCAACTACCTCAGCCACACGACACCCCAACATGGGTTCGTGGCACAAAAACGCACAATACACTTAGCAGTTGGAAAACTAAACACAAACCCACCTACCTTATATGCCAACAAATGCTATACCCGAACGCCGACTCAAAAAACGCTCAAGGCCAGCGTAGATCTGACGAAGAAAAAAACTCATTCAAACATAAATAAATTATGTTAGGAGAAGAATTGGAAATAACGGTACCAAGAGGGGAGAGGGCTCAGCCGTGCGGTTCCAACGAGATCGTTCGAAGCCGAAATGAATTCCAGACGAACACATGGTGGATCTTCAAAGATCCGGCCTCCTCCTTTGGCTCCAAAATTGCTCAAGTGCCTCCTCTGCCAAATGAGGAGGCTACTGCCTATTTTAAGCCGAAAAAACAATGTACACGGCCTGTACTTCAAAGTACACGACATGTACTCCCTTCATTTAACTGTTCAAATGGCGGGACCACCACACTGTTCATATGTCGACATGAGTACACGGCATGTACTCTAGAGTACATGGCGTGTACTGTCGCCCAGATGGCGGCGACACCACTGCCTTACTGTTTAAGCCTATCGACTGACTACACGGCGTGTAAGTTACCACTACATGGCGTGTAGTCGGTTCCTACACCCTTCATCACCAGAATGGACACACACCCCATGTACTCATGCCAACATGGCCAAAAGTACACAGCATGTGGATAAAGTACATGGCATGTAGTTCCAAAATTCAGGATTTTTCCCCATTTTTCAAATTTTCTCAAAAAAACTTAAGGAAAAGGGAAAAGAAGAAGACCGTACCTCAAAAATAAGAACCAGGTTCTTACAAACTTCCCCCCTTATAGAAATTTGTCCCCGAATTTCCATTTCAAGAGTGGCAAAGATAGCTGAGAATAGCTCTGGCCACTGAGCATGTACGTCGGCCTCCCACTCCCAGGTCTCGTCCTGCACTCGTCCATACTGCCATATCACCCGTACGATAGGAACTGACCGGCCTCGGAGAACCTTCGTGCTCCTGTCAACGATATGGATCAGATGATCCATAAAAGATGCATCATGCTAAAGATCAACCTCCTTTGGCTGAAAGGTGGGAGACGAGTTTGAATGGTAGCGACGCAACTGAGACACGAGGAAGACGTCGTGCCTGGATCGGTACCGCTACGGTAACTGCAACAGATAGGCAACCAGCCCGACTCTCTCTAGAATCTCATATGGTCACACATACCTCGGTGAAGGATTACCCTGTATCCTGATCTGTTTGTGTCCCAGCCTCGGCAAAACACGCAAGAAAACCTGATCCCCGACCACGAACTCCAAATGTCGTCTACGGCGATCAGCATAAGACTTCTGACGAGACTGTGCGGTAGCCATCCGCTTCCGAATCAACTGGACCTGCTCAGATGTCTCCTATACGAGCTATGGCCCCAGTAAAGCTACCTCACCTACCTCTAACCAGCACAATGGTGATCGGAACGACCAACCATATAAAGCCTCGTAGGGTGCCATCTCAATAGTTTCCTGAAAACTATTGTTATAGGCAAACTCGACTAAGGGTATATGCTTCTCCGATGAGCCCCCAAAGTATAGGACGCATGCGCGCAACATGTCCTCTAGTACCTGTATCGTCCCCTCTGACTGTCCATCTGTCTGAGGATGGTATGCTGTACTCAGAAGCACCTGTGTACCTAGCGCCCTCTGAAAACTCTTCCAGAAATGAGATGTAAAGCGGGCATCCCTATATGAAACGATAGATCGAGGGACCCCATGCAGACGTACGATCTCTCAGATATACAACCTTCCGAGCTCATCCACACCAAAGTTCTCCTTGATTGGCAAGAAGTGAGCTACCTTCGAAAGTATATCCACAACAACCCATACGACATCATTGCCTCGATTTGACCTTGGCAATCCCGTCACAAAATCCATCGCGACATCATCCCATTTCCACTCCGGAACGGGAAACTGCTGTAATATCTCAACTGGCCTCTGATGCTCTGCCTTTACCTGCTGACAGGTGGAACACCTCATAACAAAACCAGCTATTTCTCTCTTCATACCCGCCCACCAGTACTGACGTCTCAAGTCTCGTTATATCTTGGTAACCCCGGGATGAACTGCCAAGCTGAAGCATGAAACTCTCTCATCAGCTCCTCGCGTATATTCCTTGGAACCCATACACGTCCATGGAAATGCAAAACCTCATCATCACCTATCATCTAACTAAAAGGAGGGTCCTCACTTGCCACCGACTCCCGTAGAACTAGGCCTTCTGAATCCGATAGTTGCCTTATCCTCACTCTGTCTAGGAGGGTAGAAGTCACAACTAACGAGGAAAGATAAGTTTTTCCCTGACTGTCATGCACCTCTAGATGCATCTCAAAGAACAAGGCCATGAGCTGCCACTCACCACTGGCCTCCAACACTGCATGTATCTGAGTCTTCCTGCTCAGTGCATCGACTACTGAATTACCATTTCCAGGTGTATAGGCAAGCTCAAAATCGAAGAACTGTAGGTACTCGACCCACCTAATCTGCCTCAGATTCAGGTCACGCTGAGTAAATATATACTTGAGGCTTTTGTGGTCAGTGAAAACCACAAAATGCTCTCCCAACAGATAATGTCTCCAATAGCGCAACACATGCACAACTGTAGCCAACTCGATATCATGTGTCAGGTAATTCCTCTCATGTGACCTCAACTGCTAAGACCCGTACACCACAACTCGGTTTCCCTGCATCAAAACGGCTCCCAAACCAATCCCTGATGCATCACAGTAAACTGTATTACTCTTCCCCTGCTCTGGGAGTATCAGGATCGGTGCTGATGTCAGCCTTCCCTTCAGGTCCTAAAAAGCTGTCTCACAAGCTTCTGACCAAAGGAACTTCACACCCTTCTTTGTCAGACCTGTCAACGGTGCTGCTATGTGGGAGAAGTCCTGTATGAAGCGTATGTAGTAACCATCCATCCCTAAGAAACTCCATATCTCAAACACGTTCTTGGGCTGCTCCTAGGAAACTACTGCTCTCACCTTCTCTGGGTCCACTACAACTCCTTCCTCTGAGATGATATTACCCAGGAAGTGAATCTAGTCCATCCTAAAGTGGAACTTCGAGAGCATAACATATAAACGATGCTCTATTAGTGTACTCAATACGATCTCATGATGGGTGGCATGGTCATGTCGAGTGTGAGAGTACACCAAGATGTCGTCTACGAATACTACCACAAATGAATCAAGATACAGATGGAACACACAATTCATCAGATCCATGAAAACTGCTGGCGCGTTCGTGAGTTCGAATGGCATAACCGTATACTGATATAGACCATACCTACTCCTAAAAGTTGTGAGAGGTATATCATATGGTCTCACGCGCAGCTAATGATATCTGGATCTCATGTCAATATTCGAGAAAAATCATGCTCTAGGAAGCTAATCAAACAGATCGTCTATCCTCGGAAAGGGATATCGGTTCTTAACCGTCAACTAGTTTAGCTTCCGATAATCCACACAAGGTCTGAGGGTACCATCCGCCTTCTTCGCAAAAAGGACTGGAGAACCCCAAGGAGAAGTATTGGGTCGGATAAAACCCTTTGCCTGTAACTCCCCTAACTGCCTATTGAGATCCTGCAACTCAGGCGTTGCCATCCTATAAGGAGGAATGTACACTGGTGCTGCCCCTGGCACAAGCTCAATAGAGAAATCCACCTTGCGTACTGGAGGTAGACCTAAAAAGTCGTCCGGGAAGACATCCCTGAAACGATCGACAATCAGAGGGAAATCCGTCTGACAAGTCCCCTGTTCATCCAGATGTAAGCTCGTAATATGGGATGTGACTCCACCTCGCCCATGATGCTCTAGTCCAGCTCGACTTACCTAAACATCCAACTCGCCCTTGTATAGAAACTTCCCGCCCTCTGGTGACGTGAAACGCACCCTGCGATGATAGTAGTCTACAAAGGCTCGAAAGTGAACCAAATAGTCCATCCATAGAATGACGTCATACCTCATCATCTCTAGGACATAGAGGTTCCAAAGGAAGTGACACCCACCAACCTCAAGGGGCACTCCTTGCACTGACGCACACCAACCGTCCTAGTCCCCAATGGAGTTTCTAGCGTCAAGATATCAGAGGAAGTAGAAACACCGAGCCCAAGGCTCTCCACAACAGGTAAAGATATAAAACTATGTGTAACACCCGTATCAAAAAGTATTGAAGACAAGACAAAAGCTACTAGAATAGTACCTCTGACTGTCGATGTTCCGGGATCCAGCTCTTGCTGGGTCTGTTGCACTGCATATGCCTGTCCAGTGCTGCAGCCCTGCGACACAGCCTGGCTACCCTGAGCTGTCCCACCCTGTTGCCTCTGAGATCCTGGTGTCTGGCTACCACAACCACGACCACCATCTCTTCCTGCATGCCCTGACATATTCTAGTTCCCTGACTGGTAAGAATCCACTGGTCCTGCTCCCGCATACGGAGTCTGCACAGAACATCTCTCACTAGCCACTGGTAGAAACACCCTGCAAAAGCGCTGCAGATGACCCATATTGCCACAATCTCGGCACTCCACTGGGTCTCGTGGACACTGCGGCCTCTTGTGCCCCTCTCTGCCACATTGGTAGCACCTGATCGGGCCACATGAAGAAGATGCCTGGCTGGTAATGCCGCCCGGAGAGAAGTCCATATGTCACTTCCTCTTGCCAGTAGAAATAGTACCAGTAACTGGTGCTGAACCCCCCTGGCCCACACCACTCAATTCTCGCAGTTTCCTCTCTGCAATCAATGCCTGGTTCACAATCGCATGTACAGTAGGAAACCTGAAAACATTTACCAGCGCTTGAATGTCATACCGAAGACCATCCTCAAAACTTCTGGCTCTCAACTTCTCATCACCCACCAACACAGGTGAAAAACGCTGAAGCTCTGTAAAACGAGCAGAGTAGTCCATCAACGACATAGCGCTCTGCTACAAATTCATGACCTCTTGAGCTCTACCTACCCTCAGCGTCTCAGGAAAGAAGAAGTCATAGAAGACTGCCTGAAAATCCTCCCACACCATGTCCTTGTGATGCTCTGACTGGGTGGTAACATCCCACCACCTCTTGGCAGAATCGCGCAACATGTAAGTCGCGAGCTTGACCCTCCACCCTGGAGGCATCTCAATATGCTCAAAAATAGTCTTGCATCGATCCTAGCCAATACTCGGAAGCCTATCATTTACCATCCCCTGAAAAAGTAGGCGAATGCTGCTGCTGAAAGATGCTCATCAGCTCGGCCATAGATGTGGCAGCCTGCGGTGCTCCCTGAAAGGTATGCATGAACTGCAATAAGCCTTCACGGAACTGCTCCTCCACGCCTGTGTCCGGTATAAAAGCTAGTGCCGCATCTGGCTCTACTAGTGGATCAACTGGTAGCCCATGGCCCAACATCTCCGAAGTATAATCGCCGCCGCTCTCCTGGTGAACAACTCGCGGTCGTCTAGGCGGCATGACTCTACAAGGTCAAAAGCACGCCTCAAATTCAAGATTATCAAGACTAAAATGAAGGAACCACAAAGGAACACGAGGAAGAAGGCGTTTCAAAATTTGAAAAACAAGACTACACGGCGTGTATACTGACTACATGGCGTGTACTTGACTTCCTTTCCCCTGCATGGGTCCTTCCACACGGTTAAGCCACACGAATTACATTCATAAAACAACACGGAATGTATAATATCTACATGGCGTGTATACTGACTACACGGTGTGTACTTGACTTCCTTTCCCCTACCTAGGTCCTTCCACATGGCTAAGCCACACGACTTCCATTTACAAAACAACATGGCGTGTATAATATCTACACGGCATGTATGGTGTTATTTTACAAATTCCAGTGTCGTCTGTGACACGGCCGACTACTCGGCTTTACCACACACGATGTGTTAAACCCATACACGGTGTGTACACCACCCCGTTTCCCAGCCACATGGCTAAATCCACACGGTCTTTCCTCGGACAAGACTAAACGGCGTGTCCCAAAGGTACATGGCGTGTTCAGGGAGAGGTGACACCGGCCTGTGTTGTTAGTTACACGGCCGAGTCCCCAGGTCACACAACCCGGTGTGTTCAAAACTACACGGCGTGTTTTGTCAAGGAGTTCACCGACCCGTGTTGTTAGTTACATGGTCGTACTCTGGGTCAACACTACACGGCGTGTACAAAACTACACAGTGTGTTTTACTCAACCCCTTCCCAACCCCATGTCGCTGCCCACACGGTTTGTGACACGGGAAGAGACTACACGGCGTGTACTCAGGGTATACGGCGTGTACTCAAAAAGTTCATTTTTTTCGAATAGAATAACACACATGGCATGTATGAGGTCCTTCATGGCATGTCTTCTGGGTTTTCTGGACATTATGCCTCAAAAACATTTCTGGAACCCAGAAAATACTGAAAACAACACATAAGTGTCAAATTCCGACCCGTGGGGGGCCATACACCCCATGAATCAAAGTTTGATACCTTATTTGTGTTATAACCAATAACCAGTCAATGATCCACCAAATTCCGGTCAATGGGGGCCCATACTCCCCAAAAACGAAAGTTTGGCATCCATTCTATAAATAATCTCAAACAATAACACCATATCACAAGGCTGATATTTATCAAGAAGCTATCACAACAACATGCTTTACTAGCACAACAACTATCACAACAACATGAAAATTCTAATCCACCTACATGGCATGGAAACTATGCATGGAATGTGATATCTAGCATGTTCCTATATGATGCATGAGATGAAATACCCTCATCTCATCGGGTTGCAACTAAATAGAACCTATAGATGAAATATAAACAACACAATCCAAGTGCGTCACCCAACAGTGAAAACATACCAACCGTAAAAATTGCCAGATTAAATAATGAAAAGTACGAGGTAGACTGGCTTTTCCCTGTACACGGGTTAGCTACACCCGGGCACAACTTATTACCAACTAACGATTGTCCTAACCCTGACTACGTCTCCAAATAGTAAGTCAAAGAAAAGAAACTCCTCTGATACCACTTTGTAACGTCCCGGACCAGGGTGCCACACAACAGGTTCCCCATGCTCAGTTCACCACGTGACCTCAAGCACATTTCCCCAAATGCCAGAGGTTGACTACTAGTAGCGAGGGCCTAGGTCTGATAGTGTGGAAACTATGCCATCATTTGTCAAAGTGTACCGTAGAAAAATACCAAAATAAACATACAACAACAGCGGAAGTAGTAAACATACACAACTAAAATAACTACAACAGTGGTTATAACTAACTGTATATAAGTGATGATGCTACATGCTTCAAGTTTTAATAAAACTGCCAGAACATGTTATAAATCAATACAGTATAGTAGAAAACAGTGTACAGCAAAGCAAGCAAAACTGCTAGCAGTGGCATCGCGAGCCTAGGCTCAGTTCCATGCCCTCCTACTCCTCAGCAACAGTCAAGTACCTGTATAGGGACTCTTGCCCATATCTACACCTGTAGCAACATAATCTGTTTGGGCCGAAAAGAATGGCCCAAATAGGGTGTGAGAAATATATCTTAGTAGGCACCCACCAAAGGCCCATGCTCAACTGTGTGTAAAACATGCAACAAGTGTGCAGTAGTAAAAAAAAATAACTAAGCTTTACTCAAAATTAACTAACTTAACAGTTAAATTTCCATTTTATTATTCATTTAAATCCTTTAATTTAGTAAATTTTTTTTTCTCAACCACACCAAGCCCTCAGGACAACAAATACTATTCCCTCAGGCAAAAATAGTAACCACGTCCTTAGGCTTGCTCTCAGGCCATACAGAATCCAACCCGCAGGTATTTCCCTCAGGAGTAAGAGAAATTTCCCTCAGGCATAGGAAGTTTCACTGTTAGGCACAAAAGTCAAGCCCTCAGTCACGAAAGGTTTCCCTCTGGCGAAATACGACAACCCTCGGGCTAAAACTGTCATGCCCTCATGCCAATCCCAACAATGCCCACAGGCTAAATACAAAAACGCTATAAGGCTAAACAGGTAATCGGGACATGCCCAACAGGTAAACAAGCAATAACAAGCAATTCCTCTCAAGGCAATTCTATAATTACTACTTTAAGGGCATACCCTCGGGTATCCTGGCCAAACGGCTAAACGGAGAAACACACCCCGAGGGCGGTTCCGGATCCAATAAATGATCCCAACCAGAATTTTATTATCACAATTAAATATTTAATTAATTTGAGGTATTAAATATAGCAACGACCTCAGCCACATGACACCCCAACATGTGTTCATGGCACAAAAATGCACAATACACTCAGCAGTTGGAAAACTAAACACAAAGACACCTACCTTATATGCCAACGAATGCTATACCCGAACACCGACTCTAGAAACGCCCATGGATGGCATAGATCTGAAGAAGAACAAAACTAATTGAAATGTAAATAACATACGTTAGGAGAATAATTGGCAAGAATGGTACCAGGAGGGGAGAGGGCTCACCCGTGCGGTTTCAACGAGATCGTCCGAAGCCGAAACGGATTCCAGACGAACGCCCAATGGATATTCAAAGATCCGGCCTCCTCCTTTAGCTCCAAAATGGCTCAAGTGACTACTTTACCAAACGAGGAGGCTATTCCCTGTTTTAAGCTGAAAAAACAAAGTACACGGGGTGTACTTCAAAGTAGATGATGTGTGCTCCCTTTATTTAATTGTTCAAATGGATGCACCGCCACACTGTTCATACGTTGACATGAGTACAGGACATGTACTCTAGAGTAAACAGCGTGTATTGTCTCCCAGCTGGCAGTGACGACACTGCCTTACTGTTTAAGCATACCGACTGACTACATGGCGTGTAAGGTACCACTACACGGCGTGTAGTCGGTTACTACACCCATCATCGCCGGCATAGCCACACGCCCCATGTACTCATCCCAACATGGCCAAAAGTACACTGCGTGTTGATAAATTACACGGCGTGTAGTTCCTAAATTTAGTATTTTTCCCCATTTTTCATATTTTTTCAAAAACACTTAAGGAAAAGGGAAAAGAATAAGCCTTTGCCTCAAAACTAAGAACCAGGTTCTTACATGATTTGTGGATGTCGTAGTTATGACTTTATGGTATTTCTCTTGTATGCCTTGAACCATTTCTAGACAGTACTCTTGGACTTTAGGCAAGCCCACCAAATGCCAACGAGGAAAATCCTAGAGGGTTACACACTAAGTGTTTCTAGTGGTCTTGGTTAAATTATATTTTAATTTAATTAATAAATATTATTTTCAAGATAGTGGAATAATTTTATTCATGTTAAAATGATTTCATAAATTAAATAAATATTTTTTCATCGGATTATGGGTAATATATATATATGTATTTTATTGAACAATTAATAAATATTTATTTACTATTTTCTAAATAAAATATTTATTTTAGAGAAAAAATTATTTATATAATTATTTGTGTGTTCATTAAATGGATGTGGAGTTAGAGTGTACTGTGGCTGGCCTTTTATAAAATAATTATTTTCAATATGACAAATAATTATTTAACTAGTTGGAAAAAATTAAAATATCACTGCTATTATTTGGTGATGTGGAATTTTAATTATAATTCCATTGTGCACAAGTTGGAACACCATAAATAATGACGTGGTATTATTATTAATATCATGGGTTTTCAATAAGGTTATGAATGCATTTAATTGCAGTTAGAAAATTAAATATTGTAATTGAATCCCCATGTTAATAAATAGGAACACATTTCAATTGTTCCATGTACCGAACTGCACACCTAGTGAATTGAGAATTGTTAAGCTATACAATTTCTCTCTCAACTCGTCTTTCCCCCCTCTCTAGAATTAGAGACGTTCTTCAAGGATGAAGAAAAAGAAATCCAGAACGATCGACACATGACACTCTCTTCTCCACGCGATCACCCTAAGAAAGAGTTGTGTCGATCGGAGGCCATCAGAGCTCATGCGGATCAAGTTAAGAGGGATTATAGTTTGGATCCTTACATGCACAATAAGATAATCCGGAAGGGTCATTCCGGAAAATAAACATCATCAATGAAGAAAATACTGAAAATCCAGGTATACCATTCTTCATGAAATTAATTAAACTAATTATAAAAATGATATAAAAGATACTCTCTAATGTTTTCGGGCTTTTTCTTTCTTTATCTAAATATTAGATTCTATTCCGTGGAGACTGGAGTACATTGTCGTATTGATATCAGAATAATCATTGATCATGCTAAAAATTAATGTTGGGTACTGACCCAACCACACTTATGTTGTTCCCGGATCCTTCAAGTGGTATCAAAATGATACCTCATTGTTTATAATTATTTCAATATTTCATTGTTTAATTACAAATTTAATAATTTAGTTGTTTCAATTCAAGTTAATCATTCTGAAAATCTAAACCTCAAGATCTGTTCCTCCTCTTTTGTTTCTTGTTCACTTTAAAAAATGAAATTTTATTTTAATTTTGACTAAAATAAAATCTAGGATCTCATCTGGAGGTTCCAGAGCATCCTAGTTATAGAAAACCTTAACAAACTACGTGTATTTGGAATTAAATTCCCTATAGTCAAGATTCAACGCATCAGACTGGTCTGCTAAACCCTGTTGTGTGTTGTCTTATTTTATGTCTTCAATGAATCAGTGTGTTGACCCAGAATAGGTGGCACATGGTTTCTAGATTACAAGCCTTTTAGTCAACTAGACGTGGAGTGTAGTCCCTTCAGGCTAGGGTTGGACTGTGTACCCGGTACAAGGATTTTCTGGATGGAGACTGTGTAACGTAGACACTACACAACATGTGGACCACTGAACAAGTAGTTTACTCCAAATATATCTAAAGTACATCTACACGCCATGTCCCCAGTCATGTACTTTGGATAGACGATGAAAAATAGTACACATTGTGTTGTTGTAGCTACACGCCGTGCACTCCTCCAAATTACGCAGATTTATAAATATTTATTATATATTATACATACCCTTGATATTTTTACCATCATGCTGGTGTAAAGCTATGGGACAACACTTGATATGTGTTTCAAATATATGTGTTTAATTTAACATCTTCGTAATGTTAATTTCTACTCAATGGGTAGTTATGAATAGGAATTCACCAGGTAGCTTCCAAGGTACATGTTACGTACGAAGATAATTTTAAATGAATTTATTTGTTTAAAATTATGATGGATGAGAATCTCAAGGAAAATCATAAAATGGTTTAAGATAAAAGGATTAATTAATTAATGATGATAATTAATTGTTTGGAGCGTGATTTATCTTAAACAATAATGATTAAATAATTGAATTCTAGTTTTATTTATGTGTAAATATTGTTTCATGTATTGATTATCATGAGTTATACCAAGACCTTTGTATGTGGATGGTTTCTTTTAATTAAATTATTTAAATTAAATTTTATTGGCCTGCATGCCTTTTCCTCATTAATATGTATGGTTTGCGAGCCCAATGGTTCTTTTTTGTAAAATCCCTTTTTACCCCTCACCTCCACGTGAGTTAGTAAAATGGCATATGTAATGGATGAAACTCCCATTATATTGAATGTGGTTCAAGATGGAGTCGAGATGAAACCAATCCTAGGAGATACAAAGGTGGACATGTGAATAGTTTTAAACACAAACAAAAAAAGGTTCAAGGTGTTTCTCCAAAAGGTCAGGGTTTTCTTATCAATTTCTAGATAAACTAACCATTAGAAATTATCATTATCATGCACATTGTTTTATTTTATTTCTATCATGTGCATGGTTTATCATTATGGATGTTTTGTCACAATCACATAATTAATGAATTAAACAAGCATGCAAGATTGGAAAAAATAAACCAGTCTTTTGCATAAATATCATCAAGGCATGGTTAATCACTTAAGTATGTTCCACTTAATATTAACAAGAATGTGATAATGATAATTAAAAATTCACACATAAGAGATAAAAATCCCTCAAATAAAATATTAAGTCAAACCAAGCCTTATGTTACTTTATTAAGGGAAAAAATCAATAAAACTATGGGATTGACCAACCCTTGATGGGACACTTATTTTTATACAGGAATCCCTTATGAAGGGTTTCAGGTTGACTTAACCATATTACATCAGGAGGAGTATCCATTAAAAGACATGGTGTAATATTGGAGGCAAGATTTGAGGAAATCCAAAGTCCTGATTTCCGGATTGGGGAGTCCACTTAACAAATCAAGGAGCTACAAGCCCGTAGTTGGAAAAGACCTTCCTACCTAAATAACATCAAATATCTTGACCAACACATTTTTGGGTTATGGGAAGGGTAATATAGATCCATGACTCTATAATTTCATGGCACCTGAAAAATCATAGTTCAATGGTTTAGGGCATTGGGATTCGATAAAATAGTAGGAGACTAAATTTGTTAATTCTTAAAAAAATATAATCAAGAAAGTGATAATGATCTGATCTTTTAATGGTAAAATAAAAAGTGAAAATTCATCTACCACAATATCTCTACAATCAACTCTGGATAAATATAGCATCCTCACTGGCAGTAACTTTCAAGAATGGGTTAGATGCATTCGGTTTTTCCTACACCATGAACGAAAGCCTAATGTGTTGGAGTTAGCATTACCTAATCCACCTGCCAAAGTGTCAACTGATGACCATTTCATGGTCTATGAGAAACATATGAATGTTGCATTCGACATTCAATGTATTATGTTATCATCAATGTCTAGTGATCTCATGAAGTCTCACAAAAACATGGATGCGTATAGCATGCTCAAGAAACTCTGTGGTCTTTTCCATGAGAGGGAATGATAGGAAATGTTTGAGATCTCCATGGAACTCTTTTAGAGTTAACATGGAGAGGGTTCCTTAGCTGGGCCTCATGTAGTCAATGTAATTGGATTCATTGAGCTCCTAGGGGTTATAGGGTTTAAAATCCCTAAATAAATTGGCACCGAACTCATTCTCACATCACTACCTCAAAGATTCACACGATTTGATGTTAATTTTAACAAGGAAAACATTGATAAGTCTCTATATGATCTTCTTATCCTCATTCGCCAGGTGGAAAAATATATGAAGTGTGAAAAGCCCTCTATCTTAATGGTGAATAAGAGGAGAGGTAAGGAGAAGATATTTACACCCAAAGATTCTTCATGACCTTACAAGAAAAGAAATATAAAAGTGGAGTCAAGGGAGAATGAGGCTGTTTGTCTCGAATGTGGCTAGAAAGGACATTGGAAGAATAAATACACCCAGCATCAGAAGCAAGAAGAATCTCCAGGTGAATTTTTTATCGAATGAAATCTATCTATTAACACAAATTGGGTATTAGATATAGCTTGTGGTGCTCACATATGTATCCAAATACATGATCCAAGTAGATTTGGGAAGATTGGACGAGGGGAAGTAGATCCATAAGAAACCAACGGAGCCAGACATGCTACTGTAGCTTTTGGGAACTACCACCTCACGTTTCCAAATATAATGATCTTTGTGTTAAAGGGATATTATTATGTACCATCTTTTTTCTAAAAACATTATTTATTTATATAGATTAGATAAATATGGTTATCTTTCCATGTTTGAAAATTAATGTTTTTTCCTTTACAAAGATATCATTTGTTTTGGTAGGGAAAATTTATACAATAGTCATTATGTGTTGGATTACACAAACCAAGTAATGGAAATTTATTACAAAGATACTTCACATGACTCATTCCACACCCAACTTTGGCATCACTGGATAGGTTATGTAAATGAAAAACTCTTGACAATGTTTCATCAAGATGCATATTAAGATTATTTCAAACTAAAACCATTTGTTATATGTCATGCATGTTTACAAGGAAAAATGACCAAATACCTATTTAGTGGGAAAATTGAAAGGGATAAATAACATCTTGAATTGGTTCATACCAATGTGTGTGGACCATTTACAGTTGAAGAAAGGGGAGGTTACTCAATCTTTATAACTTTTAAAGATGATTTTAGTAGATATGGATATATATATTTAATGAGGTATAAGTTGGATTCTTTTGAAAAGTTCAAAGAATACAAGAATAATGTTGAGAACCTTCTTAGTAATAAGAATAAGAAACATCACTCAGACCAAGGTGGAGAATATCATAATCAATACGTCATTGATTACTTACATGAGTTTAGGATCTTATCCCAACTCACTTTTCCTTATAGACCCTTATGGAATGGATTGAGAGAAAGGAGGAACCACACCCTATTGGACATGGTGAGATCTATGATGACTCATGGGATTCTTCCATTATCCTTTTGGGGATATGCATTACAAATATCAACAGACAAAATAATCCAAGTACCAACTAAATCAATTAATGGTATTCTATACGAGTCTTGGAGTGGAAAGAATGCCATGTTGTTGGATTTACATGTGTGGGGAAGCGATGCATTTGTTAAGGCCTCTTTATGTATAAAAATTGAACCTCGAGCCACAAAGTGTACCTTTATAGGATACCCTATGGAAACAAGGGGATATTCCCTATACAACCCCTCAGAAAAAAAGGTTGTAGTGTCAACACTTTCCATATTTCTTAAAAGGGAGAAAATATCCAAATGAGATAGTGAGAACAAGATAGACTTTGATGAATATGAGTTTCAAGGTACACAAGAGTTGGTATAGGAGAAGATTCCACAGTGCCCAGGGGAAGAAATAACTGTTCTAGAGACACAAGAACTACGTAGGAGTACAAGATATCTTAGAGAACAAAAACAGTATATTTTAGTAGTTTCTGAGGATGGTGAATCATTGTTAGTTGATAATAATGAACCTCAAACCTACAAGGAATCAGTAAGTGGCACAGATGATTCCAAGTGGAAAGAAGCCATGAATTCTAATATGGATTCCATATTCCAAAACCATGTCTAGATTTTGGTAGATCCTGTAGTTTTTGTAGTGATTGTTTGTTGAAAATGTGTATTCAAGAAGAACATGGAAATGGAAGGATATGTCAGTTCCGATAAAGCATGACAGTTGCAAAAGGTTTCAAATAGTGTGAAGGCATTGACTACAAATGAAACTTTTCACCAATTGCAATGCTGAAATCCATTATAATTCTATTGGCCATTGCCACTTACGATGACTATGATATTTTTCCAGTGGATGTCAAATTAGAATTACTTAATGGGAACCATCAAGAAGATGTCTACATGACACAACCTGAAGGTTTTGTGATTCCAAAGGATGCCACTATGGTATGAAAGTTTCATAAATCCATTTATGGATTAATGAAATAATACATGTCATGCAAAATTCATTTTAATGATGCCATAATGAAATTTGGTTTTATCAAGAATGAATTTGAGCCCTGTGTCTACAAATGGATTAGTGGGAGTGGAGTCATTTTTTATAGTATATGTTGATGACATATTATTTGTTAGAAACGAGATACAAGTCTTACAATCTATTATGGAATGGTTGAATCAATGCTTCTCCAGGAAGGACATGGTTGAGGCAGCATATATTCTTGGGCTCAAAATCCATCCGGATAGATCCAAAAGATTGTTGGGCCTATGTCAAAGTATATACATTAATAAGACAATGAAGAGATTCAATATGGAACAATCCATGAGGGGATTGTTCCCAGTGTCACATGGAATTCATCATTCCATGAAAATGTGTCCTCAAACACATGAGGAAATAATGATAATGGAAATGACTCCATATGAATCAGAAATTGGGTCAGTCATGTATTTTATGCTATGTACTATGTTGGATGTCTCCTATGCATTGAGTGCGGTAGCCAGATATCAAGACGACCTAGGAGACTGCCAATGGATGGTAGTCCATACTATCCTAAAGTGATGAGGCATACTAAGGATTTTTTTATGGTAAATGGAGGAGATGATAAACTTTTTATCATAGGATATATAGATTCTTGTTTACAAACTGATCAAGATGACATGATATTGCAAACGGGATACATACTCACATTGAATGGAGGTGTAGTGAGAAGAAAGGGCTCAAAAAATAGTGTGGTTATAGATTCTATAGCAGAGTATGAGTATATCATAGGTTATAAGGAAGCTAAAGAAGCATATTGGATTCAAAGCATCATTAGGGAGCTAGATGTGATGCCCAGAAGTAAAGATCCCATCACACTATATTGTGATAATACTGGAGTGGTGGCTCTCACAAAAGAGCCAAGGTCACATCAGCGGATGAAGCACACACTTTGGAAGTATCATATATTGAGGGATTCTTCTCAGAGAGGTGAAGTTGTAGTGAGTAGTATTTCCATAGAATAAATCATGGTAGACACCTTGACTAAACCGTAGACTCAGCAGAAACATGACCATCATGTGAGGTCTAGCAGACTAAATGTCATAGGTAGTTGGCTCAAGTCTAAGTGGGAGAATGTTAGAGTTAGTTTACTAGAACTAACTATTTTTACTTTGATTACATGGATATTTAATGTTTTACATATTGTTCATTGTTTTGTATGAATACGATTTAAAAATTTTCTAGAGTATATTTGTTGCATTGATAAGGTCATGGAAGTTCCCAACTATGATGAGAACATTTAAATTCTATAAGAAATTCTAAAATATAGTTCTATGGTTGGATTATATACTCTGATGGGACACCTGGAATATTAACCATCAGGTCTAAGTACTCATAAGAAGATGAGACTTTCTCTCATGAAGTTCACACTTGGTAATATCCAAGACATGAGATTATGAGAACAGACCCGCCAATAAGAATTCAGGATGTTTTTCTGTCATTAGATATTCATATTTAAGAGTGTTTGTAATTATCCTTAGACTTTGATATTATCATTAATACATGTCACGACTTGCACACATTGATTTACTGACGAAAACCGTCATAGAAATAGTTGGCGGGATGTAGGGTATGTTGGGTGTGTCACGAGTGGAATGTTATTAATGGATATGTCGAGGAATAATTTTTCCCTTCCATTTATGGAAGTAGATATATCAACCCATTGATTGAAATAGAATTTTTGCACAAAATTCCATGGACATGGTGTAATGATTAGTTTATTTCAGGTAGTCAAATAACGACGTATCAAGCACAATGGTTGATGATAGTATCATGAAACCTTCTTGATGAGATATTGCGACCAAGGGATTATATTACATAGTGATCATTTGTATGTGGATGTCGTTGTTGCGACTTTATGTTCCTTATATTGGGTGCCTTGACCATTGCTAGGCAGAACTCTTGGAATTTATTAAATCATAGTCATGAAGAACAATGAATAATATGTAATAAATTAAATATCCTTGTAATCAAAGTACAAATAATGGGTTCAATGACACCAACTATAACATTTTTATTATGGTTGAATAGAACCTATGGTTGTAAATCCCACATTACTATGTGAATTATTTTTTCTCTCAAAAATATACATTCAAATCTCCTTAGTAGATTAAAAAGTAGATAGGGGTGAACTTCTTTATTCACACCAGCACCTACTACGTTTGGGGCCATGCTAACATGTGCTATAACAAAAGCATTCTTTCCATCCTCATGAAAAATAATTCAAACCTTTATAAAGTTAGACCACTGCTCTCTACATATCTCTATGGGCACCATGAAATTACTCTCTTTCCACTACCTCACAAATTATGTATGATTCTAGTGCCAACATCCGTAGTGTATGAACCAGACTCCCTGAGCACAATATTTTTGTTTGGCCTTCTTGTTTTTTGCAGTCCAAAAAATGTGTCAGCCACATATAAAACATAGAATTATTAAATTACAAGGAATAATTACTCTGGGTAAATATAGTAATGCATTTTCCATTTTAAACTATATATTCTTCTAGTCAATTCCAAATTCATTATGAATAATATATATAATTTTATCACATGATTATTTATAACCTCATGAAATAAAAGATATTACGGGGATTTTTTTACACATTGTATAAAATATGAATAAATGTTTCTTTTTCACAAGTCTTTAAGATTTAACATCTATTAAAAAATAATAAATTTTACAAGGATAATTATTCTACCATGAAATACAATGAAATAAATTGAATCCAGGACATTTCATTAAGTAATAAAACATCATATTCTATATACAAACTACATATTGATATATCCCTGAAATGAAATGAAACACTATGGATAAACACTATTAAACAATGCATGGACTACATTTATAACGTTTGTGAGATATATATAGGACCATTCCTATAATTTCATAGAAACCATTGCACAATATTGGAATGAACTACACATGACTAGGTCAATTCTGTAATTACTTTTGCACAACCATTGTAATTTCTATTCTTCCTTTAAAACTGCATTTTTTATGAATATATTTAATCTATACATATCATAATTTAAACTATAAACTCTAAAAATTACTTAAATAATATGTCAACTTCTTCAAACACTTTTAAAATATTAAAATATGATTGTATAATTTATCAATAATTATTAAAATAATCATCTCAATTCCTATGAAAATATTATGTATAATTGCTCCTATTTTGTGATATTCAATGTTGATCCTTACACATAAAAACTTCTTTCTCATTTCATTCATTCAAAGAATATATTTTAAAATACTAAAAATAATTTCAATAGTAAATAAAATCCTCACACATGGATGGATTCTTAAATACATCTACACTACATTTATTATAGCACTGTTACAAAATGAGATTGAAAACACTATAACACATGTATTTAACTAGAGTTCCAATTATCAATTAATATGATTTATTAATTTATTAGCTACCATTCATTATTTCTCCCTTTTCCCTTTTCAACATATAAAATAAAATTTTCATTTCAAATAGATGCATAGGAAGTAGTTTCTATTTACCATTTAATATGGATAAATATATTAACTTCATGTTCTAGTAATATACAAAATCCATCACCAATGATCTCCAAGTAACTGATTCACCACCCACAGATAAAATTTTCAATAGTACAAAAATTGAATTATAAAATCTTTATGGTAACTTCAATCACTTTTTTTTTATTTTTATCAATTACACATTAGCAAATCAAGTAAATCTTTCTCTACACCCACTTGTGGATAATGAACTAATATAGGGAAGTATATTTTTTCAAATTAATGTATGAGTGCCCTATTTCACATGAAATACAATCATATTCTCTCTAGGGTTCATTACCATCTATATACTATTATATCTTGGAGGTATTCTTCCTATTTATTTTCTGAGAATGATAAATTCACATAATTATTTTTAATCCTATATTCCACTTCATAAATATAAAAATAAATCTAATGTGGACGATATATTACTCCCCATTTTTTCAAACACTCCCCCTTTTGGTTATGAGTAATGAAATACCATAATAAAATTATGAGTGTTTAAATTATACCTTACTCATATATAGTTTCATGAGATTACCAAATTCTAGATGAAATTAGTTATGGTATATATTTGTTATCCAAAACTTATTTAGTTTCTCCTCTCAATATGTTATCTCATTACATCATCTATAGGTTTGTAATCTTCAAAGAATAATATTTATGTAGTTTTAGTACCAGATGATACTTAATAACAATTGAATCTAAATACTATCTGAAATTTTAGTCCATAATGGATATATTTCATCTATCTTTACCTTCAATTACAAATTCATTGTACGATCAAAAATATATTGGAAAAATTCAGGTCTTTATTGACTCATCCGTTATAGAACTAGGGATGATGGTCTATTTTCACCCCATACTAATTCTAAAATTTAGGTCTGAAGGTTATTATATTATTTTTTCTTAACCCACTCATGGATTTCCATACTTGTTCATTTTGGGGAAGAATGTAATTCCATTGGTTTTTTGGTTTCTTTAAATTATATAATGGTTTCTTCGCTTATCGAATGAAAAACGATAATTTTTTTTTCTCGGACTTTATTCCCTTTTTCAACTAACTAGGATATATGATTAAATACAACTTTTCCAAATTCACTATTTTCATCATTCTTACTGTCACCCTCTTTTCTTAAATAGATTTAGCATTACAACTCCATGGTTACTTCACCTTCCTATTCATCAGTTATATTTGTTGTTGTAGAGTGGTCATGAAATTTTTAAGAGTGTGTCTGACTAGAATTCACATTAAATACACTTTTTATTTTATCTATTAGTTGACTATATATGGAAAATTCTTAAATATTTTATCTATCATCTTGATTGTCTCATTCTAAATAATATTACATTTTACTAATCTAACTCCAATGTTAGACCTGAATCTGTCACCATATTTATTATTCTATTATGAGATAATAATATTTTAGGTAACATAGTTGTGGCTAGATGGAATATACCAGAATTCCACCTTTCATTAATGTATACCATTGAATTAGTCAAAAATATTATCTATAGTTTAATATATGTTCTTAAATAAAACTTTTTTATTTATTTGTGGAAATTAATTTTTTTCATCTAGTTTCTTCCTTTCTATAGAATTTCTATCATTTTCATCGGGACATACATAAAATTTTACATGGCATATTATAAAAAAAATAAATTACTATATTACCAAATATCTAAGAACACAAACATATTCTGAAAAATATATTTCCTTTATCTTTTGTATCATTATTTTTGTTTTTATAGATTACAAACGTTTCTAATTTTGGGTTAATGTCACAACATTATTTAGGTCTAGTTTTTGGGAATGTTTTCTTTATATTACCCAAATCCACCCTCAATACATTAGTGGGTTTATAATGAATTTTTCGTAACCAAATTTATCAAAAAATTTAATAATGACCATTATATATAGATAAGATACATTTATATGTTGTTGATTTATCATGCTAGTGGGATGTATTTTTCCAGGTGGATGAGTTATAGGGTAATTTACATGTTCTCACACTTTTATTACTACTATTTTTGTTTAATTTTATTCAAAAATAATATCTAAATCTTGATTGGGGGGTATGTATATTTGTATCAATTTTGGATGGCCTATACTATACACTTTAAAAAAAATCACTTTTATTTCTTTCTTAGCACATATCTAGTTGATAGTAATCTTTCCATCCTCTAGTGATTTCATCCTACAATTCCATTCATCCTATATCATGTAAAATTGAAATTTATGATGTTATCAAATTTCAGTTAGAATATTTTAAATATTATTGATTCATTTATCATTCACCTATATTTAAGATACATTGACAACTAGTGTAGAATAATATGATATTAAATAGCATGGAATATCACTTCTGAGATCATATAATATATTTTTCATATTAAGAATTTATTTCAAGATCATTTCAACCATTTTTATATTTATCTAATAATTTTTAAGGGTATATCTATGGACATTAATTTTTTGTGGAGAGAGTTTATTTTTTGAGAATCATCTGACATTTAGGATTTTTCATTAACAATATGATAAAAAAACACAAATATACAGGTAACAACATATACATGATCATTTCTCATGAAGTCCACAACCCTGAATTATATTTTTGTAGCACCATAAATAAACATAGTGTTATTAAAACATGTACTACAAATTTTTTTCAAATTACCTTTTTGTATATATACTCTTCAATTATTATTGATGTTAAAATTAGATTCATGGCCAATTTTAATTACATATTTTACGTTATATTAGTAGTTTTATCCAAATGCATATTCATAAGAATAGATTATCATCATTCCATTTCCTTCTCCCTAAAAATATCAAATTTCCACTTCACTATTCTGAAAGATATTTTGAAAGACTTAAAAAATTGATCTAATCAGAGGTAATCGTGGCTTTGATATGAGTTGAAATTCCCAATAGGATCATTTCATATAACATAGAGGGTAGGAGGTTCGTTGTTCCCAAATATGTAACAATTTCTAAATCATTTTTGAATCATTAAGCACATTTTTATATTATCCTATGTTATAAGATAATGCATAATGATCTTTTTTATGCTTAAGATAGAAATAGTTAGCAACATAGAATTCATTTAATGAAAAAAATAAGATCATATAATTCGTACATGGATCCAATTAGATGAATTCTCAATGAAATTTTTGTTTATTCACCTAAATGATGGTTTCTGTACTATAAACAATCCCTGATTAAATGAATTCTATTCACCCCACAACTATAAATATAGAGTATTGCTAGACTAAAATGTTTCTTTGTCTCATAGTACTTCTTCCAATAGATAAAATATACTTTCTTTGATTTTTTTATAATCACACTACAAATCCTATGTCCCACACTATCTATGGATTCAAAAAATTTGTATTAATTTATTGATCTAAATTCTATACTATTAGTTAATCAACTTGTCTATATGGTATTCTTCTGTTACTAAGATAAATATATACCATTCATAGTTGTGAATACATTGAATTCTACCATATGTTTTGGGATATATTAGATATATTATATGAATCACTCTTAAACTTCAAAAACTTATACTTAATAAATTCACCATTCTATCTTACTCACTGAGAACCTATGGCCTTTAATATCTCGAATATTATTCGTATTTTTAAAGGATTGACCAAACAGAAATGAAAAACATTATAGTAGGCCTATAAAAATATTTACTTTTATTTATTCATCTTCATCTCAACTTCATCTCACTAATATGACCATCGAATGATGGTTTACCCCTTATTTAATAATCATCATCTATACCAAAATTTTTATTAAATTTAGTTCGAGGATAGAAAAATCATCCTATTCCTTGAGAGGTCCTCATTATATATAATGAAACACTAGAAAATGGATTCATAAAATTATATTTTGTCTCCTTAATTTTATATTCATAAGTAGTTTTATCCAAATATATATTTATATATTTTTCATATAAAATTTCAAATAAAATATTTAGGAGAACCTGATTCACATTTTTAAAATGTCTTGTTTGTGGTCTTTATCCCATAATCTCAACTCATTATACATGAAATATCTTGGTGACAGTGTTTCAATGCTATCAATTGTTATTTTATCATCAAATTAATTTTTCCTTTTAAATAATACGTGAGACATTTATTTTTCTTATTTCAGATTTATCATTTATCTTGGATGTGTAGATTACTTCTATATCGTTCCAATATACTTGAGATGACCATTTATTTCACAAATTATCATGTAGATACCCATATCATATTTCACACTGAAACACCATATCCTTTTCAAGATGCTCAATAAAAATAGTATCCCACAATATGTCATATTTTTTAGATTGTAAGAACCCAGATCTCTATTTCAAATATGGATCTAGTTTTCGAGTGTTTTTAAGAATTAGTGTAACACCCCGAGGTTTTATGAGAAATATTATTATTAATATCTTTGACATCTGGTGTTTTACACTTCAAAAAGATTATATTTCACAATACACAACACAGTGTTATCTTGTAGTATATGCAAACAATATATTTGGCTTGTGTTGCACGCAAGAGTGACCTTCCTCGACTGCGTGTGTTGTACGCAATACCAAGTTTCACTAAAAAATGATATATTATTATAATATTATGAACTAGATAATATAAATATTTTAACCGAAATTTGAATTTTATGACATTATAATTCATCTTAGACATTTTATAGAATGAGATATGAAAACAAAATAAATTATTCGATAAAAGAAGTATGTTTCCAAAAATGTAGTTTTACCGCCTTTTGATGACACACCCATTTTAAATATAATTTTAGACAATATTATAAGTTCAATTTGAAAAATTAAAATTATTATTTGGAATCATGATATAAAAATTTACTTGGGATGAATTGTTCATATTTTTATGATAAGTTTCTTATTTTGACGAATAGTAAAAATACGCTAAATTTTAATTAAAAACAACTTTTTTCATCAAGATAATTTATATGGTTAAATTATAATATTGAATTGATTTAAAGTATAAAAATAATATATTTTTACCATTTAATATAATTTAAGTTATTATCATTAATTTTAAACTGAATTCATAGGAAAAAAATTTCAATCTTTTGCAACGTTTTAACTTTTAAAACCCATTTTCTCCACAGCGGGATTAATTTTAAATTAAATACTGAAAATTATGTGTTTAAAATTTGGAAAAATTAATTCCATATTTGGAATCATAAGGTCCAAATTATGATAATAATCTTCTTTTTATTTTTACGCATTATGAATAGTAATTATTGTAAATTTTATTTACCATAGTTAAAGGTAAATCTGGTAATTAAGGGTAAATATAATATTATAAAATTACCCTAACACTTGTATTAATATAATTGGATGATTATATTTCTCCAAAAATCATACTTGGTTCGAAATGGAATCTATTGGAATCCACTGGGATCTGATTAAGACCCTTAATTTATTTAATTTAAAGAAAGGGAAATACGTCTCATTCAAACTTTAATAATTAATGTATTTTTAGAATAAGGTTATACAAAATATAAATTAGGTTATAAATACTCATTTGAAAGAATTTTTTTTATTTATCCTGGTAATTTATTAGTAATTTTTAAGAAATATTTAATTACCTTAATATCTTATAAATTAATGATGCAGAAATTATTTATTTAGTTAAAAATAAATAATATTGCTTGTATTCAAAATATATTACCCATAAAGGACCCAAACACTTGACAAAAACTTATTTTTAGAGTATATAAACACCATGATCTCTCTGTTTTTAACCTTAATGATAAGGACAATGGACCTGTAGTTAAAACATCCAGTTCTGGAAATTTTCCAGAACCTACTTCTGCTGAACCCCAACATGTAGATGAACCTGAAATCTCTAGTCCTACCTTTTCTAGACCAACTAGGACTCTAAAGAACTATCCTTTAGATGCTGTTGTAGGTACTTTAGATAGAGGAACACAGACTAGAGCTTCTCTAAGAAATCAAGTTGAACATCAAGCTTTTCGTTCAAAGTTAGAACCTAAAAGTATCAAAGATGCTATCAATGATGAATTTTGGGTAATGGCTATGCAAGAAGAACTAAATCAATTTGAATGAAATAAAGTCTGAGAATTAGTAGAAAGACCTAAGGACACTTTAACCATAGGCACAAAGTGGGTATTTATAAACAAAGTTGATGAATCTGGAAACATCATTAGAAACAAAGCTAGGCTAGTTGCACAGGGTTACAATCAAGAAAAAGGAATTGACTATGAGGAAACCTTTGCTCCTCTAGCTAGATTAGAGGCTATTAGGATCTTACTTATTTTTGCATCACATCTGAATTTCAATTTATATTAAATGGATGTGAAAAGTTATTTTTTAAATGGTTTTAATTTTGAATATGTTTTTGTATAACAACCTCCTGGTTTTTCAAATCCTCCCTTTCAAAATCATGTTTTTAATCTTTCTAAAGCTTTATATGGTTTAAAACAAGCTCCAAGAGCTTGGTATGAAAGACTTACAAATTTTATTATTTCAAAAGGATTTACAAAAGGAATTGATGAGACCACACTTTTTATAAAAAGTATTTCAAAATATGTTTTAATAGTACAGATCTATGTTGATGATATTATTTTTGGATCTTCGAAAAATTCTTTATGTACTGATTTTTCAATGGTTATGCAAAATGAATTTTAAATGAGCTTAATGAGAGAGCATAAGTATTTTCTTGGATTTCAAATCTTTTAAACTAATGACTGCATTATCTTAAATAAAAGTAAATATAATAAGGATTTATTAAAACTTTTTGGTTTGGATAGTATTAAGGGAAGTAATATATCTATGAGTACCACCTGTAAATTTGATATTAATGAAACTAGGAAACCAGTTGACCAAACTAATTACAGAGGTATGATTTGGATTTTACTTTATCTTACTGCTGGTCGACATGATATTATGTTTACTGTATGTATGTGTGCTAGATTTCAAGATAACCCTAAAGAGTCACACATACTTGCTGTTAAAAAGATTTTTCAAATATCTTAAAAGTAATGCTAATTTGGGACTATTTCACCCAAAAGAATAATCATTTGATTTAATAAGTTATTCAGATGCTGACTTTGCTGGATGTAAGTTAGATAGGAAGTGCACATCTGGAACATGTAATTTACTTGGAAAGACCCTAGTCTCATGGTGTAGTAAGAAACAGAACTCAGTTTCATTATCTACTGCGGAAGCAGAGTATATAGCTGCTGGTAGTTGTTGTGCAGAGATTCTGTGGATGAAACAAACTTTATTAGACTATGGATTTAATTTTAAACATGTTTCAATTAACTGTGACAACACTAGTGAGATGAACATCTCTAAGAACCCTGTGTCTCACTCTAGAACGAAACACATTGATGTTAGACACCACTTTTTAAGAGATCACTATCAAAGAGGTGATATAACACTTGAATTTATAGGCACTTAACTCCAATTAGATGATATTTTCACTAAACCTTTATGTTCAGAAAGATTATGTTTCATTAGACACGAATTAGTTAAGATAACTTTCCCTTAAACCGTTATAAACCTCACCGTTAGAAACCTCACTATTAGAAACATCACAGTTATAAACCTCACCATTAGAAAACTCACCATTAGAAACCTCACCGTTAGAAACCTCACCGTTAGAAACCTCACCGTTAGAGAAACCTCACCGTTAAGAGAACTCACCGTTAGAGAATCCTCACTGTTAAAGAATCCTAACCATTAGAGAAACCTTACCATTAGGAGATCTCACTGTTAGAAGACCTCACCGTTAGGAGACTTTACTGGTACATCTCGCGCTGTTTTAAACTTCTGTAAAGCCGATACTTCGAAATTTTTTTATGATTTACTTTATTTGTGGATCCTAAATGATATTAAACTAAGTCTAGACTTTACTCAATCTCACCGCGAACTCTTCTATTCGAAACCCTCCAACCTAATCCTCTCAATCCATAAAACCCTAAACCTCGAATCTGTAATGGCCCGCATCAAGAGACCCTAGGTTACTGATGGGAGTGATGAGCCGCAAGAAAAAAGATAGAAAGAAATGAATTCTAGTACTAGTGGAAGTGGATGTGGAAGTATCGCTTGAAGGAATCCAGTAAACCTGCATCACTCAAAGCGATAGATTTTCATTGAGAAAGAAGTATGTGAAGAATGGCTCATGGAGAGAAAGTCCACGGTTCTTAATTTTTTAGAAGAACAAAGTTGGACCGAGTGCTTCGGGAACAACAATTGACCTTATTATCTAGGACTGGTGAAACAGTTCTATGAATTTGTTCATTTTGAGAAGACTGAAGAAGAAAGTAGAAGGATTTCTTATCTGAATGGACATGAAGTTTCTTTTACTTCAGTGGAATGGGCTGTGAACTTAAGAGTTCCACATGAAGGATATTGTGCTTTCTATTCAAAATATGTTCCCTCAACAAGTGATGTGTTTAATTATGACGATGCTTTGTTAGAGCTGACAGGAGATGGAACTCCTAGAAAGGTCATTACTGCAGAGATGACATGGGAGGATAAACTACTTTTCAAGTTCATTCAGCATGTCATTAGTCCAAGGAGAGGAGACTTTGCTACACTGAAATTCTAGGAAATTTATTTGCTACATATGTTGAAGCATGGAGTTAAGGTAAATCTGTGTAGATTGATTATGACTCAGATTGAGCATATGACTAGACAAAAGTCTAAGTCAAATGCACTATTCTTCTCAAAGTTTATTTCTATTTTAATGAAAGCAAAGGAGGTAGATGGACCTCAGGATGAAATGTTAGTAGTTAAGGATAACTTCTGCATCACCAGGACTGTCTGTAAATACCGGAAAGTCAGTTGGAATCCTTGGAAGAAATCATGGGTTAATGATAATGGAAAAATCTATGACATGTATAATCATGTGGATCATCCTTCTAGACCAAAGGATGTGAGGGATCCTGGCCTTGGACCAGATGATCCAGAACCGGTCTACAATGATAATGAAGCTGAGGAGGAAGAGACATCAGTCGAAGAAGGAGGAGACCCTGATTTTCCTCCTAGTCCTTTGCCTCAAAATATCTCTTATGGAGCAGCTAGCCCTCCAGAAGAACTACCAAGAAGAGAAAATATTTTGAAGGACTATGACACTGAGACTGAGGAAGAAGAAGAAGAAGCATGTCAATATGTTGTTAAGGACACCTCTAAAGAGGATGAGGAAACTGAATCCGATCATGTTTTTAATGAAGAAAAGGAGGCTTCTGTTGAAGCAGATGATAAGGAAAATGAAGAAGACGAGCTCAGTTTGATCCCACTGATAGAAAGTACATTCAGGACAATGCCTGATCAGGAATGAGAAGCTTCATCTGTTGATGAGAGAGTCATTTAATACTCAGAACAAATGGCTATTGAATCTACTGCAGTTGTAGAAAAAGTTATAGAATTACACCAAGTAGAACCATTGGAGGAGAAACCTCAAGAGAATGTTCCATGTGAGGGGGAGAATCTTGGTTCAGTATCAGTGCTATATGACATTGAAGGTTGGACATCAGATCCAGGATATATGGTTCTTGGACTTTCTTATGGAGATTCAGATGAGGAAGACCATCCCCAAAAGGAACCAGTTATCCTACTGCTGTGGCTGAAAATGTGGCAACTAAAGAGGACCTTGAGTCTTTAAAAGCTGAATTGAATGAAGCATTAAGGGAATCAGGGGAAGATATGATGAAAAGTATGGTCGAAGAGATGAAAAGCGTGGAGAAATCCCTTGAGTTATCCAATGGATATGGTGCATCTAGTCCTGTGAAATAAATGATGGATAAAATTAAAGTGTGCCACACTCACATTGAGAGTCGGACAGGAGCTGTAGTTGCCTTGAGACAATCGATTTCTTCTTTGACTGCCATGAATAGCTCTTAAACTCAAGTAAACTCTAACATTAGATATATCAAAGAAGTGGTAAAGCAATTTGTGGATGTTTTTGAGGCCTTTAAGAAGTCATTCAAAGAACATCTGAATAGTCAGGATACACTTGTTCAGATGGTAGTGAGTAGTCTGACTCAATCCTTCAAGGAGACAATGGCCTTCTCAATGAAACCTCTTCCCTCATCTAGCTCCAGTGTGAACCTTGACTAGATCAGCACTATTATTCAGGAATAATTAGCTAAGGCCAGTCCCAATGGTGCATCAGATACTCAAACTCTTGCTACCAGAAGAGAAGTTAGTAGTTTTGTTCGTGATCACCTGCGGGCAACTACTTCTTCTCAAGAGGCAATCAAGAATAAGGTGGATGCTTATTTTGAAAAGGTTTATACTAAGCATCAACTGAACAACCATTTTAAGCTCTTACTGGAAAATATGAAGTTGCCTCCATTTACCCAAGCCTTTAGAGAACAGTTTAGTAAGCTCAGGGAGGTTACTCCTGCTTTGGATAAATTCATTGAAAATCGAGATGATTTTGTGTCTGCAATGGAGAGAGGAGAAAGAATTATAATGGATTTCAGGAACATGCTGCTGCCCTTCCTGCATGGCGATGCCAGGCCAGTAATTGTACCTCCTTCCCTTCCTGCTTCTGCCTCTGGGAGTACCCCTCAATTGGCTCCAGCTCAAGCCATCAGGAGCTTGACAACTATGATCACTCAAAGGAGTACATATTTCAGATCCAGTACAGTTTCTGTAGCCGAACCACCAGTTGTGCCTTCAACTATTCTGAAACCCTCTGATGATCCTAAAGGAAAGACACCTATTCCAGAGGAGGATTGAGTGTTTCTAGATCTTTTTGATAGGATTAACTTGTATTTTTTTTGTTCTAATTTTATCAGTGTATCTTTTGTATATTAATGAAATTCCTCTTCATTCTCTGCTTTACTGAGTTTCTATTACTTTGTCATTTATTCTCTGCTAGACTTTATCTTTTCTCTACTACCCGCCTTTTTGTTAATCACAAAGGGGGGGAAAATAAGAAAATGAGACAATGAGACAAAATAAGAAATGAGACCTAATTTCTTTTCCACTATTTCCTCTGATACTATTTCATTTTTTTTGCATAAGTTGTGATTATCAAAAAGGGGGAGATTCTTGAACACTATGGGAATCTATTTGTTTTATTATATTTTGATAATCCCAATTATGATTATTTGTATTTTGATAATCCCTTTTTGATCAATGGTTAAATACTTATTTGGGAATCTAGCTACTTATTTGCTTTAAGTATTGTTCTATTATTTTATGTTTAAATACTAGTCTTTTGATTACTGGATGTTTGTACACTCTGACTTAACCTATTCTGCCAATAGAATTCTTAAACAAAATAGAGCTTCCGATACAGTTGAGTCTACCACTACGTGAGAGCTACCATTACAGAAGAGAGCTACCGATACACACAAGTCCACTGATATGTTGAAGCTACTGTTATCAAAGGAAGTCTACCGATATGTAATGATTACTTTTATGCAAAGCCTACCGATATGTGAGAGTTACCGATACAGACAAGTCACTGATATATCAAAGTCTACAGCTACCGATAGAGTCTTACCACTACCGATATAAGACAAGTCTACTGCAACCGATACAGAGTCACCGCTACCAATATACAACTACCGATAGAAGACATACTTACCGCTACCGAGATAGAGCTACCACTACCAATATAAGAAGGTTACCGTTACATCAAAGCCTACCGATACTCGAAGGCCACCGAAATGCAAATCTACCGATACGCGGAAGGTTACTGATATAATAAGCCTATAGATATGAAAAGGTTACCGATAGAAAGTCTACCGTTACTCATGTCTATCGTTACACAAGAAGTCACTGATACAAGTAGCCTACCGTGACATCTACCTACCGATATCAAAGATACCATTCCAGAGACAGAACCTGACACTGCTTTAATTTCTTTATCATTATTTAATCTAACCAACGGTTATATCAGGTATATTTTAATACACTGACATTTATTTAATGTCTGTTTTTGGATGTCAGGGAACCGTACCTAGCACCTACAAAAAGAAATCATTTCTTTTGCCGGAGCTCGTGTTTTAAATGAATGAAGGATGTGCTATTAAAAAATAGAAGGAATGAACATAGAGACATATACCACGAGGTGTGTTGAAAGAACAACCAAGTGTGAATGTGAAGAGACGATTGAACATACACAAAGAACTCATTCATTACTGCATACCTGTGAAGTGATGAGAAAGAGAACATAACAAAAGAACTTCATCGAATACCTTTTCTCTATCTCTACACCTGGAAGTCAAGGAAGCAGACGACACTTTGTTTTCCAGAAAAAAACTAGAAGAGGACTCAGAACCAATTCTGATCAATCCAAAGGACTCCAGAGCTACACCGCAATCACTAGAGCCATTTCTAAACTCTAAATCTTTTCCTCTGTGATTTACTTTTTACATTTCGAGCAATGTGGGTTATATGGTGTATTTAACACACACACTATCTCCTGTACTTTAACTGGAGGATCTGTAAATCCTCACTCAAACTCTTACATCATTTATTTCCCACTGGGATAGTGGTAGAGGTCATGCATGACCTGGACATCTGGTTTTCTGTTGTTTTTGTTCCCACGGATAACAGTGGTAGAGGTCTTGGACCTGGATAGTTATAAACTATTCTAAACCCCGGTCCAGTGTGTGGATCACTTTTATATAATGTTTTGAGAGGACTAAGTCTCATCTTGAGACTGAACCTGTTGGTTAAACCTTCTATGCTTATTTATTTTCAAAGTTTGTTTTTATTCCGCTGCAAACCTACTTTAAATCAAAAACTCTTTTAAAGTCACTTTGATAATTAAACTCACAAGTGTTTATATTAGTTGTAAATCATTAAGTTAGTTTAAAAATATAATCAATTATTCTGATTTGAATAACTGGGAAATAATCAATCTTTTGAGAACCTAACAGAACCTTTATTTAGATATAAATTCACTACAGTTTAATTCTGTGTTTTATTTGGGGGATTTAAAGACAAAGATTTTTAAAGAGAAATTTTAAATGGAACTCAATTCACCCCCCTCTTGAGTGTCCACTCCGAACAACAAATAATATGCTCAATCCCACTATACAGGACTCTCGGACACATACAGAAGAAATTGGACATAAGGAAAGGGATAATATTTCAAATCTCATTTTTATCCGAGATTGCTTATACGTAAGTATTTACAGGGGTTATATTTTTCATCCATGTCCATAAGAATGTTGTTAATAATGTGTTTAATATTATTCCATGTATTTTTAAAGTCATGTTTACCCCTATTTGACATTTACATTTTGTTATGGAAGGAATCTTTTTTTTTACCATATGTGGAACTTTTTGACTTTTCCGAAAAAAGTACGAGGAGAATGTTTTTTAACATATACGGCATGAAAGTATTTTTGTGGATTCATAACTCATATTTTCATGAACCTTACTTTAATATATTTCATGATTATTTTAAATAAAAACCTTTTCTTTAAAAATTACGTTGCATTTTGGGAAAAGAAAATGATTTTGAAGAAGAAAGGATATTTTCCTCAAGATTTCATCTCAAGTGTTTTATCAAAACTATTTTCCATCTAAGATGACTTTATTTAGAATGTTAATGTTTCATGAATAATTTCTATATTATTTACATGGTTTTATTTTTATTATGTGGAAATGATATCCATTTGTTTTATATGGATTATGTCATGATGGGATGATGTTTATGAAACCCATTTTATTCTTTCGGTTATGATGAATGATTTATGATTGTTTTGTGGAACATGTAAGAATGATTTAAATATGAGATGGGTGGGACCTATATCTCCCTCCAATTCATTGGGTAATTATTTATACCTCATGATATAGACATTGCTGGAATGGCAAGTGAGTCCCCTTCACTAATACAGGATTGGAATGACAAGTAAACTCGGTTCAGTAATGGACTTTGTCCACTATGATGGTCTTGGAAACAATGTCTTGGATACTATGGAAATCATAACATGTGATTAATGGTTTTCCACAATTCCATGTTTTGTTCCCATGTTATTTATTATGATTAATGTTCCTTTATGATATATTCCTTATGTACTGCCATGATTTATGTCATTACTCAGGATTTTGATGTTTTATGTTCTTGTTCTTACGTTCAAATGTTTTGGGATTGTTTTATGTTCTCCATGTTTACCCTTACTGAGAATTTAGGCTCACTCTTTTTATGTTTTTCTTTCCTTGGGATATAAATAAAGGTTTTAGGTAATAAAAAAGGGGAATAACTTTATGGGAGATGTTGAATATCTTTCACCATGTTTAGAAGAGTATGTTCTGAGTTTCCTAAGACACTAAACTAATACTTTCTTTGGGCATATATTTTTGTTATTTATTAAGTTTTCCAAAAAAGTAAGGTAGTGTCTATGTACATCAAAAATTGGGTCTCTACAGCTGGTATCAGAGTGAAGGTTTAGTTAACCTTTGGAAACTAGGATGCCAAATATTTAGTGAGATCCCTAGAGATATGTCTATGGTATGTCTAGGGATGTTCCTAAGTTTAATTATATGTATAGGTTATAGTCCTAGAATTATGGTAATGATCTTATAATTAAACCTAATATGTCAGATATTGAAGGTAGTCCCCCTTTATTATGTTGTTTTCCTATCATGATGTTTTCCTCTCACACTATTCTTTTTTTCAGTTTTAGAAAATTGCTGGAAACAGGAAGATTCACGATAATGGATGATATGATGGACAATAGAATGATATTCATCATGAGAAACCAAATGAAATGGGATTTGGAAGCCCAAAAATCATGATTATTCTTAATCAATAATCTTATAATATGATCAATAATCTCAACTTTGAAAAGTTTCCCGACTCAGCTAATAAGAGAAAGATGGAGTTTCATGATGATCATAGAGGAAAGAAAGTTAAATTTCCATCATGTAAATAATGTGGTAAGCCACATCAGGGAGAATGTTTCAAAGGAACTGGAAGATGCTTTAGGTGTGGAAAAGAAGGACACAAAGCCAGTAAGTGCAAAGGAAAAGGTTCAGTTAACACCATGGACAAGGATAATGGTATTACTAAGACATCAACAATGGTTAAATGTTTTAAATGTGGAATGTATGGGAATACCAATGCCCGAAGGGAAAATATTTTGAAGAGAATAAACATGGTCATATGAGTAGTATTTATGTTGATGATGATGATGATACTAAAAATGATATATGAGTTGAAAGAAGTGTTGAGAAATAAATTGTTGAAGCTCAGTCAATGGTTTAAGAAGGTAGTGGAATGATTGTATGTTTATCCAGAGTTATATTTTCTGGGTAATTTAATAGTACTATGGAATAAAAAAACATCTAAGGATTGTTACAATATTGTTTTTCCAAATGTTTTTGAAAGTATACGTTGAATGGTACTGGTAACCATGAATGTTTATTTAGATATTTTTAGAAAGTAGATGATATGCGCATAATGATGGGATAAGAAGATAAGGAGATGTTTGATAGTATTAATGATCTCATGAATGATATAAGGAAAATGTTATATCATAGTTTGAGTATATAGAAATTTTAGGATTTTGGTATGTGGAAAGAGTTAACTTCTGACATCATTCATGTTTTCACAACGATTATTTGGTAATTCTTATTTCAATAGAATACATGATTAAGGAAGTCACATGTTTGGAATATGAACAATAAGATATATCTTATGATACACTAGGGATAAATGATGGTTTTCACATGCTTGGATGATGACATTTCTAGTAATCGTTTTCTTTATACAATGAGCTTGGATAGAAGTATTTTGGATAAGCATAAGGATTTGAAATGGATTATGTTGGATATAAGATAATATTTTTTAAGGATAGAACCATTTTTTGATATTATTTTTAGAATTTTATAATAGTGTAGTTTTAGAAAAATGAGAACTTGCAGGATGGGAAACAACCCGTCACTTCAGACAAGGTTGCAAGAATCGAACCCAGAACCAAAGTTAGGCAGGCCTTTATTGCCTTCCACTAGCCTACAGGAAGTCCCTGGTCAGTAGAAACTAGTTTTATTTTTTTAAGCGGTATGATAGATGAAGTGTAAGTCCATTTTTTGAACTATATACGATTAATCTCAGCACAAGATGGACTTATGTATATAACTTTTTCTAACCTTATGTTTGAGACAGATGGAATCACCTATCATTCTATCACATTATTTGCTAACACATCACGGAATACAAATTCAACTTCATTTCTTTAAGAGATGAAGTGGAAATAGTTCAAGGCACAAACATAGTGAGATTGTACCAAAATCATGTAAGTATTTATTTTAATTCAAAAATCCTTCAATATTAGGGAAATGATCTTGAAAACCAAAAATGTTGTCCTAGTGCTCTCATATCTAATGAATCATATGGTACCTTGGATCATTACAAATTTTTGACTTTGTGATTGTTGGATTTTTCATAGCCATGTTCTCTACCACTCTTCATCCAAACAGGATGGTTAGATTTCTCTTCCATATCCATATTTTCACCTATATTCTCTTATGTGGAATCCTAGTGATAAATTACATTGGGTATCCATTATGTTTCTAATGATATTTTTTAAAATTATGTTTTAGTATTAATTTTTATGATGTGGGTTTCGATGAATGAAACTATTAAGTAGTAAACCATTTATAACCCCGACGAATTTCGAGGATGAAATTAATTTTAAAGGGGGTAGAATGTAATACCCTGAGATTTTATGAGAAATATTATATTTAATTTCTTTGAAATATTGTGTTGTACACTTCACCATGATTAGCTTGCACTAAATGCAACACCGTATTATCTTGTAGTATAAACCATCACTATTCTTGGATTGTGTTGTATACAAGAGCGACCTTCCTCCATAGCGTGTGTTGTACGCAATACCGAGTTTCACTAAACAATGATATATTATTATAATATTATGAACTAGCCGTTATGAATTTTATTAACTGAATTTTGAATTTTATAACATTATAATTCATCTTACGCATTTTCTAGAATGATATATGAAGACAAAATCAATTTTTTTATAAAAGAAGTATTTTTAAAAAAATGAAGTTTTACCGCCTTTTGATGGTGCGCCCATTTTAAATCTAATTTTTGAAAAGTTTATAAGTTAAATTTGACACAATAAAATTCTTCATTGGAATCAGGATATAAAAATATACTCTGGATGAATGGTTGATATTTTTCTGATAAGTTTCTTATTTTGATGAATAGTAAAAATACACTAAATTTTAATTAAAAACAATTTTTTTTCATCAAGATAATTTATATGGTTAAATTATCATATTGAATGGTTTTATAGAATAAATAGAATATATTTTTACCATTTAATATAATTTAAGTTATTAGAAATAATTTTACACTGAATTCATAGGTAAAACAATTCAATCTTTTGCAACATTTTAACTTTTAAAACCCGTTTTCTCAACAGCAGGATTAATTTTAAATTAAATACTGAAACTTCAATGTTCTGAATTTGAAAAAATTGATACCATATTTGGAATCAGTACGTCCAAATTATGTTAATAAGATACTTTTTATTTTTAAGAATTATGAATAGTAACTATAGTAAATTTTATTTACCATAGTTAAAGGTTAATCGAGTAATTAAGGGTAAATATAATATTATACAATTACTCTAAAACTTGTCTTAACATAATTGGATGATTATATTTTTCCAAAAATCATACTTGGGTTGAAATGGAATCTATTGTAACCCACTTGTATGTGATTAAGACCCTTAATTTATTTTATTTAAAGAAAGTGAAATATGTCTCACTCAAACATTTATAATTATAGTATTTTTAAAATAAAGTTATACAGAATATAAATTCCATTATAAATTATCATTTGAAAGCTATGATGTTTTTATTTATCATGGTAATTTATTAGTAATTTTTAAGAAATATTTAATTATTTTAATAGCTTATAAATTAATTATGCAGAAATTATTTATTTTTTGAAAAATCAATAGTATAGTTTTTATTCAAATTATAATACCCATAAAAGACCCAAACACTTGACCGAAACATATTTTTAGAGTATATCTACACCATAATCATCCAATTGTCATCTTTTTGACCATTTGGAGCCTTATAAAATAGAACAAGACATTTATATTATTTTTTTTAAATGATGTCAAAGTTATCACCTTCAAAATTTAATAAACACAACATTTTAAAAGTTGGGTGTTTTAGAAGATAAATCCGACTAAAATTATTATTATAAAATATATTATATTTATATTAATCATAGTATTTTATTTTTAATTGTTTTTGGAGAAAATCAGTTTATTTAATAATCATTCAAAAATGATGTAGTAAATATTTCATTAAGTTGAATATCAAATAATTGTTTTTAAAAATACTAAAACAAATATCATATGAACCAATTAATGTTATCCACAAACTTTATAGATGTATATGACATATTAGGAATCTATTATAATTTTTTTTAATATATCTTATGTGTGGATTTTATTTGAATTCAAATAATTAAATAGTGTCAAATTGACACTACTGATATTTTATAAAAAGAACAAATTATTAAATTGTTTAAAAATCAAAAAAACATTTAAAAATTACAAATTTAATATTATATGGTCTAAAATAAAATAAATTATCTAATTATTGAAAATTTAAAATACATAAGTAATTATTTTAACAATTTTAAATTTTGAATATTATTACCACAAAGAAAATTATATAGATTAAGTAAAGATAAATCATGTTTATAAGGTACAAAATAAATTCCCAAAAAGTCAAAATTTTATTGGTTGATGAGATTAAAACCTTATCTCATCTCATATTCAAATTGATTCATTTTTGGATGTTTTTATGTGGGGGTTGTATTTATTATAAATTAATATTTTTTATGTTTCCAAAGGTGCCCCTCTCCTCCCTTATAAAAGTGCACCTCTTCCCTTAACTCCTCACAACACTTTGAGCCTTTAATCTTGGCCAAAACTAGACCATTTATATTCTCCACTTCCCTAGAAACATTCTATAGGTCCTGGTCGTCTTCTAAGACCATATTTAGTGCCCTAGGTGGAGGTTTAGAAGAGGCGTGTCGAAGAAGAGATAATCTCTTCTACCGATTCTTTCAAGTTTATTTCTTCTTCAATTTCCTCTTCTTAAGTTGTTTCATTATAAATTATCACAATAAGTTTCAATAATATACTTATATGATATTATAAATATGAAACAACCCCATTTCACATTCAATGCATCCTACAAAAAAAGAAATCACCGCGCATGCGTACGTACGGAATACCATCTCCATGCAGTGGTGAAATCTGTTTTTACACCACAACCTTACCTGGATGGGTATAATGGTGTAAAGAATAACTTTATATGGTTATTATAACATAATAATGATTCTGAGATATTATATCATCCACTCTAATTCCATTCATTAATTATGGGAACGATATCAACGGTCGTGCGTACGTACAGATTACCATCTCCACGACGCGATGAGATTCATTCTCCAAGTTAATCATTAAAGAATGATTATAAAGTATATATAATAAATTATCATGAAATATATGACATATTAATGATACTGGATTAATTTAAATTTTATTTACTTACTTATATTCAATTTAACAAGGAAACGAAAACAACTTTCATGCGTACGTGCAACCTACCATCCCCATGAACGGTGTATTTAATTACATTTATCGATCTATATTATATATGTATATTATGAATATATATTATATATAAATCAGGTTTTACATTCTGGATGTAAGTAATCATGATCTAAGTAATCATATGAATAATTAGAAGTCAAAACACGGATGATAAATGAAACGATTTTACCCAAAACGCTGCTCTAATATGGAATTGACAAATGAACAGGTAATATAAAGTCGTAAGTGAATCATATAAGATATCATAAATATTATTATGGTTATGATACAAGATAATAATATGTTAAAACCCACAATAACTGAGTCTCAAACACATACAGAAGAAATTGGACATAAGGTAAGGGATAATTTTGCAAATCTCATTTTTATCCGAGGTTTGTTTTATGTAAGTATTTACTGGGGTTATATTTTTCATCCACGTCCATAAGAATGTTTTCTCGTAAAGTGTTAAATATTCTTCCATGTATGTTTAAAGTCATGTTTATCCCTCTTTGACTTTTACATTGTGTTATAGAAGGAATCTTTCTTTTGTTTACCATATGATGAACTTTTTGACTTTTCTGGCAAAAGTATGAGGATAATGTTTTTTTAACTTATACGGAATGAAAAGATTTTTATGGTTTCATTACGAATTTACTTCATGAATCTTACTCTAAATGATTTCATGATTATTTTTAATAAAATATTTTTCTTTTAAAATTGCATGGAATTTTGGGAAAAGAATATGATTTTGAAGAAGAAAGGATATTTTCCTCAAGAAATCATATCAAGTGTTTTATCAAAAATATTTTCCATATAAGAAAATATTATTTAGCATGTTCATGTTTCAATAATAATGTCTCTATTATTTACATGGTTTTATTTTTATTATGATGAAACGATATCCAATATTTTATATGGATTATTTCACGATGGGATGATTTTTATGAAACCCATTTTATTCTTTGGGTTATGATGAATGATTTATGATTGTTTTGTGGAACACATAAAAATGATTTACATATAGGATGGGTGGGACCTATATCTCACTCCAATTCATTGGGTATAGATTTATATCTTATGATATAGACATGGCTAGAATGGCAAGTGAATTTGTTTAAGTAATACAGGGCTAGAACGACATGTAAACTCGGTTCAGTAATGGACTTTGTCCACTATGATGGTATTGGAAATAATTCATTGGATACTATATAAATAATTACATGTTCTTAATAGTTTTCCACAATTCCATGTTTTGTTCCCATGTTATTTATTATTATTAATGTTCCTTTATGATGTATACCTTATGTACTGCCAAGATTTATGTCATTACTCTTGATTTTGATGTTTTATGTTCATGTTCTTACGTTCAAATGTTTATGGATTGTTTTATGTTCTCCATTTTTACCCTTACTGAGAATTTGAGCTCACCTTTTTTTATGTTTTCTTTTCTCCAGGATATAAATAAAGGTTTTAGGTAAGAAAAAAAGGGGATGAACTTTATGGGAAATGGTGAAGATCTTTCACATGATTAAAAGATAATGTTCCATGTTTCCAAAGACACTAAACTAATAAGGTCTTTGGGCATCTGTTTTTTTTCATTTATTAAGCATTTTGAAAAAGTACTGTAATGTATATGTACGTCATGCTTTGGGTCTCTACAATAAGGGAGAATTTGGAAATTTTATATGTAAATGTCATGTACATAGGAGTACACACCGTGTATCAGGTTACCATGGTTCGCCATGTACTGGGTGTGTAACGGAAGATATATGGCCATATTGGGTGACGTGGTAGACCTCGAAAAGCGGGGACTAGGTGAGGCATGTACACAATATGTACATTAAATGAAAACGTCAGGTGATTTTTATTTTAATTGATTAATTGCACCGAGGTCATGACTCATCTCCAAAACAATATTCTTCTAGCCGTTCCCCACAATAGAGCATACCAAATCCCTGAATCTTCTCTATGACACTGGTTCTTCATCCAAGGTCTCATTCAATATTTTGAATATGCGTTGGAATCCCACCAGGGAGTCATTCCTTCTTCTAGACTCTCTCTTCACAATTTACCCTCTTTCTTGAGTTATGCATGGTTGAACTATTTTGACATTTTTTAGGTCTTCTTCATTCTTGGCTGACTCAAGGGATGAAATTTGAGTGTGTTCATCATAAATCATTGATGTATATTGTTTTTTCCTTCTGTAGTTTTTCATTGAGTTTTATATGCCAACGTGATGATTACCCAATCTTCAGGTATTTCAGGTTTAGTAAATTGAACCCTATTTTATCTTCCATAGATTTTTAGTTGGATTAAGGTGTTTTTGATGTCATATTATATGAAATTGAATGTTTATGAAACACCCCGTTGGTGCCTTTCATTGTCTGAATTTTTAGGGTCGTTTTGTCCTGATTTCCTATGAGCCAATCCTTGTTTTCTTTCCTTCCTGATAGGATTGAACTGATTGACTTTTCCTGCTTGTTAAATTCTTGTGCAATGCATTTTAATTGTTTATCCATGGATTATTTGAGATTAATTTGGGATTATTGATATCATATACACACGTTTGAATTACATAGGGCTATGAGAATCTTGTGTAGTTAGACAACAGGGGGAATTGACGTTGAGTGGTTCCTTAGAGTGTCTATTATATATCATGCTATGAGACCACATAAGTGATTGATGGGGAGTGTTACCTCAGAGTGTCTGTAGTTTAAATTATAATATCATAGGGGGAATTGATGTTGTGTGATTCCTTAAAGAGTCAGATGTTATTGTGGAATGTCCATAAGGTGAAATTGATAGTGAGTGCTTCCTTATAGTATCTTGGCCTTTATTACATTACATGGATAGAGGGGTTAGACTGTGTGAGCTACCTTGAGGGTTAATGTAAATAATGAGTGTTTATGATTTGTCTTCCAAGACAAAGAACAAGATTGGATTCTATCATGTTCGGTAGTCTTCTGAGACACCTGTTTATGAAACTTACTTGATTAAATGATGAACATTAAATGCTGATGTATGTTAATGGAATCTTTAGGATTGGTTACTTTTGTATAGTTATTTTTTCTTTATTGCATTTCCTTTATTACCAACTATATATACTCAAAAAAATTTAGGAACGTATCTTGTGGTGGTTACCTTCTAGGATTCGTCTCACACCAGGTTTGGGTTATTTTCTTGGACCCAAACAGATTATATGGTTTTAGGTATAAATGAGGGAATGTTACCTTTTTCATTTTGTACATGATTGCTGTGGAGATGGAGAAAATGGGATCAAGTTGAGGCCTACAATGCAACTAGAGTTTACATGTTTTATTTTTCACAAGGATTGGTACTATATTTACAACATTGTGACTAGTTTTTCTTATTTCATAGACACATTTTACATGCATCATTTATATATATGTGGTCAGGTTTTTTAATTACTTTCAGTTTTCACTGTTTACTTGTCATACGGTATTATTTTTCCCCTAATATTTGTTATTTTTTATTCTACTGTGCGTACTCGGCCACTGAGGGCATTGATTCCCCACTATACACCCAAGACCCTCACTTCTAGTCGGATGCCTCTGGAATTTGGGGGAATGCGCTTGGGGCCACATGAACAACCGGGTACGGGGCACCTTTGGGTGGTACCAGAAACTAGGATGTTAAAAAGTGGTATCAGATGTAGGTTATTTTCTTCTTGTTATTATTGATTTGAGCCTATAGATAGGGATAAGAATAAATAGGTAGTTGGTAACAAGTTGTTCCTGGGAGTAACTAACCTGTGTACATGGAATATCCAATATACCTCAAATATTTTAATTTTTATGGTTTTCCAATTTTTATAGTTTATTTGATTACACCATTGGGTGATTCACATGTTTTTTATTGTTATCTTTGATGTTATCGAGGTTCTAATTTTGTTAAAACCCAATGAGATGAGGGTATTTCCTCTCATGCATCATATACACATTTTCTAAATATCACATATCATTCATTCTTGTAATTCCATTTCGTGTGCATTACTGATTGCATGCTATGGAGATAGATGTTGGGCTAGATATTCATGTTGTTTTGATAGATTCCATGATATAATACAACCTATTTTGAAATGGTATTGGAATATGTAATGTTTAATTTGGGTGGAGGCCAAAACATTTTTTCGTGAGGTGTTATAGGCCCTCTTGGGTCAGAATTTGGTGGATCATGTTTGAACATTATTTCGATATTTTCATGATATCATATGAATAAGGATGCCAAACTTTAATTCTCGGGATTATGGGCTCTCCCAGGTCATAATTGTTCATTCCATAGACAAAATTCTTAGTTTTCTGGGGTTATGGGGATGTTTTAGAGGCTTACAGTCTAGAACACTGACTACATAGCGTGTGGTATTGTGAACACACACCATGTGTTCTTTTTTAGAAGAAATAACTTTTCTTAAGTACACACCATGTAGTGTATGTACATATCGTGTAGTCTTTAACTATGTGATTGTCTGTGTGAGAAAAGACACAAGGTTTGGAAATGTTTGCTGGAACATGCCGTATACTGGGACTACATGCCATGTTGTAGAGACCATGTATCCATGCTTGTGACTAATGACATAGGTGGATGAAACATAGGTTGTAAATTCCTTGTCCTGTTCTTACACATCGTGTATAGTCGACCGTGTATTTAACCATGTGACTAATGACATGAGTTGTTACGAATTAAGGGATACACACCTTTTCTAGGGTGAACATGTCGTGTAGTGTTAACCAGGAAAGGACCATGGGTTTATCCATGTAGAGAATCATGGGATGGGGGGGTGATTCAAGTAGACACTTTGTCAAGGGAGGAACACTCTATGTGTATGGGTGATACGCAACCAGGGTTGGTAGAGGTACATACCAATTTTAAAACCTAAGGAAGCACGTTATGTGGGGGGGTATACATGTCGTGTAATGCTGTTTTTAAAAACATGAATTATTTCTCCTCCGACTCCTATATTTCAATTCCATGTTTAAGTCCGTGATAATCTTGAACTGAGGTGTTCAATTGAGCTTCCCGAGTGATTCCACTAAGACTTCCTCTGGTTGTATGCCAGGTTTAGGGTGATCTCCAGTCACCGAAAATGGTAGACCAAAGACTACCAGCTGACCCTCCCATCACGCTCTTCATGGCACCAGCCATCATTCCCTATAGAGGTGCTAGTGCATAGTTCTGAGAAGGATTCATGCGGATGTTCATAACTTTCCAAGGATAACCACATATTTCCTAGTCTATGGAAGAATTGACGTTGGGTATTCATCCGCAAAAACCTCTCACTTTCTCAGGGGATGGAGGACCTCAGGCTATTGAGTCATTATTGGAATCCATTCTATCTATTTTTGAGCATCTAGATAAACCTACAGAGAGGAAGTTTAAGCTCTATATTTACATTCTACATGATTCCTCCATGAAATGGAGGGATGTTATCTCACATGCGGGATTCCAGTGGGTTATGTCTTGGGATGAGTTCTAGAGGACCTTCTGTGACTACTTATGCCCAAATACCTTGAGGGATGACCAAACATTAGAGTTCATGAGTTTGGAGTAGGGTCAATTCTCAGTCCTGGAGTATTATTCTCATTCCATAGAGATACAATGCATCAAACCCATTTTGGGGTGTGATGAGTTATTTTTTGAAAGGATGTTCAAGGAAGGCCTCAGAAATGACATCCTATTTTTGGTGAACATCTTCACAATGACTTAATTATCTTCTATATTCAACCAGTCATAGATCACAGAGCATAACCTGATGGATTCTAGAGCTAGGGTCTAAGGTGGTTCGACATCCAGAGTTGGTACTCTTCCAACTGATATCAGGAAATGCCGTAGGGAGTCTACACATGGAGATCTGAGAAGGCGATATTTTTCTTTAGGCTGCCAGGTGTTGTACAACCAGTGTGGGAAGGGTGAAAATATGAAACATCAGTGCCAAAGAGACCAAGTTGAATTTCAATCAAGCAGTAAGATGGGAAATATTCATCATTTCTACAACACCCTCCTTCTAGCAGCTAGTGAGGGAGGATCTGTTTCGACACCTCATACTTGAGTAGGACCACCAGTTCCACATCAGACTCAGGACTAGAGTTCTTCATGGTATTCAGGATAAGGTGGTGGTCACATATTTAGTGGTTAAGAACATGGTTTTCGATAGATGCAGGGTAGACCAGCTTAGGGATCTCAAGAAGCTTCTGAGGGCTGTGGTGTTGGTCCAACATTTTCGCTGGAGTAGATCCAGTAGGAGTAGGATCTTATAACCTCTATGGTTAGAGGTTTGATTTTGGTTACCTCAGTTTTATCTTCCTCTCTTTTTCATATAGGTCCTTTACATAGCTTTATATCTATTCCTATTATGTAGATCCTTGGGATATATATCTTTACTTTATAGGTATCAGGACGCTAGACACTCCGTTGGGGATTATAGAGGCTAGAGAAAATCAGTGAAAGGATTTCCCTATTATGGTTAGTGGGTGACACTTCTTAGGGGACCATTATGTCTTAGAGATGAAGGGATATAACATCATTCCCATAATTGGTTGGTTAGTTTCCTTCAAGGAAGTTGTCCATTGCAATCACTATAGGGTGAGCTTCACGTCAGCAAAGGGTAGATTGTTTCTACATAAGGGAGAATGGGATGTCTAGGTGAGCAGAGTTGGACCCCTAGAATCATGTGTTGAGAGGTTTTACAACCCAAAATTCTAGTATGTATCTTGAGGACTAGGGGACTTCCTAGAATTATTTTCTTCCAGTGGTCTATCATTTTCTAGATGTTTTTCTAGATGACTTTTAAGGTTTTCTTTCATAAATTGAGGTAGAATTTTTTATTGAGCTTGTTCCAAGGGAATCACTAGTGTCCATTCCTCCTTATATGATGGATAAACCATAATTGTAGTATCTCAAGAAGGAGTTAGTGGAGTTTCAGGAGAAGGTTTTCATCTGACCCAGTACTTCTCCTTGTGATTTTCCTGTTGTGTTTGTGAATAAATCTGATGATACCTTCACACTTTGTGTGTATTATCATATAATGAACTAGTTGAAAATAAATAACTAATTTCATTTTCAAAGGATTGATGATATCTTTGATCAAATTTGAGGAGATCGAGTGTCCTTGAAGATTTAATTGAGATCTATTTAACATCTGTTGTGCGTTAGCCCATAAGATATACCTCTTCCAGCCTTTCGGAGAAGGTATGGTCTGTATGAGTATGTGGTCAAGCTGTTTGGTCTCATGAAACCACCAGATGTTTTCATGGAACTAATGAATTGAGTGTTCCATCCTTGGATTCCTTTTTGGTAGTCTTTATGGATGATATATCAGTGTACTCTCACACTCGACACGACCATTCCACCCATCTTGAGATCATCTTGAGTGCACTTAGAGAGCATCAATTATATGCCAAGATCTCAAAATTCCACTTTTGGATGGACCAAATTCACTTCTTTGGTTGTGTCATCATAGAGACATGAGTATCAGTAGAATTAGAGAATGTGAGAGAAGTAGTTTCCTAGGATCCTCCAAAGATCATTTTTGAGGTACAAAGTTCTCTAGGGATCACTGGTTACTACATGCATTTTATACATGACTTTTCAATCTTAGAAGAACCACTGATGGACCTGAGTAAAAAGGGTGTGAATTACTTATGGTTAGATTTTTATGAGTCATCCTTTTAAGAGTTGAATGGGAGGTTGAGTTCAGTGCCGATATTGTTCTTTCTTGAACCATGCAGAAGTTACACCATTTTCTATAATGCGTTAGGTATCAAGCATGGATCAGTGCTTATGTAGGAGGATTTTGTAGTTGTGTTTGGATCTTGGAAGTTGAGGCCACATGAGAGGAATTTTCCGATGCACAATCCGGAGATAGCTGGATATATTTATTCCTTGAACTATTGGATACATTATCTTTTGGGAGAGAAATTTTTGGTTTTAACTAACAAAAAAAGTATGACGTATATCTTTAACCAGCATGATCTGAATTTGAGACAGCAAAGGTGGGACGAGTACCTTAAATATTTTGACATTGAGCTCTCCTATACACCTGGGAAATGAAATGTGGTGGCTGATGCATTGAGTTGGAGGACACAAATAAAGATATTTTAAAAGGCCATTGTGGAGTGGATGATTATAGATCAGTTCTCTGTGATGCATTTGGAGGTGAACGAGAAATGGGGGAAGATGTTTAGTTCTTCTGCAGTTGTCACCTATACTCTTCTAGATCATGTGTGAATGGGGAAACTATAAAACTCTGAATTTCTAGTCTTACAGGATAATGTGTCAGGAGATGAACCTACTCCTAGGTGGACCATAAGTGGGGTTGATTTCTTGCATTTCCATAGATGTGTATGGGTGTTAGCGAACATACGTGAGGAGTTGATGCCAAATTTTCTTTCATCAATTTGGGTTTCTCATCCTGGTGTTACCAAGATGTATCATGATTTAAACCCTCAGTATTAGTGGCAAGGTATGAAGAGGGATGTTTCTTGTTTTTTAGGAGATGTTCCACTTATCAGCAGGTAAAGGGAGAGAATCAGTGACTGGAAGGGATTTTACAACATTTACCCATTCGTGATTGGAAGTTGAATGTTGTCATGATGGATTTCATGATAGGGTTAGAAATATTTCCTCAAGGTAATGATAAGGTTTGGGTTGTTATTGATAGGCTCATGAAGGTTTCAAACCTCTTACCAATAATGGATACCATTAGTGTTTTTGAGCATGGAAGGTTGTACGTCTGAGAAATTATATGTTTTCATGGAATTCTGTACTCTATCATTTCAGAAAGAGATTCTTGTTTTACATCTTGTGTTTGGATGGGATTACAGAGGGCTCTGGGAACATTGGTACTTTTGAGTAAAACATACCACCCCTAGACAGAAGGCCAGTTCGAGCGCACGATTCAGTTGTTGGAGGAAATGATTCGAGTAAGCATCCTGAATTTCATGGGTTCTTAGGAGAGACACATACCGCTAGTGTAGTTTTCCTACAATAACAATTTTAATGTGGTGATTCAGATAAAACCTTATGAGGATATGTACGGTAGGCCATGTCGATCACCCCTATGTTGGATGGAGGCTTGAGAGGCAGCTATGATGGGACCATGTCTTTTACAGGAGACAACTGAGTAGGTGGATTTGATTTAGAAGAGAATGGCTACTGCATAGTCTCAAAATAAATCTAATGCTGATCAACAGAGATGACCTCTGGAGTTTGAGGTTGAAGATATGGTTTTCATACATGTCACAGCATGGTTGGGACACATGAGGATTAGGAGATATGGGAATATGTCAACAAGATACGTCGGACCATTCAAGGTTTTGGAGAGAGTCAGGCCGGTGGCATATCAATTTTAGCTAACTCAGAGGTCTCTATCTATGAATGACGTTTTCCATGTTTCTCAGTTATAGTGTTAATTTTTAGACCCATCTCACATTTTTCATCCCAAATAGGTTGAGTTAGATGTGGCTGCATCCTTTGATGAGTACCCTATAAGGATTTTGGATCACATCACAAAGGTTCCCCATGGCTGGTTTGTTCCTCTGGTACATGTGTTATGTAAGCATGGGGAGTACAAACTGAGACTTGGGAGAGGAAGGTTTACATACGATTATAGTGGCCAGAGTTGTTTTATGTTTCTTATTCATCACCCATGGAAGGGAAATTCAGGGATGAATTTCATTTAGGGGGAATTCGTTAAGGACACAAATCTTCATTTTCAGTATGGATCCTATATTCTGTAGTTTTTTAGAAAAGGGGGAGAATTTGGATATTTTATAAGTACACTCCGTGTACTTATGAGTACATGCCGTGTACCAGGTTACCACAAGTATCCATGTACTGGGTGTATAACGGCTGAGACATGGCCATATGGGGTGACATGGTAGACCACCTAATTTGGGGGTTGGTTATGGAAAGTACAGAGCGTGTACATTAAATGAACATGTTGTATAATTTTTCTTTTAATTAATCAATAAGATTGGGGTCATGTCTAATCACAAGAATGATATTCTTCTAGTCGTGCCTTGAAACAGAGACTACATAATCACCAAATATTCTCTAAGACACTATTTCTTCATCAAAGGTCCAATTTGATCTCTGATGGGTTCCATGGAATCCCATATGTGAGTCCTTTCTTCTTATAGAGCCTCTATTCTTGATTTCAACTCTCTATTGAGTCATCCAAGGTTGAACGATTTTGACCTTTAGGTAGATCTAAATCATTCTAATCCAATTCAAAGGATCAAATTCGAGATTTTTCATCGTACATTATCGAGGTATGTGGTTTGGTTCATTTCGTTGCCTTTCATTGAGTTTTATATGCCAATGTTGTGATTACCCAAGCTTCAGGTATTTCGAGTTAAAAAAAATTGAACCCTATTTTATCTGCCATAGATTGATTGTTGGATTAAGGGGTTGTTGATGAGATATTATGTGAAATTTCATGTTTACGGAACAACCCATGGGGCATTAACTTGTCTAAATGTTTATGGTTGTTTGGTCTATGCTGCCTATTAGGTATACCTTTTTCCATACCATTCTACAAAAGATGGAATTGATGGTATTTTTCTTCTTGTTAAATGCTTGTGGTATTCATTTGAATTGTTTATCCATGTGTTAGTTGAGATTATTTTGGGCTTCTTGATATTGTAAATGAATGTTTGAAATAAACAGGGCCGTGAGAACCTAGTGTAGTTAGTCCACATGGGGAATTGATGTTGAGTTCTCCCTCAGAGTGTATGTTCTATTTCACACTACAAGTCCACATGGGGGATTTTTGGTGAGTTCTCCCTCAGAGTGTTTATAGTTTACATCATGAGACCACATGAGGAATTGACATTGAGTGATTCCCTAGAGAGACTATAGTGTTTGTGGAAAGACCATAGGTGGAATTGAAGGTGAGTGCTTCCTTCGAGTGTCTTTTTCTTTATTAAATTACATGGGAAGATAGGTTATATAGTGCGAGACACCTAGGGGGATAATGTAAATATTGAGTGTTTGTGATGTGTCTGCCAAGCTGAAGAACAAGCTTGGATTCAGTCATGTTAGGTAATCTTATGATATACCTTTTTCTAATACATACTTGATTACATGATAAAAATTAAATGCAGATGAATGTAAATGGAAAATGTATGATTGGTTAATTTTTGGTACTCTTATTTTCATTGTTGTATTTACATTATTACCTTCTATATATACTCAATGAGAGTTAGGCACAAATCTTGTGATGGCTTTCTACTGGGATACATCTGAATCCCTATTTGGGTCATGATTTTGTACCCAAACATATTATATGGTCACGATTTTAGATAAGGGCAAGCACCCGTCATCATCATGTACTTGATTCCTGTGGAGATGTAGAGCATGGGACCAAGATGAGTCTTGCAATGTTTCTAGAGTTTACTTGTTTAATTTTTCACTTGGTTTAGTACAGATTTTTCAGTATTGTGACATTATTGACTGCTTTCCATAGATATATGTGACATGAATCTTTTATATATATGTGATATAGTGGTTTATTTACTTTCATTCATCCATTTTTTACTAGTTATATGGTATTAATGTTTCTTCTACTATTTATTATTTGTTATTCCATTGTGCATATTCTTCCAATGAGGGAATAGTTTCCCCACTATCACACCCAAGGTCATCACTAATAGTCGGAAGCCTCTAGAGTTCGGGGAAATGTTTTTGAGGCCATGTGAACAACTGGGTGTGGGGAAACTTTTTTGCGGCACCCTGAACTGGGACGTTACATAGATCACACCCTATTTAACCATTAACATTTCAAACTGGTAACCTAAAAAGAGCTATGGTGTGGTCCATTCCATTTTGTTATACATAATTATTGTAAAACATTTTTATTTATAGTATTATATTATACAGAACATCAATACTGATCTCCATATTTACAAAAAACTCCACATCAGAATGGAAATCTAATTACAAGATGTTATCAATTAATATTATTATATTTTACACATTAAAAGTAATCCTGAGTGTCATCTAATTTATTTTTATTTTGATCACATGAATTGTTTTTTATATATTCCAAATTTAATATCCAGAAAAAATTAAAATAGTGACCCCTAATAGTTTTCTCTATTCAATAATTATTAGACAGTTTTATGATCATGGAAAATTGAGGAATTATGATGGTTAGATCTGTAGTGAATAGTTTAATCATCTAATGAATTTATTCCCTTCCTCATAAAAAAATTATTCTCAGAACTTAATGTTCCTTTACATGTGTACTATTTTTCGTAGTAACCATAACATAACTTCTGGATCATATACATTATATTAATTAAGGGTTGATGTTTATCTTTCTATAACTCATGGAAGATTGATGGTAACCTTATGTTGGTCATTTATTTTACTAATGATCCATATGTATCCATCATAATTTTTGAGTAATCTATACATAGATCTCCAATTACCTTTACATAGATATTCATCAGTATTTATCAACTAGAAGTATTGTAAAACATTCTCTAATTTTATAATACATACATTGAATACCCAAAGTATTTATTGTAATGATTAAAGGATTATGCTATTAAATGTCTTATTCATGTTTTTTTTGGGATTTCAGTCAACAGTGATGGTATACACTGGGTCTCAAATGACTAAATCTCATGGTTAAAGGAATAAATTTAAGTAAAAATATAAATTTAATTGTTTCATTTATATATCTGGTGAACTACATTCATTGATAATGTGGTCACCATTATGTTGGTCATGTGTCTCATAACTATATTTACGATGTTCAAGGATTAACATTACACGCGTAGTGCAATATTGAGAGGACTATTTCATAGCTCCTATAATATTTGGATGGCCTTTACATAAGTTTGAAAAAACATACCTGAAACCAGTTCTATTTACATATTTATTTCTTGTAGCATATGGAATTATTATCTAACCTCGAAAATGTTACCGTATTATGTTTATAAATATTCCACATATAGATAGATTTTAGATATAAACATGAATATATTTTTGAATCAGCTTAGAAAATTATTGAACACTCAAAAAAACTCTAAATCAACATTTATAAATTATTAAGAAATGATAAACTCCTGAAATCCATTCCCAAGAATTTCTAAAATTTAATTACATCCCTTTTAATACATTAATTCCATTAAAATAATTTAAAACATCAATACCATTTCATTCATGAAATTTATATCTTTTAAAATATTAAAAAAATATTTTAACAGTCAAGAGAACAAAAATTGTGAGATGGATTATCCAATACATTTCCACATCCCTTTTTGTGGTACTATTATCAATATAGAATTCAAAAGAGGTAACACAATTTTTTAATCTGTGGTCCAGTTCAATAATGAACTGATTTCCAAATACATCTCCATGTAGACATTCTTATATCATTTTCCTTACCAATATGTGAATCATTGTTTACATTTATATTGGAGATATCAGAAATAGTTTCCATTTTTCATAATATAAGGTAATATCAATAACCTTCATGTAATTAGTGGATACTCAATATATAACCCATTTTATCAAAGAATATGGAATCATCATAATAAAATAAAATGAAAATATCTAAAATAATTTCATCACACAATTGAAAAGGTCACTTCAAAATGAGGAATGTTCAAATGTCTATTCACAAGTAATCATTGGTACCATGAAATTTTCCTCTATAGGCATCCTACCGACCAATATATTCCTCCCATTGAGTATAAACACATACAATAGGGAAATGACCTTTTGAATGAGGTTTGATCACATATATCTTTTTATGTACATTGTATCCTCCCCACACCCCAATATGGTAATTGTGACTTTATAATAGATACACATAAAAATAGTTGGGGGGAGGCCCTAGTTATAAACACTGATAGGAGCCTTATATTACCCAAGTTATCAAAAACACCCCCATAAACTTTAATTAATGGTGTCTTGAGCTACCCCATAACTCTAATACCAGATGAAGACTCATACATCCATCAACGAGTGATCACTAGTTCCATGAAAGTATCCACTTTGGGAATCCCACCTATTATTTTTTCCATCTTAGGAATTAATACTATTTAATGGTAAAAATCTATCATTATTGTAGATGGATCACCACCATACTATCTCACACATTCAATCCTACTCAAACCCCCATGAGGGACTTAGGACTAGCCAACAAACACCCCTCCAAGTAGTAGGGTGGTAAACATTAGTTAACATCACCAAGGGGATCCTTATACTAGATTGGTAATAAGACTAGAATTTATAGATATTAATAATGTTAAATGAAACAAAATAATTTCTTACTGGTCACAAAAATCTCATAAATGAACAAAATATATAATAATAACACATAAATATTACAAATAATTTATATTTATTAATATTATTGTATATTGAGAAACATATGAACTTATAAAAACAACATAAATAAATAACATTACACTAATTTATTTATGTATCTTTTTTTATGAAACATAATTATCTACAAATCGATGTAGCCTTGGAACCATGATATATACATTATCAGGATAGTGAAAATAAATATGATATCTTAATTAAATGATTATTAATATAAAAAATAGAATTAAAATGAATCAATTATACATGAATATGGTTCTGTAGAAACTATTTATTTATTTTATTTAGATTATTTAGGATATTATATATACATACCAAGCAATTCGTGACCTAAGGTAAGGGAAATATCAAAAAACTCTCTTTTCTTTAGGTTATGTTTTATCTCTCCATAATTGTTTTGTCTTCATTGTTTAAATAAAATGATACAATATAATTTACATATGTTTCTCACCTATATAACATGTTAATTTCATATTCATAAATATATATATACACAGTTTTATATTCATTTATCAATATTATATCTAATGGAAGCTCAATTAATAAGATCTTTCCATTTCATAGTTACATTTAATGTGTCAATAATTTCATTTATGTTACCATCCATTATATCATAATATTATAACATTTATTTGTAAAACCATTAGGGTATATTTTTTTAAAAAATACCCCAATGTTCTCATTATTTTAAGAGGTTCGTTCTATATTTCTTATAGCATTGTTTTAGATGATCATTTATTTAATTACTTCTCTAGGATTTTGTGTGATTTTTCACACCATAACTCAATATTGAAGGAATATATTTTTTATTTCCAATATGAACATGAATAATAATTAATTTATTCTTATGATGGGAATCAATATGAAATATATGTTGATTATTCCTTCAGAAAAGGTTCTGTAACACATTTCTTCCTCATCACTTTTTCTGATGGTTATGCCTTATTTATGATTTCATTATGTAGAACATATATTCATAAAAAAATTATATTTTTATGTGGGTTAAAAATTATAATGCATCCCAATTTATTGGTAAACGTTTTATTCTAATCTAATACTATGTATAGTGCACATCCATTTAGCTTAACACACTATGTAGTCATTATATGGAAGAGACACATAACTTATTATTATGATGCGAATGTTTTTTTATTCTCGGTACATTTGTATGATTCTATTTTTATTATACCATTCTTATTATTATATTCTTAAATTTTAGGCTATATGTTATTTCTCATTAAGATAATATGTTACTACCCTTATCTAAAATGTTATATGTTACTATCATTTTTCCAAAATTATAATTATTTATAACTCAAAAAATTTATTTATTTATTCCCCATTATATAGTAAGAAGTAATTGTTTTTTAGTGGACATTAATATAATTTTATAGAGATCAAAACAATGATAATAGAACTTATCATTATGATTTATTCATTTTTAAATTTACTAATGAACCCAGACCTCAAAATTTCTAGTTTACATTTAATAGATCATTATGTTAAGAATAATGAAAAAAATGTACTAGATAATTAGGTAGGTATAGAAACTATTATTGAAAAAGCTCATATGTTTTTATGATTTGGATAATAATGAAATATTGAAAATCATAGGGATAAGTAAATGTATAGAAAAAATATGAAAATAATTAAAAATCTCGGGTTGTGGGATTTAATTGAAATGAAATCCTTGTATAGATACTAAATAGAAGATACATGCATTCACAAAAATTAAACTAGGTGTAAAAATCATCAACATAGTATATTGGATATTAACTACAACTTTGCTCTGGGAACAAGAATTCATCAATATTTCACAGTTAGAAAAACAATCCAAAGTAATATAACTTGGATGATTCACAAGATATATATGAAGATTTTTGATGGATTGGAATATATATGTAGTTATAATAGAGAACAAGATAATAAAAATAAACATTTATATACTAATAAGAAACCTATATATTCAAATGTTTGGTTATACATATCATTTATGAGTTATTTATTCTAATTTATCAGTTTCCTCTTTATATGGACATTAATTTTCATATAACATTTTGTAATTTTAATATACATGAGTTAAGAGAATAAAATTAGTGGAATCAATCTAATATACTATAGGATGGGTACTCTAATGATTACTTTAATGAAATTTCAAAAATGAATAGAAAAAGTGTATAAAACTTAATAGTGTACCTTTATCAGTAGACTAAAGTTGTACTAAAAAACGTGAGTCATGTGGAATAAAATCCTTCTCCTATGAAAGAACAAGTTTCTATTGAGCCCCAATGTGATAATAGAATCCTATGTTTAGTGGGTCATTTGATACCTTAGATGTGTAATAATAGATTAATTCCTTTGGGAATATGTTCTCTATATTCCAATTCTATTTGAAAGGTAATGTCATGTTGGATTTTTGTCACATAGAGGGAGAATCCAAGAAGTATTGGATACTAATAATGTATTTTACACCCAAGGAATAAGTCAAAGTAATTTATTGGGAAATATATTTGAAAATATTTGACGACTAATAGTTTCCTTTAACTCCCTTTCTAAAAATGGAGGAGATCCATATGATCAAGAAAATGGATTATGAATCAATATTGTCATAGATTATAATAAAAAAAGGCTTTTAAGTCACAACATTCTCTTTTCAGTCTTTCCAAAACTCTAGATGACAACTTCATTAGTTGGTAAAAATGATTATAGGAGAATATTTGGGGATTTGAGACTTTGTGATGTTCAAGGAAACATTCCAATTGAACCATGAAATAGATATTGAGATTAATTAATATCAATGTTTATGAGTGTTTGGAGATAAAACTAATTAATAATATTTCATTTTTAAGGTTAAATACATAAATCTAAAAGGGGAAGAAATTTTTTCTACCCACATGAAATAATTTTGGAAATAAGAATCCTCGAAACTATATAAATGTAAGATTATGACTCTTTAAATGGGAAAATGGGGGTTGTCATGATAATTAATGTGAAAGGGTGATGAATTATAAAAAATATGATGTAAGATAACAAGGTTCCAATCAATTGGAAGGATATGGTATAATGTTTCAACATCAAAGAAATTTATAAATATGAAATCAATAATCTACACTAAGGATGGTTTAATGTAACCAATGATGACAACATCCATGGATAAGATAAAAATGATGGGGTTAATCTACCTCCACCTATAAGGTTTATCTTAATAATTTAGTAGTGATGAATTCAATTGTTCTTCATTCCAGAAAAAAATGCATTATTTATTTTTTATTTAATTGAATTCATTCATATTATTAATGATTATTAAAACTGTTTAAACACCACCTCATGATGTGGTGGTTTAATTATCATTAAAAAAGTTTAGAAATAATTACATATCATGTATATTACTACTACCAAGTCAATAATTTTGAGGTAAATCAATCATAAAACCATATCAAAAAAGAAGATGAATTGAATGATATACTCAGAATTTATTCCTTATATAGACTAAAGTCAAAATTTAGGAAATGAACGTCACTTTATATGCCAAAATTAATTCCAAAATTCTATAAAAAATTAATTAAAAGGATGAATATATTTTCACAATATAATTTTTTTTACTATTTCATTGTGATATATAATATGATTCTTAGATTTTTGAGGAAAATGAGTTTGTCTGCAAAAAACACTTACGCATTGTTAGGGAATAAACTGATGTATTCTTAGAGGAGTTTCATATTGTTTCTCCTAACATTGATGTTGAGTTCCCAATTTATATTATATCTGGATCTCAGAAAATAATGATGAGTTTCCATAGAATATCCCAAAATTAATTGAATTAAATGAAGAGGAAAATACAATATAATCTAATTAATCCTTTCACATATCCAAGTGTTTCACCATGGGGTTCACTTCATCTCTATTTCTAAAATACGGATGGGTAAATTATCTTATACATTAATTTTCTGAACTAAAGACAATCCTATTAAATAAAAGTATTCTCTTACACAAATTTATGAAATTTTTGAAAAAAATACATGGGGTTAATTAATAATATAAAGTGGATATTTTGTTAGAATATCATCAGTTGAAAGTGAAAAGGGTGGATATTCAAAATCCCACTATTCAAACAAATCATAGAATCTATGAGTTCATAGTGATTCCATTTAGACTCACTAATTATCCTGATATCATCATGAATGTAATAAATAGGGTTATTGTAGATCACTTTGAAAAAACATTATAGTCATTGATTATGATATTATTTTATGATCTGAAATCAGGGAGAATCATGTGGAGTATTTGAGTACGATGTTAAATACATCAAGTAAGGATAATTTATATTAAAATTATTGAAAATATATGTTTGTGATACTTAATGTCTCTTTGATTAGGATCCATATCACTATGATGATGAAATATATGGATCCTTCGAAGAAAAATATATTAAATATTTTCCAATACAAACATTTGGAATAGAGATACATAGAATCCATAGATTACCTGGGTACAATATATAATTTTTATGAAACATATCATGATTTTTTAATCCACTAAAAAATTATTCATATAAGGCTGTAAAATATATCCTGACCAATTAATGTGAAGAAATCTTAATGGAGTTGAATAAAAGTATATCACATCACTAGATATCACATAAAATATATAAAATACATGTTATTAACTAAAAATGATGATTCAATAATGGTATTGAGTTGTGTTCTCAAGGAAAAAAAATGTGATATACTATGCCTCTTGAAAATTAAAGATCCATCAACAGAACTATCTGACACATGATATGGAGTTAGATATAGTGATCCTTGAATTGATGATTTTGGGTAAATATCTCTAAGGAGAGAAGTGTGACATAAATATGGATGATAATAACCTCTCATATTGTTTCTTCTAGAAATGGGGATGACCTTGTTTGTTTAAGGTTCAAAAATTCCAATTAGTTTCTAATTGGTTTATTCATAGAACAGGAAACATCCAATGATTCTATATCCATTTGGACCTACTTTCCAATGGTAGGTGTGCATTAGTTTTGGACCGATGATGCTTAAGAATTTGCATTGGTAGAGAGGATGGGAGGTCAGGCTCATCACACCTTTTTGGGGGAAATTATTGCCTACTCTGGGACTCTCTCATTGATTTAAGTTATGTTCACGAATCCTTATGAATTCACCAAGTATGAAAATGAGTTTTCCTTTAGATTTAATAATCAATGATGATATGTTTCGGATTTAGAGAATATTTTATATGTATTTGAGGTTCTTCATCGATGGAGAATCATTCATATGTGTAGCACCCCAAACATTTTATGGAATGTTTCTCTTAAATACACTCTATTCATTAGGTAGCCTATATTTCATGAATCCCTGATCCTCTATAGAATAAAACACAGTTAATTATAGGATATAGATAGAACACAACCACTAAACATAAATTTACCAACTCTGTGATTTGAATTTTAAAAATCTGATATACACAGTTGTGTTCAAGATGATATTTAGAGTCTGATAGAAATAACTTAATTTTCATTGAATAGTAACCTATCATTATGAATAGTAACCTACACTTATGAATAGTAACTTACCCTTATGAATATTAATATGAATCTTATGAATGGTATCCATACCCTTGAGTGTAAAAATGAATTTAGACACCCTAAAGATGAAGATGAATATTCTAAGTGTTTATATATTTAAATAAAATAATGATTTAATTAAATATTTAATTATTCATATTTAGAAAATTAATTTTAAAAAATGGACTTTGTTTTTGGATTCTACACATCGAAAAATTATTAGGGTGAATTTTTGGGATTTTTCTGAAATACGTGAATTTTTTATGAATAGCGACATACCATAAATTGCAAAATTATGATAAATACACTAATTATAGAGTCATGTGTGATGTCCTACAGATATAAGCCCACTTGGTTCGGGATCACATGATAAAATTACAATTTAAGGTCATGGAATACTCACTATTCATTTTTTGAGGAGAAATATTAAATTAATGAGTTTTATATTAAGAAATCCCCCCTCTCTTCCACTGTAAAAACCCCCTCTCACCCCCTTCCATTCACTCCTCTCAAGTGTTGTGTCTTCTCCAAATTCAGTCCAAATACCTTCCCAACCTCCTCCACCACGTCTATCTAGCTTTGTTCTCATAAAAAGACCAAAACCTCTCCCCTTAAGAGGTTCTCAAAGGAGGAAGTCTCAAGAGGTAAATTCCTCTTTTAAATCCCTTCTTTTCTATTAAGTTCTTATTTGTGTCTTTTCTCACCTCCCTTCTCCAAAATAGTATGATAAATTTATTAACATACATGTACTATAATTTTTCCATGATATTGTTATATATTCCATTATCATCTATCCTTTCTCCACTTTTCATTGAATGAAATGAAAGCACTGTTTGAGATGTGCTAATTTTGCACATTCAAGGACAACTGTTTATCGATTTATATTATAATCTTTAATTCTGGTCAAGAAACCATTTATGTTACGGTTAAACTATATTATTATGTAATATATCCTATTTTTAGTTCTATAATACTTTTGTACACATGGCATTATGTTATAAAGCAAAAAATGTTCATCGTAATCAAACCCAACGATTAACCAAAACAGTTTTCACTAAGGTTATATATATATATATAAATATAAATTTGACTTCAATATAAATAACCCAAATTAAATTTAAAACCATGTAATCTCCTGGATGTTCACTAATAGTGTATAACTTCATTTATGGACAACCAAATCCATCTTATATATTTATCCAAACTTGAATATAAGTGAACCAATCATTTAAAAACAAGTAAACAAACGAGCCTGAACAATGAAATTGAACCATATAACCAATCAAAAAGGACTATAATGAAATAAAAAGGATTATAATAATTCATTTACATATAAAATATGTTCTGTAGTTATTAATTTATAATCCTAATTTTATTATTCAGGTCTTTAATAACAAGTCAATAACACCTTCAAGCATAAGGTAAGGGATCCTCTCTCTCGCTTTTATTCAAGAATCCACCCTATCTTGTGTACTTTTGTTTTTAATTTCTACTGACGGTTTATGTTATATAACCTCCCCCATACTGCCCTTTTGACATATAAATAATGGGATACCCATTTCCCTCTCAATAAGATGTTTCAATAACACTCGTTACCATGCCAAAATGCATGTAAGAGGTTTTCTCATCTCACCTTCAATTCAGTGGGATTTTCATTGTTCGCCTCTTATTTCTTATATGTGGTATAGGTGTACTAACATTTGAAATATTTTATCATGGTTCTCATTATATCCATTGGATTCTATGATTCTTTGGGTGGTTATTAACTTTTGTCATATGACTCAATTGAATACGACACGGTAACGAGCCTTGTCTCAATTTTCACTTCATTGTGGTTTGCCTAGTAATTGTGCACCTACACTTTCTTATGTGGTGTACCTAATGCCCATTTGAGATAACTTTTCAGTTGAAATTATATTCTATTTAAATATCCATATTCCCATATTATGGATATTATTATTGTCTAAGCAGTATACCATTTTACGTATGGTATTTATTTTAAATGTTGTTTTTATTGTGGAAATGATGATGAATCCGTATTATCTATTATATAAGGATAATGTAAATACATATTGATCATGTATTGAATCTATTCATAATGAATTATTTGGATGTAGAGGAGGGTGGGGACCACTAAATCCCCTCGATGCATTAGTAGGTCTCATGAGATAGAACAGTTTGGCGAGAGACCCTTCGAGTTTGTTTCCAAAAATCAGACAGGTTTCTACCTATATAACTAAACTCTTTTCATGGTATTATGGTTCATGTTCCAGATACATGATTTCCAATTAGTAATAATTCTTTTTATTCATTATCAGTTATTATTATTATACATGAGGTTTTCAGTATGACAAAATCTATGGATGCAGTTTCATTATCAGGTTATTAATGGAATTAGTTGTTCATTTATTCACTATTCGATTTTGATTATGTTAGATTGATTATGATTCAATTATTATTGTACTCATTCTTCCGCTATTTGTTACCCTTACTGAGCATTTGAAATCACCTCTTTCATTGTTTACCGTCAACATGATGTGAAGAGGAGGTCATTTATTGAGTGCTTGTGGATGCAATTTTTGTTTTTCAATATGTATTGTATCTTGTAACCTTATCCAATGTAATTTATGTTAAATAAATGTATCTAGTTTGTTCAAGACTACTAAACTAATCGTTCCGTCAGGATTTTCATTCCTTCTAACCATTCCAATATCACAAGTAATGCACCGGATCCAGCCTAGTGGGGTCAGGGTGTTATAGTTGGTATCAGAGGAACTTTAGAAGGAAACTTGGAAACTTGAGTTGGAAATATATAGTAGGTAACAAATCCCTAAGGTTTCATTTGAGTATAACTTTACAAGAACGTCCTGGTATTTTGGAAAGGAATAGATTATGTGGATCTTTCAATAAATACATCTCTGTCTGGAAACGAGCAGGTAGAGGTGGCTCTGGCATAGATGTATCTCAGGGTAAAACCCAAAGACATAGCTTTGAGCTGGAATTGAACAAGAACTGGTATACGACAATGGGCCCTGCTGCACTCTTGGTTATGAAACTCCTGGGGGATATTCTTAGGATAATTCATATTTTCTTTAAAATCTATTATGAAGGAGTTTAATGTAAATTTTACCTCAGAGAAACCATATTTATAAGATTTTCTATGCATTGAATTTAAATCTATGTTGAGTGATTTCCTATTTAATATTCATAAAATAATCTAGTTTATCCCATTATTTAGAAATGGCGTCTAATGGATGAAGGGGAATCAATACTCGTGGGAAATGTAGGGATCTCCCTACTGATCAAGTCCACACAGTAAATGTTGGAGAAGATTAGATCATGACTATTTTGGGACAATTTACTCAAGTTGTAATGAATAACCATTCCACACCTATGTTGGATCGTTTCATGTAGAAGAAGTCCCCATCTTCCAGTGGGACTAATAATCCAGTGGTAGCTGAGTAGTGGATCAATTCATTGGAAATAATATTCACGGATTTAAGATTAAATGAAAATGAGAAGGTGGTGCTGGAAGTATATTTTCTCATGGGTGATTCTGACCAATGGTGGTCCTTGATACAGAATACCATGGAGGAAGAAGAAATAAAATATATTAAGTGGATGAATTTTAAGGGAATATTCATCGAAAAATATTTCCCTCATGAGAAATGATCTGAAATGAAAAGTAAATTCCTTAGCTTAAAACAAAGGGAAGAAGACAGTGTTGCAGAGTATGAGGGTACTTTTACATAGCTTTCTAGGTATGCCATAGATTACATATGTGACATGGCAGAGATGATTGACCATTTCTTTGAATATCTTAATCCAAGTCTTCATAGGGAATTGGATTCTCAAACATTTTCATTATACGATGGAATTGTATCAAGTGCCATCAAAACAGAGATGGAATTTTCTAGATCAACTATTTTCAAAGGAAACCATGGTAAGAAGTTGTACTAAGATAACAAATGAAAAGTAGAAGCACCAATGAAAAGAAAGGGAATGAATAGTTTCCCATTATGCAAGAACTATGGTAAGAATCATCTCGAGAAATGCTTGAAAGGCATGGGAGTCTCCAATAAATGTGGGGAAAAGGGTTATTGATCCGATGAATATAATGGGAAGAAAAAAGTCCATGATATTCAATGGTTCAATTGCAGAGAGATGGGGCACTATGGAAATGAGTGTCCTAAACACCAGGGAAACATGACCTAGAAAAGGCCAACAGAGCATGGGAGAGCTTATGTGATTACAAATGTGGAGGTCGAAGTTCCTAATGATGTGGTGGCAGGTACTTTAATTGTTTCCTCAACCTTAGAAAACACCTTATTTGATTCTAGATCATCGCATTCATTTATATCTTCTCAGTTTTCTAAGAAAATTAAATATATACAATTTGATTTAATAAAGGAGTGGTCAGTCAATACTCATGGGGGGTGTATCATTGCAACAAAGGCATGTCGACTAGTCCCCCTCCAGTCACCAAAACGTTCTTTAGTTTCTAACCTTGTCATCATAACAATTACTTAATTTTTTATAATTATCGGAATGGATTGGGTGTAAAATTATGAATTGAAGAATTATTATAAGAAGAAGGAAGTTAATTTTTTTTTAAAATGGTGTAGAATCCTTTGTCTTTAGGGCAGAAACATCACCACCTGATTCTTATCGAGAACCACCCCCAGTAGAGCTACTGAATGCAATACTTATAGAGGAAGATAAACCAACATCCATGGGTGAGGAAAGAAATATTCAAATTGAAGACGTGGAAATGGTGAAAGAGTACATTGATGTATTTCCAAAGGATTTACCTGGACATCCTCCAGATAGGGAAGTTGAGTTCTCTATTTATTTAATTCCTAGTGTGAGACCAATATCAAAGACCCCCTATAGAATGGCCACTGTGGAGGTAGTGGAGCTAAAGAAAAAAATAGAGGATTTGAGTGACAACAGATTTATTCGACCTAGTGTTTCTCTATGGGGAGCCCCGGTCCTGTTTGTCAAGAAGAAAGATGGATCAATGAGGCTATGCATTGATTATTGGAAAATCAATGCTATTACAATAAAGAATAAGAATCCCCTGCCTCGAATTGATGATTTATTTGATCAACTCCATGGATCCCAATAAATTTTGAAGATTTACCTTCAGTCTGGATATCATCAGCTGCGTGTAAGGAAGGAAGATATTCCTAAGACAACATTTTGAACCAGTTATGGGAATTATGAGTTTATGGTGATTCCATTTGGACTGACTAATTCACCCTCTATTTTCATGGATTTAATGAATATAGTTTTCAAGGAATCTCTTGTTAAATTTTTTATGAAGTTCATCGGTGATATCCTAGTATACACAAAAATCTATAGAGACCATGAGAAACACTTTTGAATTATTCTGGAAACTCTTAGAAGAAATGAATTATATGGGAAGACTACCAAGTGAAAATTTTGGATTCAAGTAGTTTATTTTCCAGGCCATATTTTCTCTAAGGATGGAATCCTAGTTGATCCTAAGAAGACAAAGGCAATCCAAGATTGGCCCACACCAACAAACATAACCGAGGTACACAGTTTTATTGGCTTAGCATGTTACTATCGGTGTTTCGTTCAGAATTTTTCCCGACTAGATAACTTGCTAACCAAGCTCACACGTAAAGGAGTTATGTTTGGGTGGAAAAAATAGTGTACATGATGCAACGAATAATTGAAAAGAAGATTGGTTAATGATCCAATTTTGACCCTTCTATCTGGAAGTGATGGATTTGTGATATACAGCGATGCATCAAAGAATGGGATGGGTTGCGTCCTTATGAAAAATGATAAAGTTATTGGTGACGCATCAAGACAGTTGGAGAATCATGAGAAAAATTATCCAACTCATGATCTTGAGCTAGTAGCCGTAATCTTTTCTCTGAAAATATGGAGGCATTATCTCAATAGAGAGAGATGTAAGATATATATGGACCACAATAGTTGGAAATACATTTTCACACAAAAAGAACTCAACATGAGGCAAATAATATGGATTGAGTTACTAATAGATCACAATTGTTCAATACACTACCACCCAAGAAAGGAGAATAAGGTGGTAGGTGCATTAAGCAGGAAATATCATAGCCTTCTGATTCAAATGAGGATCGAAAGAGATCCTATATTCATAGATCTACTGAAGATGGATATATGAATTTCTAAGGAAGGGAAAAAATATTTTCTCTTTCAAATGATTTCTAAACCATCTTTATTAGAGAAAATATAAATCTCTAAATATAATGATGAGAATATGCACAAGAAAATTATTGCTGTCAAGGATGGAAGACTGGCTGACTTCGTGTATGAAGAAGGAGTTATGAAATCTGGGAAGAAGTTATGCGTTCAAATAGTACTTGAGCTAAAAAGGGATCTATTAGATGTTGCCCATAGCTCAAATTTCTTTATACACCCGGGTAGCACCAAGATGTATGAATATCTGAAGGAATATTTCTGGTGGGATAATATGAAGCGGGAAATTGCTGACTACGTGTCATGGTGTGTAGTTTATCAACAAGTGAAGGCAGAGAGACAACATCAAAAAGGAGTGATGCAACCTCTACCTATTCCTATGTGGATGTGGGATAACATTATGATGAATTTTATCACTAGACTACCAAGGAAACCTAGAAGGAATGATTCAATATGGGTAATTGTTGATCGTTTCACAATATCAACACATTTCCTTCCCATACAAGAGGATTTTATATTCGAGCGCCTAGAAAGACTGTATATTAATGAATTTGTAATACTTCATGGTGAACCTCTATCAATTGTATCTGATCCAGATCCCCAGTTTACATCAATGTACTGAAAAAGTCTCCAGAAAGATTTGAATACTGAGCTTTGAATGCGTACTACTTATCCTCCCCAAACCGATGGACAGTCTAAAATGACTATTCAAACTTTAGAGGACATGCTGAGGTTATTCTCTCTTGACTTCCAAGGTATGTGGGATCAATACATACCTTTGATGGAGTTTTCCTACAATAATAGTTTCCATTCTAGTATTCAAATGGATCCTTATGAAGCATTATATGGAAAGAGGGGTCGAACTCCAACTTGTTGGGACGAAGTTGGTGGGAGGAAACTTATAGGCCTAGAACTTATTGAAAAGACCACGACAATGGTGAAGAAAATTCAAGCCCGTATTTAGGTAGCCCAATGTAGGCAGAAGAGTTATGCTGACTATCGGAGAAAGGATTTGGAATTCCAAGTGGGAGATCATGTCTTTCTGAAAGTATATCCATGGAAGGGTGTCATAAGGTTCGGTAAGAAAGGGAAACTGAGCCCGAGGTACATCACGCCATTTGAAATTATGAAATGAATTGGGGTTGTAGCTAACCATCTAGCGATGCTGCCAAATCTCTCTAGAGTTCATGATGTGTTCCATGTGTCATTGTTAAAGAAATACATGCCACGCCCAACGCATGTTCTCTCATATGAATAAATTGAACTGGAACCCGATTTGTCATATTGTGAAAATCCTATTGGGATTCTTGACACAAGGGAACAAGTATTGAGAAATCGTACAACTCACCTAGTGAAGGTTCTTTGGAGAAACCCGAATATGGAGGAAGCAACATGGGATCTTGAGGATGTTAAGAAAAGTAATCACCCACATCTATTTGGTGGGCTTTAATAATAAATATTTCAAGGATGAAATTTCTAAAGGATAGAATAATGTAGCACCCCAAACATTATATGATATGTTTCTCTTAAATACACTCTATTAATTAAGTTGCCTATATTTCCTAAATCACTGAGCCCCTATGGAAGAAAACATGGTTACATATAGGAGATAGCCATAACTTAGCCACTAAACTTTAATTTACCAGCTCTGTGATTTGAATTTTAAAAATCTGATATACACGGTGGTCTTCAAGATGATATTTAAAGTCTGATAGAATTAACGTAATTTTTGGTGAATAGTAACATATCCTTATGAACAGTGACCTACCCTTATGAATAGTAACTTGCCCTTATGAATAGTAATATGACTCTTATGATTGGTATCCATACCATTGAGTGTATAAATGAATCTAGATACCCTAAAGATGAAGATGAATATTCTAAGTGTTTATATATTTCAATTAAATATTGATTTAATTAATAATATTTAGAAAATTATTTTTAAAAAATGGACTTCGTTTTTGGATTATACACGTCGAAAAATGGTTATGGTGAATTTTTGGGATTTTTCTGAAATACTTGAATTTTTTATGAATAATGACATACCATAAATTGCAAAATTAAGATAAATACACTAATTATAGAGTCATGTGTGATGCCCTGATGATGTAAACCCACTTGGGTCGGGATAAAATGATTCAATTACTATTATTGGTCATGAAATTCTCACTATACCTTGACTTGAGGATAAATAATAAATTAATTAGTTTTATATTATGAAATCCCCTCTCTCCTCCACTATAAAAACCCCCTCTCACCCCCTTCCATTCACTCCTCTCAAGCCTTGTTCCTTCTCCAAATTCTATCCAAATACATTCCAAACCTCCTCCCCCACTTCCAACAAGTTTTGGTCTCATAAAAAGACCAAAACCACTCCCTTTAAGAGGTTCTCAATAGATGAAGTCTTAAGAGGTAAATTCTCTTTCAAATCCCTTCTTTTCTTTTAAGTTATTTTTTTGTGTCTTTTCACACCTACCTTCACCAAAATAGTATGATAAATCTAGTAACATACATGTAATGGAATGTTTTCATGCTAATGGTATATATTCCATTATCTTCTCTCATTTCCCCACTTTTATTTGAATGAAATGAAAGTACCGTTTGAGATGTGCTAATTTAGCACATTCAAGGACAACGGTTTATCGATTTCTATTATAATCATTAATTATGGTCAGTAATCCGTTTGTTTTATGGTTGAACCGGATTATTATTTAATATATCATATTTTTAGTTCTGTAATACTTTTGTACACATGGTATTAAGTTATAAATAAAAAAATGTTCATCGTAATCAAACCCAGAGATTAACCAAAATAGTTATAACTAAGGTTATATATATATATATATATATATATATATATAAATTTGACTTCAATCTAAGTAACCCAAATTAAATTTAAAACCATTTAATCTCTTGTATGTTCACTGATAGTGTATAAATTCATTTCGTGATAACCACATCCATCTAATATATTTATCTGAACATGAATTTAAGTGAACCAATCATTTAAAACCAAGTAAACAAACGTGCCCGAACAATGAAATTGAACCTTATAACCAATCAAAAAGGCCTATAATGAATTAAAAAGGATTATAGTAAATCATTTAAATATAAAATAGGTTATGGAATAGTGAATTAATAAACCTAATTTGTTTATTCATGTCTTTAATAACAAGTCAATAACACCTTCAAGCATAAGTTAAGGGATCCTCACTCTCACTTTTATTCAAAAATCCACCCTATCTTGTGTGCTTTTGTTTTTAATTTCTAATTATGGGGTATGTTTTATCAACTCCCCCATACTAACATTTTGACATATAAATAATGGTATACCCCTTTACCTCTCATTAAGACCTCGCAATAACACTCATTACCCTGCCAAAATGATTGTAAGAGGTTTTCTCATTTCACCTTCAATTCTATGGGATTTTCATTGTTTGCCTCTTATTTACTATATGTGGAATATGTGTAATAACATTTGACATATTTTATCATGGTTTTCATTATATTAATTTGATCTGCAACTGTTTTGTTTGTTATTAACTTTATTCATATGACTCAATTGAATACAACACAGTAACGAGCTTTGTCTCAATTTTCACATCATTGTGACTTTCTTAGTAATTGTGCACCTACTCTTTATTATTTGGTGTAACTAATTCCCATTTGAGATCACTTTTCTATTTAAATTATATTCCATTTTAATATCCATATTCTCATATCATGGATATTATTATTGTCTAAGTTGTATACCATTTTACATATGGTGTTTATTTTGAATGTTTTTTTGACTGTGGAAATGTTGATGAATTTGTATCCTCTATTCTATACGGATAATGTAAATACATATTGATCTTGTATTGAATCTATTTATAATGAATTATTTGTATGTAGAGGTGGGTGGGGCCCACTACAGCCCCTCGATGCGTTGGTAGGTCTCATGAGACAAAACAGTTTGGCGACAGACCCTTCGAGTTTGTTTCCAAAAATAAGACAGGTTTCTACCCATAGAACTAAATTGTTTTTATGGTATAATGGTTCAGGTTCTAGATACATGATGTCCAATTAATAAGAATTCTTTTTATTCATTATCAGTTATTATTATTATCCATGAGGTTTTCACTTTGACAAAATCTATAGATGCAGTTTCATTGTCAGGTCATTAATGGAATTAGTTGTTCATTTATTCACTATGCAATTTTGATTATGTCAGATTGATTATGATTCACTAATTATTGTACTTATTATTCAGATATTTGTTACCCTTATTGAGTGTTTGAGCTCAAACCTTTCATTATTTACCTTCATCAGGTTCTGAAGAGGATTTCATTTATTGAGTGATTGTGGATGTAGTTTTTTTTTCATTATGTATTGTATCTCGCAACCTTATCCAATGTAATTTATGTTAAATCAATGTATCTAGTTTCTTCAAGACTACTTAACTGGTCATTCCTACGGGATTTTCATTCCATATAACCATGCCAATATAAGAAGTAATGCACTGCCTCCATCCTAGTGGGGTCAGGGTGTTACAATATGTATTAGAGATTTTTAGTCAATGATATCCTTCAATACATTATACAAAAATATATCGGACATTATGATAACCATACTAGTTTTAAATCCACTTAGTGGGGCACTTGAAGTTAATTTTCATTCAAAAAGACAAGGAATATTTCAGAGGTAGGATCATACCCGCTGATGGGCTACCTATGTATCCTTGTTAAAAAGGAATTAGAACTCACGTAGTTAGATAAGAAGGATATAGTTTAACGTCATGTGGTATGGAAAATAATTAATGAAATATAGTCTTGAACCTTATAAAGGCTTCTTATATACTCTAATTTAAAGGCATAGATTAAAGTACACATAGTTCGGGTAAAGAAATATGGGGTTTATGCATGGTTAATGGCACAAAAAGAGATGGCGTGATTACTTGTACACTCTAAGCTCACTTGAGTCATGTTCTGTGTGAGAAGCAAGAGATATCAGTAAACTTGACGATGGTTCCATGAAAGATGCAGTCATGAAAAATGATGTGGGGCTTATTTATGGATGACTGCCCAAGTAGATGAAGACCATGACTTACTTCAGGAAAGAATCCCAGAAGGAGGGTCCATAAATGTATTTGTAGTTTATGGAGATTTGGAATTTTTACATGGGGCTTACTCCTGAAAAGGTGGCCTAAATTAAAAGGGACATATGATTGGGGTTTATTTTTTAATATAGAGGTCCAATTTGAAAGGAAATTTGGACTGGGGCTTACTCTTGAGAAGGAGGCATATGTTAAGGGGACTTGAGACTTGGGGCTTACTCTTGAGAAAGAGGCCAAAACCAGGGGAACTTGGGGCTTACTATTGAAGAGGATGCCCTAAATCAAAATATATTCTCATCTTAATAGATGAGGTTATATAGGAAACCTCTAACCGTGGTGACATGAAGCTTGTAAGTAACAAGGTTTTCGGAGAGGTTCTCACTGAATTCCTTTCAGATAAGGAATCCAACAAAGGAACCATTCCATTAATGGATTTGAAAAGGTGTTCGAGGGCTAATATCTTGAAGAGGAGAGGTGAACGGGAGAGAGGCACACAAATGAAGTTAGAGCACAAGTCTTTACTATGCATGTGTACTTACGTGGAATGGGTTCACCTAGGTGATGAAGAATCTACTGGGTAATACTTTGGAGAGACTTAACTCAGTCCTTTAGTATTATCCTTAAATGTTTCAAAAAGGGAGGCGTGCATGTTTCAATGAAAGGGTATGGTGGAGCGCAAGTGTTTCTAGTTTTAAGGAGGTCTGCAAACTTAGGCAGGAATGTTTTGATCAATTTTAAACACTCAATCCTTATCCTACTTGTTCAAGTATTCTATTCTAGGTAAAAAGTTACCTTAGAAGATTTCAGAAGAGTTGAGATGAAGACTTGGGTGACCAGAGCTTGAATCTGAGTTTTTGAAAATTCTCCCCTGAAATGGAGGGCCCATATGGGATATTTATAGGCCACCAAAAACCATGGGTGAAAAAAAGAATAGGGTGTGCAAGTGACTTGCACGACCCATAGGGGGCGCACAAGTGACTTGTGCGGCATGCAGAAAACTTGCTCGACTCCCTCCTAACAGGTTCCATGTATATGCCTTTGTCAATTTTTGATGTTCTTCAAAGGGTGACAATATTTGTGCTTAAGGTACTCCCCATTGACATTAGTTGGGCTCTGTGACGAAAAGGAGCATAAAAAAAGTCCCCCCTAGAGTTGGATCTAAACAGGAAAGAGGATCTAGCTTTTAGGTAAATCCGGAGAAACAAGGGTCTGTAGCATGCAAGTCTGGCGCATAGATGCTGGGGTGCACAAGTATGGCATGCAGGTTGTCTGGATCGCCTATATATACCGGCTCCTTCTCGCACGAACTCATTCCTCTTTCATCATCTATAGCTCTCATCATACAGGTGCTTCGGTCTTCAGCAAATCACTTATCTTGATTTTTTCATGCTTCGACATAAGGTATTTGAATTGCGCGCCATGACTAGGGCAGCAAAACTTGCATGACCCGATTGACTAGCACGCCAGGTTTGGACTTGTGCTCCTTAATGCCTTCGCCATTTTTTATGATTTCCTTAATCAAGATTTCACAAAACAACTTACTTAAGGTTCGTCTATTTGATATTTTTGTAGATTCAATGGCTCCCAGAAGAATTGGATCACGTGATGAGTTGGCCAGTAAGAGAATAGATGACATGATGAACGTCATCAACCATGATTATTATATTATCTGCAACACCACTCTACCAGATTTGGCTAATTACTTGAAGAAATATCATGCCAATTTCCCACAGATCATCTACTTGCCGTTGTATGGCCATGTTCATATGCAAGGAGTCAATGTTCCAGAGGTAATTAATTATATCACTCATTCATGGTTTCAGACTTACACCAAGTTCACTTCAGAAAATGTCTTAGTTGTAGGATCATTTTCCAATGCTCGAACAGTGGAGAAGGCATTCATAATTCATCATAGCCCATGTGCTCTAAATATGATGCCTCACAAGCCTGATATGTAGTCACATTTCTATCCATCTTTTTTCTGAAATTCTCAGATGGACCAATATAATGGATGGAAAAAGAGTTGGGATTTCTGTCCTAGAGGAGGTGTGAAGCCAACCTGGATGTGGGAATATTGGGTGCGATAAACCTATGTAGTTTTTTTCAAAGATATGAATGGAGCTGCAATATATGAAGCTGTCTGGGCTGGGCAAATATATGTTTATAGGAATGACAATTTCATGCCGAAGTTAATCAGTGGTTGGAGCCCAGAAATGAATTCTTTCAATATGACTCATGGAGTAGTAGGAATTACATTATGGGATGTCTACAATATTTCGGGGGCTACAAATTTGGGAGATATGTATGATGAATTTATTCCCCCCAAGGTGACCTGGAATGATTCGGAGAAGACTCCGGACTTGGCTCGAGAGTTAATGAAATTTTTTCACAAGCTTAAGAATGACACCACCATGAAAACCCACCCTAGAAAAGATATTCATCCATATGAGTGGATGAAAATGTTTCTTATTAAGAATAAAGAGGAGGGACCTTACTTCAGTCGTCCTACTAGTTTCCCTAGAGTAGCAAAGAGGGGTGCTTCGGGCACATTTTGGCCAATTTTCATAGCATGAGAGGTTCATTGGTGGGGGTATGAAGTGAACCAGAAAATTCCAGTGAAGACCCTTATGGTAGGATTTTTGGCCTTGTGGCTTAGTGTTTACCTTTTACTAGTTTAGGATTCGAAAGGAGGTGTGAGGACAGGGTCTTTTGTCGTTGCAGCCAAGCTGGCTGAATGGAAGATGGTTGGGTTGGCCACCCCAGTTTTAGAAAATATTCATAGGAGCATACTTCATGTTTATCTAGGTAAGTATCCTCTAAGAATAGTGGGTCCATTCCATGTTTTATGGGGATGTATAACCAATCACTTAAATACATATGCTATACAAAGTGGGGTATAGGTTCCTAGAAGTTCTTTCCAGCCGTCTGTGCAGGCCTTTTCTGGAATTTATCCCTTATCCCTCAATGCATATGATATCAAGATAAGGAGTATCATGTTGAAGGAGTTTCATTTCTTTCCTTATGGAAATCATCCAACGTGGTGATTTTTTGATGATGGAACAACCATCCTGGTGTTAAGGGAAAACATGCTGGGATGTAGAGATGGTACACTAGCCACGAGGATTGACAGGGAAATTATATGAGAGGACTATACTGCATAAAAATTCTCATTTCAATTCAAATTTATGCAACAAATTATCATATCCCCTCTGGTGCATTTTAGGTAAGAGTATCATCCGATGGTTTCTCGTCATCTATGGTTGTTGACATCTATGGAGTAGAATGGGGT